>JANIIK010000125.1:638087-682286 GCA_027704905.1 Muraenolepis orangiensis
TCTGGGTGGGTCTCCGTGAGTCTGGGTGGGTCTGCGTGGGTCTGGGTGGGTCTCCGTGAGTCTGGGTGGGTCTGGGGGGGTCTGGGTGGGTCTCAGTGGGTCTGGGTGGGTGTAGGTGGGTCTCAAAGGGTCTGGGTGGGTCTCAGTGGGTCTGGGTGGGTCTCCGTGGGTCTGGGTGGGTCTGCGTGGGTCTGGGTGGGTCTCTGTGGGTCTGGGTGGGTCTGGGTGGGTCTCAGTGGGTCTGGGTTGGTCTGGGTGGGTCTCCGTGGGTCTGGGTGGGTCTGGGTGGGTCTCAGTGGGTCTGGGTGGGTCTCCGTGGGTCTGGGTGGGTCTGGGAGGGTCTGCGTGGGTCTGGGTGGGTCTCCGTGAGTCTGGGTGGGTCTGCGTGGGTCTGGGTGGATCTGGGTGGGTCTGCGTGGGTCTCGGTGGCTCTGGGTGGGTCTGGGTGGGTCTCCTTGGGTCTCGGTGGGTCTCAGTGGGTCTGGGTTGGTCTCAGTGGGTCTGGGTGGGTCTGGGTGGGTCTGGGTGGGTCTGCGTGGGTCTGGGTGGGTCTGGGTGGGTCTCAGTAAGTCTGGGTGGGTCTGGGTGGGTCTCCGTGAGTCTGGGTGGGTCTGGGTGGGTCTGCGTGGGTTTGGGTGTGTCTCCGTGAGTCTGGGTGGGTCTCAATGGGTCTGGGTGGGTCTCAATGGGTCTGGGTGGGTGTAGGTGGGTCTCAAAGGGTCTGGGTGGGTCTCAGTGGGTCTGGGTGGGTCTCCGTGGGTCTGGGTGGGTCTCAGTGGGTCTGGGTGGTTCTCAGTGGGTCTGGGTGGGTCTGGGTGGGTCTGGGTGGATCTGGGTGGGTCTCAGTGAGTCTGGGTGGGTCTCAGTGGGTCTGGGTCGGTCTGGGTGGGCCTGCGTGGGTCTGGGTGGATCTGGGTGGGTCTGGGTGTGTCTCAGTGGGTCTGCGTGGGTCTGCGTGGGTGTCGGTGGGTCTGGGTGGGTCTGGGAGGGTCTCCGTGAGTCTGGGTGGGTCTCAGTGGGTCTGGGTGGGTCTCAGTGGGTCTGGGTGGGTCTGGGTGGGTCTGGGTGGGTCTCAAAGGGTCTGGGTTGGTCTGGGTGGGTCTGGGTGGGTCTGGGTTGGTCTGGGGGGTCTCAGTCCGTCTCGGTGGGTCTCAGTGGGTCTGTGTGGATCTGGGTGGGTCTGGGTGGGTCTCAGTGGGTCTGCGTGGGTCTGGGTGGGTCTCAGTGGGTCTGGGTGGGTCTGGGTGGGTCTCAAAGGGTCTGGGTGGGTCTGGGTGGGTCTCAAAGGGTCTGGGTGGGTCTCAGTGGGTCTGGGTGGGTCTCAGTGGGTCTGGGTGGTTCTCAGTGGGTCTGGGTGGGTCTGGGTGGATCTGGGTGGGTCTCAGTGAGTCTGGGTGGGTCTCAGTGGGTCTGGGTCGGTCTGGGTGGGTCTGGGTGGGTCTGCGTGGGTTTGGGTGTGTCTCCGTGAGTCTGGGTGGGTCTCAATGGGTCTGGGTGGGTCTCAATGGGTCTGGGTGGGTGTAGGTGGGTCTCAAGGGTCTGGGTGGGTCTCAGTGGGTCTGGGTGGGTCTCAGTGGGTCTGGGTGGGTCTCAGTGGGTCTGGGTGGTTCTCAGTGGGTCTCAGTGGGTCTGGGTGGGTCTGGGTGGGTCTGGGTGGATCTGGGTGGGTCTCAGTGAGTCTGGGTGGGTCTCAGTGGGTCTGGGTCGGTCTGGGTGGGCCTGCGTGGGTCTGGGTGGATCTGGGTGTGTCTCAGTGGGTCTGCGTGGGTCTGCGTGGGTGTCGGTGGGTCTGGGTGGGTCTGGGAGGGTCTCCGTGAGTCTGGGTGGGTCTCAGTGGGTCTGGGTGGGTCTGGGTGGGTCTGGGTGGGTCTCAAAGGGTCTGGGTGGGTCTGGGTTGGTCTGGGGGGGTCTCAGTCCGTCTCGGTGGGTCTCAGTGGGTCTGTGTGGATCTGGGTGGGTCTGGGTGGGTCTCAGTGGGTCTGCGTGGGTCTGGGTGGGTCTCAGTGGGTCTGGGTGGGTCTGGGTGGGTCTGGGTGGGTCTCAAAGGGTCTGGGTGGGTCTGGGTGGGTCTGGGTGGGTCTCAAAGGGTCTGGGTGGGTCTCAGTGGGTCTGGGTGGGTCTCAGTGGGTCTGGGTGGTTCTCAGTGGGTCTGGGTGGATCTGGGTGGGTCTCAGTGAGTCTGGGTGGGTCTCAGTGGGTCTGGGTCGGTCTGGGTGGGCCTGCGTGGGTCTGGGTGGATCTGGGTGGGTCTGGGTGTGTCTCAGTGGGTCTGCGTGGGTCTGCGTGGGTGTCGGTGGGTCTGGGTGGGTCTGGGAGGGTCTCCGTGAGTCTGGGTGGGTCTCAGTGGGTCTGGGTGGGTCTGGGTGGGTCTCAGTGGGTCTGGGTGGGTCTGGGTGGGTCTCAAAGGGTCTGGGTGGGTCTGGGTGGGTCTGGGTTGGTCTGGGGGGGTCTCAGTCCGTCTCGGTGGGTCTGGGTGGGTCTCAGTGGGTCTGCGTGGGTCTGGGTGGGTCTGGGTGGGTCTGGGTGGGTCTGGGTGGGTCTCAAAGGGTCTGGGTGGGTCTGGGTGGGTCTCAGTGGGTGTGGGTGTGTCTGGGGGAGTCTCAGTGGGTCTGGGTGGGTCTCAGTGGGTCTGGGTGGTTCTCAGTGGGTCTCGGTGGGTCTGGGTGGGTCTCCGTGAGTCTGGGTGGGTCTGCGTGGGTCTGGGTGGGTCTCCGTGAGTCTGGGTGGATCTTGGTGGTTCTGGGTGTTTCTCAGTGGGTCTTCTTGGGTCTGCGTGGGTCTGCGTGTGTCTGGGTGGGTCTGGGTGGGTCTGGGTGGGTCTCAGTGGGTCTGGGTTGGTCTGGATTGGTCTGGGTGGGTCTCCGTGGGTCTGGGTGGGTATGGGTGGGTCTCAGTGGGTCTGGGTGGTTCTAAGTGGGTCTGGGTGGTTCTCAGTGGGTCTGGGTGGGTCTGGGTGGGTCTCCGTGAGTCTGGGTGGGTCTGGGTGGATCTGGGTGGGTCTGGGTGTGTCTCAGTGGGTCTGCGTGGGTCTGCGTGGGTCTGGGTGGGTCTGGGTGGGTCTCCGTGAGTCTGGGTGGGTCTCAGTGGGTCTGGGTGGGTCTGGGTGGGTCTCAGTGGGTCTGGGTTGGTCTCAGTGGGTCTGGGTTGGTCTCAGTGGGTCTGGGTGGGTCTAGGTTGGTCTGGGTGGGTCTGCGTGGGTCTGGGTGGGTCTGGGTGGGTCTCAGTAAGTCTGGGTGGGTCTGCGTGGGTCTGGGTGGGTCTCCGTGAGTCTGGGTGGGTCTGCGTGGGTCTGGGTGGGTCTGGGTGGGTCTCCGTGAGTCTGGGTGGGTCTGCGTGGGTCTGGGTGGGTCTCCGTGAGTCTGGGTGGATCTGTGTGGGTCTGGGTGTGTCTCAGTGGGTCTGCGTGTGTCTGAGTGGGTCTGGGTGTGTCTGGGTGGGTCTGGGTGGATCTGGGTGGGTCTGGGTGGGTCAGCGTGGGTCTGGGTGGGTCTCAGTGGGTCTGGGTTGGTCTGGGTGGGTCTCCGTGGGTCTGGGTGGGTCTCAGTGGGTCTGGGTGGTTCTCAGTGGGTCTGGGTGGGTCTGGGAGGGTCTCCGTGAGTCTGGGTGGGTCTCAGTGGGTCTCAGTGGGTCTGGGTGGGTCTGGGTGGGTCTAAGTGGGTCTGGGTGGGTCTGGGTGGGTCTCAAAGGGTCTGGGTGGGTCTGGGTTGGTCTGGGGGGTCTCAGTCCGTCTCGGTGGGTCTCAGTGGGTCTGTGTGGATCTGGGTGGGTCTGGGTGGGTCTCAATGGGTCTGCGTGGGTCTGGGTGGGTCTGGGTGGGTCTCAGTGTGTCTGGGTGGGTCTGGGTGGGTCTCAAAGGATCTGCGTGGGTCTGGGTGGGTCTCAGTGGGTGTGGGTGTGTCTGGGGGAGTCTCGGTGGGTCTCAGTGGGTCTGGGTGGTTCTCAGTGGGTCTCGGTGCGTCTGGGTGGGTCTGGGTGGGTCTCCGTGAGTCTGGGTGGGTCTGGGTTGGTCTGCGTGGGTCTGGGTGGGTCTCCGTGAGTCTGGGTGGATCTTGGTGGTTCTGGGTGTGTCTCAGTGGGTCTTCGTGGGTCTGCGTGGGTCTGCGTGTGTCTGAGTGGGTCTGGGTGGGTCTGGGTGGGTCTGCGTGGGTCTGGGTGGGTCTCAGTGGGTGTGGGTGTGTCTGGGGGAGTCTCAGTGGGTCTGGGTGGGTCTCAGTGGGTCTGGGTGGTTCTCAGTGGGTCTCGGTGCGTCTGGGTGGGTCTCGGTGGGTCTCCGTGAGTCTGGGTGGGTCTGGGTGGGTCTCCGTGAGTCTGGGTGGATCTTGGTGGTTCTGGGTGTCTCAGTGGGTCTTCGTGGGTCTTCGTGGGTCTGCGTGTGTCTGAGTGGGTCTGGGTGGGTCTGGGTGGGTCTGGGTGGATCTGCGTGGGTCTGGGTGGGTCAGCGTGGGTCTGGGTTGGTCTCAGTGGGTCTGGGTTGGTCTGGGTGGGTCTCCGTGGGTCTGGGTGGGTATGGGTGGGTCTCAGTGGGTCTGGGTGGTTCTAAGTGGGTCTGGGTGGGTCTCCGTGGGTCTGGGTGGGTCTCCGTGAGTCTGGGTGGGTCTGAGTGGGTTGGAGTGGGTCTGCGTGGGTCTGCGTGGGTCTTGGTGGCTCTGAGTGGGTCTGGGTGGGTCTTGGTGGGTCTCCGTGAGTCTGGGTGGGTCTCAGTGGGTCTGGGTGGGTCTCAGTGGGTCTGGGTGGGTCTGGGTTGGTCTGGGTGGGTCTGCGTGGGTCTGCGTGGGTCTGGGTGGGTCTGGGTGGGTCTCAGTAAGTCTGGGTGGGTCTGGGTGGGTCTCCGTGAGTCTGGGTGGGTCTGGGTGGATCTGGGTGGGTCTCCGTGAGTCTGGGTGGGTCTGCGTGGGTCTGGGTGGGTCTCCGTGAGTCTGGGTGGGTCTGCGTGGGTCTGCGTGTGTCTGCGTGGGTCTCCGTGGGTCTCCGTGAGTCTGGGTGGATCTGGGTGGGCCTGGGTGTGTCTCAGTGGGTCTGCGTGGGTCTGCGTGTGTCTGAGTGGGTCTGGGTGGGTCTGGGTGGATCTGGGTGGGTCAGGGTGGGTCTCAGTGGGTCTGGGTTGGTCTGGGTTGGTCTGGGTGGGTCTCCGTGGGTCTGGGTGGGTCTGGGTGGGTCTCAGTGGGTCTCAGTGGGTCTGGGTGGTTCTCAGTGGGTCTGGGTGGTTCTCAGTGGGTCTGGGTGGGTCTCCGTGGGTCTTGGTGGGTCTCCGTGAGTCTGGGTGGGTCTGCGTGGGTCTGGGTGGATCTGGGTGGGTCTGGGTGTGTCTCAGTGGGTCTGCGTGGGTCTCGGTGGCTCTGGGTGGGTCTCCGTGAGTCTGGGTGGGTCTGGGTGGGTCTCAGTGGGTCTCCATGGGTCTGGGTGGGTCTGGGTGGGTCTGGATGGGTCTGGGTGGGTCTTGGTGGGTCAGCGTGGGTCTGGGTGGGTCTCCGTGGGTCTGGGTGGGTTTGGGTGGGTCTGCGTGGGTCTGGGTGGGTCTGGGTGTGTCTCAGTGGGTCTGCGTGGGTCTTGGTGGCTCTGAGTGGGTCTGGGTGGGTCTGGGTGGGTCTCCGTGAGTCTGGGTGGGTCTCAGTGGGTCTGGGTGGGTCTGGGTGGGTCTCAGTGGGTCTGGGTTGGTCTCAGTGGGTCTGGGTGGGTCTAGGTTGGTCTGGGTGGGTCTGCGTGGGTCTGGGTGGGTCTGGGTGGGTCTCAGTAAGTCTGGGTTGGTCTGGGTGGGTCTGCGTGGGTCTGCGTGGGTCTGCGTGGGTCTGGGTGGGTCTCCGTGAGTCTGGGTGGGTCTGCGTGGGTCTGCGTGGGTCTGCGTGGGTCTGCGTGGGTCTGGGTGGATCTGCGTGGGTCTGGGTGTGTCTCAGTGGGTCTGAGTGGGTCTCGGTGGGTCTGGGTGGGTCTGGGTGGGTCTGGGTGGGTCAGCGTGGGTCTGGGTGGGTCTCAGTGGGTCTGGGTGGGTCTGGGTGGGTCTGGGTGAGTCTCAGTAAGTCTGGGTGGGTCTGGGTGGGTCTGCGTGGGTCTGGATGGGTCTCCGTGAGTCTGGGTGGGTCTGGGTGGGTCTCCGTGAGTCTGGGTGGGTCTGGGTGGATCTGGGTGGGTCTCCGTGAGTCTGGGTGGGTCTGGGTGGGTCTCCGTGAGTCTGGGTGGGTCTGCGTGGGTCTGCGTGGGTCTGCGTGGGTCTCCGTGAGTCTGGGTGGATCTGCGTGGGTCTGGGTGTGTCTCAGTGGGTCTGCGTGTGTCTGAGTGGGTCTGGGTGGGTCTGCGTGGGTCAGCGTGGGTCTGGGTGGGTCTCAGTGGGTCTGGGTTGGTCTGGGTTGGTCTGGGTGGGTCTCCGTGGGTCTGGGTGGGTCTGGGTGGGTCTCAGTGGGTCTGCGTGGGTCTGGGTGGGTCTCCGTGAGTCTGGGTGGGTCTGGGTGTGTCTCAGTGGGTCTGGGTGGATCTGGGTGGGTCTGGGTGGGTCAGCGTGTGTCTGGGTGGGTCTCAGTGGGTCTGGGTTGGTCTTGGTTGGTCTGGGTGGATCTCCTTGGGTCTGGGTGGGTCTGGGTGGGTCTCAGTGGGTCTGGGTGGTTCTCAATGGGTCTGGGTGGTTCTGGGTGGGTCTGCGTGGGTCTGGGTGGGTCTGCGTGGGTCTGGGTGGGTCTCCGTGAGTCTGGGTGAGTCTGGGTGGGTCTGAGTGGGTCTGCATGGGTCTGGGTGGATCTGGGTGGGTCTGGGTGGGTCTCCGTGAGTCTGGGTCGGTCTGGGTGGGTCTGGGTGGGTCTTAGTGGGTCTGGGTGGGTCTGGGGGGGTCTCAGTGGGTCTGGGTGGGTCTCAGTGGGTCTCGGTGGGTCTGGGTGGGTCTGGGTGGATCTCAGTGGGTCTGGGTGGGTCTGGCTGGGTCTGGGTGGGTTTCAATGGGTCTGGGTGGGTCTGGGTGGGTCTCCGTGGGTCTGGGTGGGTTTGGGTGGATCTGGGTGGGTCTGGGTGGGTTTGGGTGGATCTGGGTGGGTCTCCGTGAGACCGGGTGGGTCTCAGTGGGTCTTGGTGGGTCTGGGTGGGTCTCAGTGGGTCTCCGTGGGTCTGGATGGGTCTGGGTGGGTCTCCGTGGGTCTGGGTGGGTCTGCGTGGGTCTGGGTGGGTCTCTGTGAGTCTGGGTGGGTCTGCGTGGGTCTGGGTGGATCTGGGTGGGTCTGGGGGGGGGTCTCAGTGGTACTGGGTGGTTCTCAGTGGGTCTTGGTGGGTCTGGGTGGATCTCAGTGGGTCTCAGTGGGTCTGGGTGGGTCTGGGTGGGTCTCAGTGGGTCTGGGTGGGTTTCAGTGGGTCTGGGTGGGTCTGGGTGGATCTGGGTGGGTCTGGGTGGGTCTCAAAGGGTCTGGGTGGGTCTCAGTGGGTCTGGGTGGGTCTGGGGGGGGTCTCAGTGGGTCTGGGTGGTTCTCGGTGGGTCTGGGTGGGTCTGGGTGGGTCTCAGTGGGTCTGGGTGGTTCTCAGTGGGTCTGGATGGTTCTCAGTGGGTCTGGGTGGGTCTCCGTGGGTCTGGGTGGTTCTTCGTGGGTCTGGGTGGGTCTCCGTGAGTCTGGGTGGATCTGGGTGGGTCTGGGTGTGTCTCAGTGGGTCTGCGTGGGTCTGGGTGGGTCTGGGTGGATCTGGGTGGGTCTGGGTGGGTCTCCGTGAGTCTGGGTGGGTCTGCGTGGGTCTGCGTGGGTCTGGGTGGGTCTGGGTGGGTCTGGGAGGGTCTCCGTGAGTCTGCGTGGGTCTCAGTGGGTCTGGGTGGGTCTCAAAGGGTCTGGGTGGGTCTCAGTGGGTCTGGGTGGGTCTGGGGGGGTCTCAGTGGGTCTGGCTGGTTCTCAGTGTGTCTGGGTGGGTCTGGGTGGGTCTCCGTGAGTCTGGGTGGGTCTGCAAGGGTCTGGGTAGATCTGGGTGGGTCTGGGTGTGTCTCAGTGGGTCTGGGTGGGTCTCCGTGAGTCTGGGTGGGTCTGGGTGGGTCTCAAAGGGTCTGGGTGGGTCTGGGGGGGGTCTCAGTGGGTCTGGGTGGTTCTCAGTGGGTCTCGGTGGGTCTGGGTGGGTCTGGGTGGGTCTTGGTGGATCTGGGTGGGTCTGGGTGGGTCTCAAAGGGTCTGGGTGGGTCTCAGTGGGTCTGGGTGGGTCTGGGGGGTCTCAGTGGGTCTCGGTGGGTCTGGGTGGGTCTGGGTGGGTCTCAGTGGGTCTGGGTGGTTCTCAGTGGGTCTGGATGGTTCTCAGTGGGTCTGGGTGGGTCTCCGTGGGTCTGGGTGGGTCTCCGTGGGTCTTGGTGGGTCTGCGTGGGTCTGGGTGGGTCTCCGTGAGTCTGGGTGGATCTGGGTGGGTCTGGGTGTGTCTCAGTGGGTCTGCGTGGGTCTGGGTGGGTCTGGGTGGATCTGGGTGGGTCTGGGTGGGTCAGCGTGTGTCTGGGTGGGTCTGGGTGGGTCTCAGTGGGTCTGGGTTGGTCTTGGTTGGTCTGGGTGGATCTCCGTGGGTCTGGGTGGGTCTCAGTGGGTCTGGGTGGTTCTCAATGGGTCTGGGTGGTTCTCAGTGTGTCTGGGTGGGTCCCCGTGGGTCTGGGTGGTTCTCAGTGGGTCTGGGTGGTTCTGGGTGGGTCTGCGTGGGTCTGGGTGGGTCTGCGTGGGTCTGCATGGGTCTGGGTGGGTCTGGGTGGGTCTCCGTGAGTCTGGGTGGGTCTGGGTGGGTCTCAAAGGGTCTGGGTGGGTCTGGGTGGGTCTTAGTGGGTCTGGGTGGGTCTGGGGGGGGTCTCAGTGGGTCTGGGTGGTTCTCAGTGGGTCTCAGTGGGTCTCGGTGGGTCTGGGTGGGTCTGGGTGGATCTCAGTGTGTCTCAGTGGGTCTGGGTGGGTCTGGGTGGGTTTCAATGGGTCTGGGTGGGTCTGGGTGGGTCTCCGTGAGTCTGGGTGGGTCTGGGTGGATCTGGGTGGGTCTGGGTGGGTTTGGGTGGATCTGGGTGGGTCTCCGTGAAACCGGGTGGGTCTCAGTGGGTCTTGGTGGGTCTGGGTGGGTCTAAGTGGGTCTCCGTGGTTCTGGGTGGGTCTGGATGGGTCTGGGTGGGTCTGGGTGGGTCTCCGTGGGTCTGCGTGGGTCTGGGTGGGTCTGGGTGGGTCTCTGTGAGTCTGGGTGGGTCTGCGTGGGTCTGGGTGGATCTGGGTGGGTCTGGGGGGGGGTCTCAGTGGTACTGGGTGGTTCTCAGTGGGTCTGGGTGGGTCTGGGTGGATCTCAGTGGGTCTGGGTGGGTCTGGGTGGGTCTCAGTGGGTCTGGGTGGGTTTCAGTGGGTCTGGGTGGGTCTGGGTGGATCTGGGTGGGTCTGGGTGGGTCTCAAAGGGTCTGGGTGGGTCTCAGTGGGTCTGGGTGGGTCTGGGGGGGGTCTCAGTGGGTCTGGGTGGTTCTCAGTGGGTCTCCGTGGGTCTGGGTGGGTCTGCGTGGGTCTGGGTGGGTCTCCGTTAGTCTGGGTGGGTCTGGGTGTGTCTCAGTGGGTCTGCGTGGGTCTGGGTGGGTCTGGGTGGATCTGGGTGGGTCTGGGTGGGTCTCCGTGAGTCTGGGTGGGTCTGGGTGGGTCTCCGTGAGTCTGGGTGGGTCTGGGGGGTCTGGGTGGGTCTCAGTGGGCCTGGGTGGGTATAGGTGTGTCTCAAAGGGTCTGGGTGGGTCTCAGTGGGTCTGGGTGGGTCTCCGTGGGTCTGGGTGGGTCTGCGTGGGTCTGGGTGGGTCTCCGTGAGTCTGGGTGGATCTGGGTGTGTCTCAGTGGGTCTGCGTGGGTCTGGGTGGTTCTCAGTGGGTCTCAGTGGGTCTGGGTGGGTCTGGGTGGGTCTCAGTGGATCTCGGTGGGTCTGGGTGGGTCTGGGTGGGTCTGCGTGGGTCTGGGTGGGTCTCCGTGAGTCTGGGTGGGTCTAAGTGGGTCTGGCTGGGTCTCCGTGGGTCTGGGTGGATCTGGGTGGGTCTCCGTGAGTCTGGGTGGGTCAAGGTGGGTCTGGGTGGGTCTGGGGGGTCTGGGTGGGTCTGGGTGGTTCTCAGTGGGTCTCAGTGGGTCTGGGTGGGTCTGGGTGGGTCTCAGTGGGTCTGGGTGGGTCTGGGTGGGTCTGCGTGGGTCTGGGTGGGTCTCCGTGATTCTGGGTGGGTCTCCGTGGGTCTGGGTGGGTCTGGGTGGGTCTGGGTGGATCTAGGTGGGTCTCCGTGAGTCTGGATGGGTCTCAGTGGGTCTGGGTGGGTCTCCGTGGGTCTGGGTGGGTCTGGGTGGGTCTGGGTGGGTCTCCGTGAGTCTGGGTGGGTCTGGGTGGGTCTCCGTGAGTCTGGGTGTGTCTGCGTGGGTCTGGGTGGGTCTGGGTGGGTCTGGGTGGATCTGGGTGGGTCTGGGTGGGTCAGCGTGGGTCTGGGTGGGTCTGGGTGGGTCTCAGTGGGTCTGGGTTGGTCTGGGTGGGTCTCCGTGGGTCTGGGTGGATCTGGGTGGGTCTCAGTGGGTCTGGGTGGTTCTCAGTGGGTCTGGGTGGTTCTCAGCGGGTCTGGGTGGGTCTCCGTGAGTCTGGGTGGGTCTGCGTGGGTCTGGGTGGATCTGGGTGGGTCTGGGTGTGTCTCAGTGGGTCTGCGTGGGTCTGCGTGGGTCTCGGTGGCTCTGGGTGGGTCTGGGTGGGTCTGGGTGGGTCTCAGTGGGTCTGGGTTGGTCTCAGTGGGTCTGGGTGTGTCTGGGTGGGTCTGCGTGGGTCTGGGTGGGTCTCAGTGAGTCTGGGTGGGTCTAAGTGGGTCTGGCTGGGTCTCCGTGGGTCTGGGTGGATCTGGGTGGGTCTCCGTGAGTCTGGGTGGGTCAAGGTGGGTCTGGGTGGGTCTGGGGGGGTCTCAGTGGGTCTGGGTGGGTCTGGGTGGTTCTCAGTGGGTCTCAGTGGGTCTGGGTGGGTCTGGGTGGGTCTGCGTGGGTCTGGGTGGGTCTCCGTGATTCTGGGTGGGTCTCCGTGGGTCTCCGTGGGTCTGGGTGGGTCTGGGTGGGTCTGGGTGGATCTAGGTGGGTCTGCGTGGGTCTGGATGGGTCTCAGTGAGTCTGGGTGGATCTGGGTGGGTCTAGGTGTGTCTGCGTGGGTCTGGGTGGGTCTGCGTGGGTCTGGGTGGGTCTCCGTGAGTCTGGGTGGGTCTGGGTGGGTCTCCGTGAGTCTGGGTGGGTCTGGGTGTGTCTGCGTGGGTCTAGGTGGGTCTGGGTGGGTCTGGGTGGGTCTGGGTGGGTCAGCGTGGGTCTGGGTGGGTCTGGGTGGGTCTCAGTGGGTCTGGGTGGGTCTCCGTGGGTCTGGGTGGATCTGGGTGGGTCTCAGTGGGTCTGGGTGGTTCTCAGTGGGTCTGGGTGGTTCTCAGCGGGTCTGGGTGGGTCTCCGTGAGTCTGGGTGGGTCTGCGTGGGTCTGGGTGGATCTGGGTGGGTCTGGGTGTGTCTCAGTGGGTCTGCGTGGGTCTGCGTGGGTCTGCGTGGGTCTGGGTGGCTCTGGGTGGGTCTGGGTGGGTCTCCGTGAGTCTGGGTGGGTCTCAGTGGGTCTGGGTGGGTCTCAGTGGGTCTGGGTTGGTCTCAGTGGGTCTGGGTGTGTCTGGGTGGGTCTGGGTGGGTCTCAGTGAGTCTGGGTGGGTCTAAGTGGGTCTGGCTGGGTCTCCGTGGGTCTGGGTGGATCTGGGTGGGTCTCCGTGAGTCTGGGTGGGTCAAGGTGGGTCTGGGTGGGTCTGGGGGGGTCTCAGTGGGTCTGGGTGGGTCTCAGTGGGTCTCAGTGGGTCTGGGTGGGTCTCAGTGGGTCTGGGTGGGTCTGGGTGGGTCTGCGTGGGTCTGGGTGGGTCTCCGTGATTCTGGGTGGGTCTCCGTGGGTCTGGGTGGGTCTGGGTGGGTCTGGGTGGATCTAGGTGGGTCTGCGTGGGTCTGGATGGGTCTCAGTGAGTCTGGATGGGTCTGGGTGGGTCTGGGTGGATCTGGGTGGGTCTGGGTGGGTCAGCGTGGGTCTGGGTGGGTCTGGGTGGGTCTCAGTGGGTCTGGGTGGGTCAAGGTGGGTCTGGGTGGGTCTGGGGGGGTCTCAGTGGGTCTGGGTGGGTCTGGGTGGTTCTCAGTGGGTCTGGGTGGGTCTGGGTGGATCTGGGTGGGTCTGGGTGGGTCAGCGTGGGTCTGGGTGGGTCTCAGTGGGTCTCAGTGGGTCTGGGTTGGTCTGGGTGGGTCTCCGTGGGTCTGGGTGGATCTGGGTGGGTCTCAGTGGGTCTGGGTGGTTCTCAGTGGGTCTGGGTGGTTCTCAGCGGGTCTGGGTGGGTCTCCGTGATTCTGGGTGGGTCTGCGTGGGTCTGGGTGGATCTGGGTGGGTCTGGGTGTGTCTCAGTGGGTCTGCGTGGGTCTCGGTGGCTCTGGGTGGGTCTGGGTGGGTCTCCGTGAGTCTGGGTGGGTCTGCGTGGGTCTGGGTGGGTCTGGGTGGGTCTCAGTAAGTCTGGGTTGGTCTGCGTGGGTCTGGGTGGGTCTCCGTGAGTCTGGGTGGGTCTGGGTGGGTCTGCGTGTGTCTGGGTGTGTCTCCGTGAGTCTGGGTGGGTCTGGGTGGGTCAGTGTGGGTCTCAGTGGGTCTGGGTTGGTCTCCGTGGGTCTCCGTGGGTCTGGGTGCGTCTGGGTGGGTCTGGGTGGGTCTCAGTGGGTCTGGGTTGGTCTCAGTGGGTCTGGGTGGGTCTAAGTGGGTCTCCGTGGGTCTCCGTGGGTCTGGGTGTGTCTCAGTGGGTCTGGTGGGTCTGGGTGGGTCTGGTTGGGTCTGCGTGGGTCTGGGTGGGTCTGGGTGGGTCTGGGTGGGTCTCCGTGAGTCTGGGTGGGTCTGGCTGGGTCTCCGTGAGTCTGGGTGGGTCTAGGTGGGTCTCAGTGGGTCTAGGTGGGTCTCAGTGGGTCTGGGTTGGTCTCAGTGGGTCTGGGTGGGTCTGGGTGGGTCTGCGTGGGTCTGGGTGGGTCTCCGTGAGTCTGGGTTGGTCTGGGTGGGTCTGGGTGGGTCTGCGTGGGTCTGGGTTGGTCTCCGTGAGTCTGGGTGGGTCTGGGTGTTTTTGGTTTGGTCTCCGTGAGTCTGGGTGGGTCTGGGTGGGTCTCAGTGGGTCTGGGTTGGTCTGGGTGGGTCTCCGTGGGTCTCGGTGGGTCTGGGTGGGTCTGCGTGGGTCTGGGTGGGTCTCCGTGAGTCTGGGTGGGTCTGGGTGCGTCTCAGTGGGTTTTGGTGGGTCTCAGTGGGTCTGGGTTGGTCTCAGTGGGTCTGGGAGGGTCTGGGTGGGTCTGCGTGGGTCTGGGTGGGTCTCCGTGAGTCTGGGTGTGTCTGGATGTGTCTGGGTGGGTCAGTGTGGGTCTCAGTGGGTCTGGGTTGGTCTGGGTGGGTCTCGGTGGGTCTCGGTGGGTCTGGGTGCGTCTGGGTGGGTCTGGGTGGGTCTCAGTGGGTCTGGGTTGGTCTCAGTGGGTCTGGGTGGGTCTAAGTGGGTCTCCGTGGGTCTTTGTGGGTCTGGGTGTGTCTGGGTGGGTCTGGTTGGGTCTGCGTGGGTCTGGGTGGGTCTGGGTGGGTCTGGGTGGGTCTCCGTGAGTCTGGGTGGGTCTGGGTGGGTCTCCGTGAGTCTGGGTGGGTCTGGCTGGGTCTCCGTGAGTCTGGGTTGGTCTAGGTGGGTCTCAGTGGGTCTGGGTGGGTCTCAGTGGGTCTGGGTTGGTCTCAGTGGGTCTGGGTGGGTCTGGGTGGGTCTGCGTGGGTCTGGGTGGGTCTCCGTGAGTCTGGGTTGGTCTGGGTGGGTCTGGGTGGGTCTGCGTGGGTCTGGGTTGGTCTCCGTGAGTCTGGGTGGGTCTGGGTGTTTTTGGTTTGGTCTCCGTGAGTCTGGGTGGGTCTCAGTGGGTCTGGGTTGGTCTGGGTGGGTCTCCGTGGGTCTCGGTGGGTCTGGGTGGGTCTCAGTGGGTCTGGGTGGTTCTCAGTGGGTCTCCGTGGGACTCCGTGGGTCTGGGTGGGTCTGGGTGGGTCTGTGTGGGTCTCGGTGGGTCTGCGTGGGTCTGGGTTGGTCTCCGTGAGTCTGGGTGGGTCTGGGTGGGTCTCAGTGGGTCTGGATTGGTCTCAGTGGGTCTGGGTGGTTCTCAGTGGGTCTGGGTGGGTCTGCGTGGGTCTGGGTGGGTCTCCGTGAGTCTGGGTGGGTCTGCGTGGGTCTGGGTGGGTCTGGGTTGGTCTGGGTGGGTCTGGTTGGGTCTCCGTGAGTCTGGGTGGGTCTGGCAGGGTCTCCGTGAGTCTGGGTGGGTCTGGGTGGGTCTCAGTGGGTCTGGGTGGGTCTCAGTGGGTCTGGGTTGGTCTCAGTGGGTCTGGGTGGCTCTGCGTGGGTCTGGGTTGGTCTCAGTGGGTCTGGGTGGGTCTGCGTGGGTCTGGGTGGGTCTGCGTGGGTCTGGGTGGGTCTCCGTGAGTCTGGGTGGGTCGGGGTGGGTCTGGGTGGGTCTCCGTGGGTCTCCGTGGGTCTCCCTCCATGGGTCTGGGTGGGTCTGGTTGGGTCTGGGTGGGTCTGGGTGGATCTGGTTTGGTCTGGGTGGGTCTGCGTGGGTCTGGGTGGGTCTTCGTGAGTCTGGGTGGGTCTGGGTGGGTCTGCGTGGGTCTGGGTGGGTCTCTGTGAGTCTGGGTGGGTCTGGGTGGGTCTGGGTGTGTCTGGATGGGTCTGCGTGGGTCTGGGTGGGTCTGGGTGTGTCTCGGTGTGTCTCAGTGGGTCTGCGTGGGTCTCGGTGGGTCTGGGTGGGTCTGGGTGGGTCTCAGTGGGTCTGGGTTTGTCTGGGTTGGTCTGGGTGGGTCTCCGTGGGTCTCGGTGGGTCTGGGTGGGTCTGGGTGGGTCTCAGTGGGTCTGGGTGGTTCTCAGTGGGTCTCCGTGGGTCTGGGTGGGTCTCCGTGGGTCTGCGTGGGTCTCCGTGGGTCTGCGTGGGTCTCAGTGAGTCTGGGTGGGTCTAGGTGAGTCTGGGTGAGTCTGGGTGGGTCTCCGTGAGTCTGGGTGGGTCTGGGTGGGTCTCCGTGAGTCTGCGTGGGTCTGGGTGGGCCTGGGTGCATCTCCGTGAGTCTGGGTGGGTCTGGTTGAGTCTGCGTTGGTCTGGGTGGGTCTCCGTGAGTCTGGGTGGGTCTGGTGGGTCTGGGTGGGTCTTGGTGGGTCTCCGTGAGTCTGGGTCGGTCTGGGTCGGTCTCGTTGGGTCTGGGTGGGTCTGGGTGTGTCTGGGTGGGTCTCCGTGAGTCTGGCTGGGTCTGGGTGGGTCTCCGTGGGTCTGGGTGGGTCTCCGTGGGTCTGGGTGGGTCTCCGTGAGTCTGGGTGGGTCTCCGTGAGTCTGGGTGGGTCTTCGTGAGTCTGGGTGGGTCTCAGTGGTTCTGGGTCGGTCTGCGTGGGTCTGCGTGGGTCTCAGTGGGTCTGGGTGGGTCTCAGTGGGTCTGGGTGGGTCTCCGTGAGTCTGGGTGGGTCTTGGTGGGTCTGGGTGGGTCTGCGTGGGTCTCAGTGGGTCTGGGTGGGTCTCAGTGTGTCTGGGTGGGTCTGGGTTGGTCTCAGTGGGTCTGGGTGGGTCTGGGTGGGTCTCCGTGAGTCTGGGTGGGTCTCCGTGAGTCTGGGTGGGTCTGGGTGGGTCTGCGTGGCTCTGGGTGGGTCTGGATGTGTCTGGGTGGGTCTGGTTGGGTCTGCGTGGGTCTGGGTGGGTCTGGGTGGGTCTCCGTGAGTCTGGGTGGGTCTGCGTGGGTCTTGGTGGGTCTGCGTGGGTCTTGGTGGGTCTGGGGGGGTCTGAGTGGGTCTCCGTGAGTCTGGGTGGGTCTCCGTGAGACTGGGTGGGTCTGGGTGGGTCTCCGTGGGTCTGGGTGGTCTCATTGGGTCTGCGTGGGTCTGCGTGGGTCTGGGTGGGTCTGGGTGGGTCTCCGTGAGTCTGGGTGGGACTCCGTGAGTCTGGGTGGGTCTGCGTGTGTCTCCGTGAGTCTGGGTGGGTCTGCGTGGGTCTCCGTGAGTCTGGGTGGGTCTGGTTGGGTCTGCGTGGGTCTGGGTGGGTCTGGGTGGGTCTCGGTGTGTCTGGGTGGGTCTGGGGTGGTCTGCGTGGGTCTGCGTGGGTCTGGGTGGGTCTCCGTGAGTCTGGGTGGGTCTGGGTGGGTCTCCGTGAGTCTGGGTGGGCCTTGGTGGGTCTCCGTGAGTCTGGGTGGGTCTCCGTGAGTCTGGATGGGTCTCCGTGAGTCTGGATGGGTCTGGGTGGGTCTGGGTGGGTCTCCGTGGGTCTCCGTGGGTCTCCGTGGGTCTCAGTGGGTCTCAGTGGGTCTCCGTGGGTCTGGGTGGTTCTCAGTGTGTCTGGGTGGTTCTCAGTGTGTCTGGGTGGGTCTCCGTGGGTCTGGGTGGGTCTGGGTGGGTCTCAGTGGGTCTGGGTGGGTCTGGATTGGTCTCAGTGGGTCTGCGTGGTTCTCAGTGGGTCTGGGTGGGTCTGTGTGGGTCTGTGTGGGTCTGGGTGGGTCTCCGTGAGTCTGGGTGGGTCTGCGTGGGTCTGGGTGGGTCTGGGTGGGTCTCCGTGAGTCTGGGTGGGTCTGGCTGGGTCTCCGTGAGTCTGGGTGGGTCTGGGTGGGTCTCAGTGGGTCTGGGTGGGTCTCAGTGGGTCTGGGTGGGTCTCCGTGAGTCTGGGTGGGTCTGGGTGGGTCTCAGTGGGTCTGGGTTGGTCTCAGTGGGTCTGGGTGGGTCTGGGTGGTCTCCGTGGGTCTGGGTGGGTCTGGGTGGATCTGGGTTGGTCTCCGTGAGTCTGGGTGGGTCTCAGTGGGTCTGGGTCGGTCTGGGTGGGTCTGGGTGGATCTGGGTGGGTCTGGGTGTGTCTCAGTGGGTATGCGTGGGTCAGCGTGGGTCTGGGTGGGTCTGGGGGGTCTCAGTGGGTCTGGGTGGGTCTCCGTGAGTCTGGGTGGGTCTCAGTGGGTCTGGGTGGGTCTGCGTGGGTCTGGGTGGGTCTGGGTGGGTCTGGGTGGGTCTGCGTGGGTCTGGGTGGGTCTCCGTGAGTCTGGGTGGGTCTGGGTGGGTCTCCGTGAGTCTGGGTGGGTCTGGGTGGGCCTTGGTGGGTCTGGGTGGGTCTGGTGGGTCTTGGTGGGTCTCCGTGAGTCTGGTTGGGTCTCCGTGAGTCTGGGTGGGTCTGGGTGGGTCTCCGTGGGTCTCCGTGGGTCTCCGTGGGTCTCAGTGGGTCTGTGTGGGTCTCCGTGGGTCTGGGTGGTTCTCAGTGTGTCTGGGTGGGTCTCCGTGGGTCTGGGTGGGTCTCAGTGGGTCTGGGTGGGTCTCAGTGGGTCTGGGTGGGTCTCAGTGGGTCTGGATTGGTCTCAGTGGGTCTGCGTGGTTCTCAGTGGGTCTGGGTGGGTCTGTGTGGGTCTGGGTGGGTCTGCGTGGGTCTGGGTGGGTCTCCGTGAGTCTGGGTGGGTCTGGCTGGGTCTCCGTGAGTCTGGGTGGGTCTGGGTGGGTCTCAGTGGGTCTGGGTGGGTCTCAGTGGGTCTGGGTGGGTCTGGGTGGGTCTCCGTGAGTCTGGGTGGGTCTGGGTTGGTCTCAGTGGGTCTGGGTGGGTCTGGGTGGTCTCCGTGGGTCTGGGTGGGTCTGGTTGGGTCTGGGTGGATCTGGGTTGGTCTCCGTGAGTCTGGGTGGGTCTCAGTGGGTCTGGGTCGGTCTGGGTGGGTCTGGGTGGATCTGGGTGGGTATGGGTGTGTCTCAGTGGGTATGCGTGGGTCAGCGTGGGTCTGGGTGGGTCTGGGGGAGTCTCAGTGGGTCTGGGTGGGTCTCCGTGAGTCTGGGTGGGTCTCAGTGGGTCTGGGTCGGTCTGGGTGGGTCTGGGTGGATCTGGGTGGGTCTGGGTGTGTCTCAGTGGGTATGCGTGGGTCAGCGTGGGTCTGGGTGGGTCTGGGGGGGTCTGGGTGGGTCTCCGTGAGTCTGGGTGGGTCTCAGTGGGTCTGGGTGGGTCTGCGTGGGTCTGGGTTGGTTTGGGTGGGTCTGGGTGGGTCTCCGTGAGTCTGGGTGTGTCTGGCTGGGTCTCTGTGAGTCTGGGTGGGTCTGGGTGGGTCTCAGTGGCTCTGGGTGGATCTCAGTGGGTCTGGGTGGGTCTCAGTGGGTCTGGGTGGGTCTGGGTGGGTCTCCGTGAGTCTGGTTGGGTCTGGGTGGGTCTCCGTGAGTCTGGTTGGGTCTGGGTGGGTCTGGGTGGGTCTGGTTGGGTCTCAGTGGGTCTGGGTGGGACTGAGGGGGTCTCAGTGGGTCTGGGTTGTTCTCGGTGGGTCTCAGTGGATCTCGGTGGGTCTGGGTGGGTCTCAGTGGGTCTGGGTGGTTCTCAGTGGGTCTCAGTGAGTCTCGGTGGGTATGGGTGGGTCTGGGTGGGTCTCAGTGGGTCTGGGTGGGTCTGGGTTGATCTCCGTGGGTCTGGGTGGGTCTCGGTGGGTCTGGGTGGGTCTGGGTGGGTCTGGGTGGGTCTCGGTGGGTCTGGGTGGGTCTCAGTGGGTCTGGGTGGTTCTCAGTGTGTCTGGGTGGTTCTCAGTGGGTCTGGATTGGTCTAAGTGGGTCTGGGTGGTTCTCAGTGGGTCTGGGTGGGTCTGGGTGGGTCTGGGTGGGTCTGCGTGGGTCTCAGTGGGTCTGGGTGGGTCTGGGTGGGTCTCCGTGAGTCTGGGTGGGTCTGGCTGGGTCTCCGTGAGTCTGGTGAGTCTGGGTGAGTCTGGGTGGGTCTGGGTGGGTCTGGGTTGATCTCCGTGGGTCTGGGTGGGTCTCCGTGGGTCTCCCTCCGTGTGTCTGGGTGGGTCTGGGTTGGTCTGGGTGGGTCTGCGTGGGTCTGGGTGGGTCTCCGTGAGTCTGGGTGGGTCTGGGTGGGTCTGCGTGGGTCTGGGTGGGTCTCCGTGTGTCTGGGTGTGTCTGGGTGGGTCTCGGTGGGTCTGGGTGTGTCTCAGTGGGTCTGCGTGGGTCTGCGTGGGTCTCGGTGGGTCTGTGTGGGTCTGGTTGGGTCTTCGTGAGTCTGGGTGGGTCTGGCTGGGTCTCCGTGAGTCTGGGTGAGTCTGGGTGGGTCTCAGTGGGTCTGGGTGGGTATGGGTGGGTCTGGGTGGGTCTGGGTGGGTCTCCGTGAGTCTGGGTGGGTCTGAGTGGGTCTCAGTGGGTTTTGGTGAGTCTCAGTGGGTCTGGGTTGGTCTCAGTGGGTCTGGGAGGGTCTGGGTGGGTCTGGGTGGGTCTCCGTGAGTCTGGGTGTGTCTCCGTGAGTCTGGGTGGGTCAGTGTGGGTCTTAGTGGGTCTGGGTTGGTCTGGGTGGGTCTCCGTGGGTCTCCGTGGGTCTGGGTGCGTCTGGGTGGGTCTCAGTGGGTCTCAGTGGGTCTGGGTGGGTCTCAGTGGGTCTGGGTGGGTCTGGGTGGGTCTCCGTGAGTCTGGGTTGGTCTGGGTGTGTCTGGGTGGGTCTCCGTGAGTCTGGGTGGGTCTGGGTGGGTCTGCGTGGGTCTGGGTTGGTCTCCGTGAGTCTGGGTGGGTCTCAGTGGGTCTGGGTGGGTCTCCGTGGGTCTCGGTGGGTCTGGGTGGTTCTCAGTGGGTCTCCGTGGGTCTCCGTGGGTCTTGGTGGGTCTGCGTGGGTCTGGGTGGGTCTCCGTGAGTCTGGGTGGGTCTGGGTGGGTCTCGGTGGGTCTGGATTGGTCTCAGTGGGTCTGGGTGGATCTCAGTGGGTCTGGGTGGGTCTGGGTGGGTCTGGGTGGGTCTCCGTGAGTCTGGGTGGGTCTGGCTGGGTCTCCGTGAGTCTGGGTGGGTCTGGGTGGGTCTCAGTGGGTCTGGGTGGGTCTGCGTGGGTCTGGGTGGGTCTCCGTGAGTCTGGGTGGGTCTGGATGGGTCTGGGTGGGTCTGGGTGGGTCTGGTTGCGTCTCAGTGGGTCTGGGTGGGTCTGGGGGGGTCTCAGTGGGTCTGGGTTGGTCTCTGTGAGTCTGGGTGGGTCTGGGTGTGTCTGGGTGGGTCTGGGTGTGTCTGGGTGTGTCTGGGTGGGTCTCCGTGAGTCTGGGTGGGTCTGGGTGGGTCTCAGTGGGTCTGGGTGGGTCTGGGTGGGTCTCCGTGGGTCTGTGTGGGTCTGTGTGGGTCTCAGTGGGTCTGGGTGGTTCTCAGTGGGTCTCCGTGGGTGTCCGTGGGTCTGGGTGGGTCTGGGTGGGTCTCCGTTGGTCTGGGTGGGGCTCAGTGGGTCTGGGTGGTTCTCAGTGTGTCTTGGTGGGTCTCCGTGTGTCTGGGTGGGTCTGGGTGGGTCTTGGTGGGTCTGCGTGGGTCTGGGTGGGTCTCCGTGAGTCTGGGTGGGTCTGGATGGGTCTGGGTGGGTCTGGGTGTGTCTCAGTGGGTCTGCGTGGGTCTGCGTGGGTCTGGGTGGGTCTGGGTGGGTCTGGGTAGGTCTGGGTGGGTCTCCGTGAGTCTGGGTGGGTCTCAGTGGGTCTGGGTGGGTCTGGGTGGGTCTCAGTGGGTCTGGATTGGTCTCAGTGGGTCTGGGTGGTTCTCAGGGGGTCTGGGTGGGTCTGCGTGGGTCTGGGTGGGTCTCCGTGAGTCTGGGTGGGTCTGCGTGGGTCTGGGTGGGTCTGGGTGGGTCTCCGTGAGTCTGGGTGGGTCTGGCTGGGTCTCCGTGAGTCTGGGTGGGTCTGGGTGGGTCTCAGTGGGTCTGGGTGGGTCTCAGTGGGTCTGGGTTGGTCTCAGTGGGTCTGGGTGGGTCTGCGTGGGTCTGGGTGGGTCTCCGTGAGTCTGGGTGGGTCTGGATGGGTCTGGGTGGGTCTGGTTGTGTCTCAGTGGGTCTGGGTTGGTCTCAGTGGGTCTGGGTGGGTCTGGGTGGGTCTGCGTGGGTCTGGGTGGGTCTCCGTGAGTCTGGGTGGGTCTGGATGTGTCTGGATGTGTCTGGGTGGGTCTGGTTGTGTCTCAGTGGGTCTGGGGGGGTCTCAGTGGGTCTGGGTGGTTCTCAGTGGGTCTCAGTGGGTCTGGGTGGGTCTCAGTGGGTCTGGGTGGTTCTCAGTGGGTCTCAGTGGGTCTCGGTGGGTCTGGATGGATCTGGGTGGTTCTCAGTGGGTCTCGGTGGGTCTGGGTGGGTCTGGGTGGGTCTCAGTGGGTCTGGGTGGGTCTCAGTGGGTCTGGGTGGGTCTCCCTCCGTGGGTCTGGGTGGGTCTGGGTGGGTCAGCGTGGGTCTGGCTGGGTCTGGGTGGGTCTGGGTGGTTCTCAGTGGGTCTGGGTGGGTCTGGGTGGGTCTGGGTGGGTCTGGGTGGGTCTCAGTGGGTCTGGATTGTTCTCAGTGGGTCTGCGTGGGTCTCCGTGAGTCTGGGTGGGTCTCAGTGGGTCTGGGTTGGTCTCAGTGGGTCTGGGTGGGTCTGCTTGGGTCTGGGTGGGTCTCCGTGAGTCTGGGTGGGTCTGGGTGGCTCTGGGTGGGTCTGCGTGGGTCTGTGTTGGTCTTCGTGAGTCTGGGTGGGTCTGGGTGTGTCTGGGTGGTCTCCGTGAATCTGGTGGGTCTGGGTGGGTCTGGGTGGGTCTCAGTGGGTCTGGGTCGTCTGGGTTGGTCTGGTGTGGGACTGCGTGGGTCTGGGTGGATTTCCGTGAGTCTGGGTGGGTCTCAGTGGGTCTGGGTTGGTCTCAGTGGGTCTGGGTGGGTCTGGGTGGGTCTCCGTGGGTCTCCCTCCGTGGGTCTGGGTGGGTCTGGGTGGGTCAGCGTGGGTCTGGGTGGGTCTCCGTGGGTCTCCGTGGGTCTGGGTGGGTCTGCGTGGGTCTGGGTGGGTCTCCGTGAGTCTGGGTGGGTCTCCGTGAGTCTGGGTGGGTCTGCGTGGGTCTGGGTGTGTCTCAGTGGGTCTGGGTGTGTCTCAGTGGGTCTGGGTGGGTCTCGGTGGGTCTGGGTGGGTCTCGGTGGGTCTGCGTGGGTCTGCGTTGGTCTGGGTGGGTCTGCGTGGGTCTGAGTGGGTCTATGTGAGTCTGGGTGGGTCTCAGTGGGTCTCGGTGGGTCTGGGTGGGTCTCGGTGGGCCTGGGTGGGTCTGGGTGGGTCTGCGTTGGTCTGCGTTGTTCTCCGTGAGTCTGGGTAGGTCTGGGTGGGTCTCGGTGGGTCTGGGTGGGTCTCCGTGGGTCTCCCTCCGTGGGTCTGGGTGGGTCTGGGTGGGTCTCCGTGGGTCTGGGTGGGTCTGCGTGGGTCTGGGTGGGTCTCCGAGAGTCTGGGTGGGTCTGCGTGGGTCTCCGTGGGTCTCCGTGAGTCTGGGTGGATCTGGGTGGGTCTGGGTGTGTCTCAGTGGGAATGCGTGGCTCTGCGTGGGTTTCGGTGGGTCTGGGTGGGTCTGGGTGGGTCTCCGTGAGTCTGGGTGGGTCTGGATGGGTCTGGGTGGGTCTGGCTGGGTCTGGCTGGGTCTGGCTGGGTCTCCGTGAGTCTGGGTGGGTCTGGGTGCGTCTCAGTGGGTCTGGGTGGGTCTCAGTGGGTCTGGGTTGGTCTCGGTGGGTCTGGGTGGGTCTGGGTGGGTCTGCGTGGGTCTCAGTGGGTTTGGTGGGTCTCAGTGGGTCTGGGTTGGTCTCAGTGGGTCTGGGTTGGTCTCAGTGGGTCTGGGTGGGTCTGCGTGGGTCTGGATGGGTCTCCGTGAGTCTGGGTGGTTCTGGTTGGGTCTGGGTGGGTCTGCGTGGTTCTGGGTGGATCTGGGTGGGTCTGGGTGGATCTAGGTGGGTCTCCGTGAGTCTGGGTGGGTCTCAGTGGGTCTGGGTGGGTCTGGGTGGGTCTCCGTGGGTCTCCGTGGGTCTCGGTGGATCTGGGTGGGTCTCCGTGGGTCTGGGTGGGTCTCCGTGGGTCTCCCTCCATGGGTCTCCCTCCGTGGGTCTGGGTGGGTCTCCGTGGGTCTGGGTGGGTCTCCGAGAGTCTGGGTGGGTCTGCGTGGGTCTGGGTGGGTCTCCGTGAGTCTGGGTGGATCTGGGTGGGTCTGGGTGTGTCTCAGTGGGAATGCGTGGCTCTGCGTGGGTTTCGGTGGGTCTGGGTGGGTCTGGATGGGTCTGGGTGGGTCTGGCTGGGTCTGGCTGGGTCTGGCTGGGTCTCCGTGAGTCTGGGTGGGTCTGGGTGCGTCTCAGTGGGTCTGGGTGGGTCTCAGTGGGTCTGGGTTGGTCTCAGTGGGTCTGGGTGGGTCTGCGTGGGTCTCAGTGGGTTTGGGTGGGTCTCAGTGGGTCTGGGTTGGTCTCAGTGGGTCTGGGTGGGTCTGCGTGGGTCTGGATGGGTCTCCGTGAGTCTGGGTGGTTCTGGTTGGGTCTGTGTGGATCTGGGTGGGTCTGCGTGGGTCTGGGTGGATCTGGGTTGGTCTCCGTGAGTCTGGGTGGGTCCGTGAGTCTGGGTGGGTCTCAGTGGGTCTGGGTGGGTCTGGGTGGGTCTCGGTGGGTCTGGGTGGGTCTCGGTGGGTCTGGCTGGGTCTCCGTGGGTCTGGGTGGGTCTCCGTGGGTCTCCCTCCATGGGTCTCCCTCCGTGGGTCTCCGTGAGTCTGGGTGGGTCTGGGTGGGTCTGGGTGGGTCTGGGTGGGTCTAAGTGGGTCTGCGTGGGTCTGGGTGGGTCTCCGTGAGTCTGGGTGGGTCTGGGTGGGTCTCCGTGAGTCTGCGTGGGTCTGCGTGGGTCTGGGTGGGTCTCCGTGAGTCTCCGTGAGTCTGGGTGGGTCTGCGTGGGTCTGGATGGGTCTCCGTGAGTCTGGGTGGGTCTCGGTGGGTCTGGGTGGGTCTGCGTGGGTCTAGGTGGGTCTGGGTGGGTCTCTGTGAGTCTGGGTGGGTCTGGGTGGGTCTCAGTGAGTCTGGGTGGGTCTCAGTGGGTCTGGGTGGGTCTCCGTGGGTCTCCGTGGGTCTGGGTGGGTCTGGGTGGGTCTGCGTTAGTCTGGGTGGGTCTCCGTGAGTCTGGGTGGGTCTCGGTGGGTCTGCGTGGGTCTGGGTGGGTCTGCGTGGGTCTGGGTGGGTCTCAGTGGGTCTCAGTGGGTCTGGGTTGGTCTCAGTGGGTCTGGGTTGGTCTCAGTGGGTCTGCGTGGGTCTGCGTGGGTCTGGGTGGGTCTCCGTGAGTCTGGGTGGGTCTCCGTGAGTCTGGGTGGGTCTCAGTGGGTCTGGGTGGGTCTCAGTGGGTCTGGCTGGGGCTGGGTGAGTCTGGGTGGGTCTGGGTGGGTCTCAGTGAGTCTGGGTGGGTCTCAGTGAGTCTGGGTGGGTCTCCGTGGGTCTCAGTGGGTCTGGGTTGGTCTCAGTGGGTCTGGGTGGTTCTCCGTGAGTCTGGGTGGGTCTGGGTGGGTCTAAGTGGGTCTGGGTGGGTCTCCGTGAGTCTGGGTGGGTCTGGGTGGGTCTCCGTGAGTCTGGGTGTGTCTGCGTGGGTCTGGGTGGGTCTCAGTGGGTCTGGGTGAGTCTGTGTGGGTCTGCGTGGGTCTCCGTGAGTCTGGGTGGGTCTGGGTGGGTCTGGGTGGATCTGGGTTGGTCTCCGTGAGTCTGGGTGGGTCCGTGAGTCTGGGTGGGTCTCAGTTGGTCTGGGTGGGTCTGGGTGGGTCTCGGTGGGTCTGGGTGGGTCTCTGTGGGTCTGGCTGGGTCTCCGTGGGTCTGGGTGGGTCTCCGTGGGTCTCCCTCCATGGGTCTCCCTCCGTGGGTCTCCGTGAGTCTGGGTGGGTCTGGGTGGGTCAGCGTGGGTCTGGGTGGGTCTGGGTGGGTCTGGGTGGGTCTAAGTGGGTCTGGGTTGGTCTGGGTGGGTCTGCGTGGGTCTGGGTGGGTCTCCGTGAGTCTAGGTGGGTCTCCGTGAGTCTGGGTGGGTCTGCGTGGGTCTGGGTGGGTCTCCGTGAGTCTGGGTGGGTCTGCGTGGGTCTGGATGGGTCTCCGTGAGTCTGGGTGGGTCTCGGTGCGTCTGGGTGGGTCTGGGTGGGTCTCCGTGAGTCTGGGTGGGTCTGGGTGGGTCTCAGTGAGTCTGGGTGGGTCTCAGTGGGTCTGGGTGGGTCTCCGTGGGTCTCCGTGGGTCTGGGTGGGTCTGCGTTAGTCTGGGTGGGTCTCCGTGAGTCTGGGTGGGTCTCGGTGGGTCTGCGTGGGTCTGGGTGGGTCTGGGTGGGTCTGGGTGGGTCTGGGTGGATCTGGGTGGGTCTCAGTGGGTCTCAGTGGGTCTGGGTTGGTCTCAGTGGGTCTGGGTTGGTCTCAGTGGGTCTGCGTGGGTCTGCGTGGGTCTGGGTGGGTCTCCGTGAGTCTGGGTGGGTCTCCGTGAGTCTGGGTGTGTCTGGGTGGGTCTGGGTGGGTCTCAGTGGGTCTGGGTGGGTCTCAGTGGGTCTGGGTGGGGCTGGGTGAGTCTGGGTGGGTCTGGGTGGGTCTCAGTGAGTCTGGGTGGGTCTCAGTGAGTCTGGGTGGGTCTCCGTGGGTCTCAGTGGGTCTAGGTTGGTCTCAGTGGGTCTGGGTGGGTCTGTGTGGGTCTCCGTGGGTCTCCCTCCATGGGTCTGGGTGGGTCTCCGTGAGTCTGGGTGTGTCTGCGTGGGTCTGGGTGGGTCTCAGTGGGTCTGGGTGAGTCTGTGTGGGTCTGCGTGGGTCTCCGTGAGTCTGGGTGGGTCTGGGTGGGTCTGGGTGGATCTGGGTTGGTCTCCGTGAGTCTGGGTGGGTCCGTGAGTCTGGGTGGGTCTCAGTTGGTCTGGGTGGGTCTGGGTGGGTCTCGGTGGGTCTGGGTGGGTCTCTGTGGGTCTGGCTGGGTCTCCGTGGGTCTGGGTGGGTCTCCGTGGGTCTCCCTCCATGGGTCTCCCTCCGTGGGTCTCCGTGAGTCTGGGTGGGTCTGGGTGGGTCAGCGTGGGTCTGGGTGGGTCTGGGTGGGTCTAAGTGGGTCTGGGTTGGTCTGGGTGGGTCTGCGTGGGTCTGGGTGGGTCTCCGTGAGTCTAGGTGGGTCTCCGTGAGTCTGGGTGGGTCTGCGTGGGTCTGGGTGGGTCTCCGTGAGTCTGGGTGGGTCTGCGTGGGTCTGGATGGGTCTCCGTGAGTCTGGGTGGGTCTCGGTGCGTCTGGGTGGGTCTGGGTGGGTCTCCGCGAGTCTGGGTGGGTCTGGGTGGGTCTCAGTGAGTCTGGGTGGGTCTCAGTGGGTCTGGGTGGGTCTCCGTGGGTCTCCGTGGGTCTGGGTGGGTCTGGGTGGGTCTGCGTTAGTCTGGGTGGGTCTCCGTGAGTCTGGGTGGGTCTCGGTGGGTCTGCGTGGGTCTGGGTGGGTCTGGGTGGGTCTGGGTGGGTCTGGGTGGATCTGGATGGGTCTCAGTGGGTCTCAGTGGGTCTGGGTTGGTCTCAGTGGGTCTGGGTTGGTCTCAGTGGGTCTGCGTGGGTCTGGGTGGGTCTCCGTGAGTCTGGGTGGGTCTCCGTGAGTCTGGGTGTGTCTGGGTGGGTCTGGGTGGGTCTCAGTGGGTCTGGGTGGGTCTCAGTGGGTCTGGGTGGGGCTGGGTGAGTCTGGGTGGGTCTGGGTGGGTCTCAGTGAGTCTGGGTGGGTCTCAGTGAGTCTGGGTGGGTCTCCGTGGGTCTCAGTGGGTCTAGGTTGGTCTCAGTGGGTCTGGGTGGGTCTGTGTGGGTCTCCGTGGGTCTCCCTCCGTGGGTCTGGGTGGGTCTGGGTTGTTCTGGGTGGGTCAGCGTGGGTCTGGGTGGGTCTCATTGGGTCTGGGTTGGTCTGCGTGGGTCTGGGTGGGTCTCCGTGAGTCTGGGTGGGTCTGGGTGGGTCTAAGTGGGTCTGGGTGGGTCTCCGTGAGTCTGGGAGGGTCTGGGTGGGTCTCCGTGAGTCTGGGTGTGTCTGCGTGGGTCTGGGTGGGTCTCAGTGGGTCTGGGTGGGTCTGGGTGTGTCTGGGTGGGTCTCCGTGAGTCTGGGTGGGTCTGGGTGGGTCTCAGTGGGTCTGGGTGGGTCTGGGTGGGTCTCCGTGGGACTGGGTGGATCTGGGTGGGTCTCAATGGGTCTGGGTTGGTCTCAGTGGGTCTGGGTGGGTGTGGGTGGGTCTCCGTGGGTCTGGGTGGGTCTCCGTGGGTCTCCCTCCGTGGGTCTGGGTGGGTCTGGGTGGGTCAGCGTGGGTTTGGGTGGGTCTGGGTGGGTCTGGGTTGGTCTGGGTGGGTCTGCGTGGGTCTGGGTGGGTCTCCGTGAGTCTGGGTGGGTCTGGGTGTGTCTGGGTGCGTCTGGGTGGGTCTGGGTGGGTCTCCGTGAGTCTGGGTGGGTCTGTGTGGGTCTCCGTGAGTCTGGGTGGGTCTGGGTGGGTCTCAGTGAGTCTGGATGGGTCTCAGTGGGTCTGGGTGGGTCTCCGTGGGTCTCCGTGGGTCTGGGTGGGTCTCCGTGGGTCTGGGTGGGTCTGGGTGGGTCTGGGTGGGTCTCCGTGAGTCTGGGTGGGTCTCCGTTAGTCTGGGTGAGTCTGGGTGGGTCTGCGTGGGTCTCGGTGGGTCTGGGTGGGTCTCGGTGGGTCTGGGTGGGACTCAGTGGGTCTCAGTGGGTCTCAGTGGGTCTGGGTTGGTCTCAGTGGGTCTAGGTTGGTCTCAGTGGGTCTGTGTGCGTCTATGTGGGTCTGGGTGGGTCTCCGTGAGTCTGGGTGGGTCTCCGTGAGTCTGGGTGTGTCTGGGTGGGTCTGGGTGGGTCTCAGTGGGTCTGGGTGGGTCTAAGTGGGTCTGGGTGGGGCTGGGTGGGTCTGGGTGGGTCTGGGTCTCCCTCCTTGGGTCTGGTTGGGTCTAAGTGGGTCTGGGTGGGGCTGGGTGGGTCTGGGTGGGTCTGGGTCTCCCTCCTTGGGTCTGGTTGGGTTTTGGTGGGTCTCAGTGGGTCTGGGTGGATCTCAGTGGGTCTGGGTAGGACTCCGTGGGTCTCCGTGGGTCTGGGTGGGTCTCCGTGGGTCTCCCTGGGTGGGTTTTGGTGGGTCTGGGTGGGTCTCAGTGGGTCTGGGTGGGTCTGGTGGGTCTGCGTGGGTCCTGGTTGGTCTCCGTGGGTCTGGGTGGGTCTCCGTGAGTCTGGGTGGGTCTGGCTGGGTCTCAGTGGGTCTGGGTGGGTCTCAGTGGGTCTCAGTGGGTCTGGGTGGGTCTCAGTGTGTCTGGGTTGGTCTGTGTGGGTCTGGGTGGGTCTGGGTGGGTCTCAGTGGGTCTGGGTGGGTCTCAGTGGGTCTGGGTGGGTCTGTGTGGGTCTCGGTGGGTCTGGGTGGGTCTCAGTGGGTCTGCGTGGGTCTGGGTGGGTCTCCGTGAGTCTGGGTGTGTCTCCGTGAGTCTGGGTGTGTCTGGGTGTGTCTCTGTGAGTCTGGGTGGGTCTCAGTGGGTCTGGGTGGGTCTCAGTGGGTCTGGGTGGGTCTCAGTGTGTCTGGGTGGGTCTGCGTGGGTCTGGGTGGGTCTGGGTGGGTCTCCGTGAGTCTGGGTGTGTCTGGGTGTGTCTCCGTGAGTCTGGGTGGGTCTCAGTGGGTCTGGGTTGGTCTGGGTGGGTCTCCGTGGGTCTGGGTGCGTCTGGGTGCGTCTGGGTGGGTCTGGGTGGGTCTAAGTGGGTCTGGGTTGGTCTGGGTTGGTCTCCGTGAGTCTGGGTGGGTCTAGGTGGTCTCAGTGGGTCTGGGTGGGTCTCCGTGAGTCTGGGTGGGTCTGGGTGGGTCTCGGTGGGTCTCCCTCCTTGGGTCTGGGTGGGTCTCAGTGAGTCTGGGGGGGTCTCAGTGGGTCTGGGTGGGTCTCCGTGGGTCTCCGTGGGTCTGGGTGGGTCTGCGTGGGTCTGCGTTAGTCTGGGTGGGTCTGCGTTAGTCTGGGTGGGTCTCCGTGAGTCTGGGTGGGTCTCGGTGGGTTTGCGTGGGTCTGGGTGGGTCTGGGTGGGTCTGGGTGGGTCTCAGTGGGTCTCAGTGGGTCTGGGTTGGTCTCAGTGGGTCTGGGTTGGTCTCAGTGGGTCTGCGTGGGTCTGCGTGGGTCTGGGTGGGTCTCCGTGAGTCTGGGTGGGTCTCCGTGAGTCTGGGTGTGTCTGGGTGGGTCTCAGTGGGTCTGGGTGGGTCTCAGTTGGTCTGGGTGGGGCTGGGTGAGTCTGGGTGGGTCTTGGTGGGTCTCAGTGAGTCTGGGTGGGTCTCAGTGAGTCTGTGTGGGTCTCCGTGGGTCTCCCTCCGTGGGTCTGGGTGGGTCTGGGTTGTTCTTGGTGGGTCAGCGTGGGTCTGGGTGGGTCTCAGTGGGTCTGGGTTGGTCTGCGTGGGTCTGGGTGGGTCTCCGTGAGTCTGGGTGGGTCTGGGTGGGTCTAAGTGGGTCTGGGTGGGTCTCCGTGAGTCTGGGTGGGTCTGGGTGGGTCTCCGTGAGTCTGGGTGTGTCTGCGTGGGTCTGGGTGGGTCTCAGTGGGTCTGGGTGGGTCTGTGTGGGTCTGCGTGGGTCTCCGTGAGTCTGGGTGGGTCTGGGTGTGTCTGGGTGGGTCTCCGTGAGTCTGGGTGGGTCTGGGTGGGTCTCAGTGGGTCTGGGTGGGTCTGGGTGGGTCTCCGTGGGTCTGGGTGGGTCTCCGTGGGTCTCCCTCCGTGGGTCTGGGTGGGTCTGGGTGGGTCAGCGTGGGTTTGGGTGGGTCTGGGTGGGTCTGGGTGGGACTGCGTGGGTCTGGGTGGGTCTCCGTGAGTCTGGGTGGGTCTGGGTGCGTCTGGGTGGGTCTGGGTGGGTCTCCGTGAGTCTGGGTGGGTCTGCGTGGGTCTGGGTGGGTCTCCGTGAGTCTGGGTGGGTCTGGGTGGGTCTCAGTGAGTCTGGGTGGGTCTCAGTGGGTCTGGGTGGGTCTCCGTGGGTCTCCGTGGGTCTCCGTGGGTCTGGGTGGGTCTCCGTGGGTCTGGGTGGGTCTGGGTGGGTCTGGGTGGGTCTCCGTGAGTCTGGGTGGGTCTCCGTGAGTCTGGGTGAGTCTGGGTGGGTCTGCGTGGGTCTCGGTGGGTCTGGGTGGGTCTCAGTGGGTCTCAGTGGGTCTCAGTGGGTCTGGGTTGGTCTCAGTGGGTCTAGGTTGGTCTCAGTGGGTCTGCGTGCGTCTGTGTGGGTCTGGGTGGGTCTCCGTGAGTCTGGGTGGGTCTCCGTGAGTCTGGGTGGGTCTGGGTGGGTCTGGGTGGGGCTGGGTGGGTCTGGGTGGATCTCAGTGAGTCTGGGTGGGTCTCAGTGAGTCTGGGTGGGTCTCCGTGGGTCTCAGTGGGTCTGGGTTGGTCTCAGTGGGTCTGGATGGGTCTGTGTGGGTCTCCGTGGGTCTCCCTCCGTGGGTCTGGGTGGGTCTGGGTGGGTCTCAGTGGGTCTGGGTTGGTCTGGGTGGGTCTGCGTGGGTCTGGGTGGGTCTCCGTGAGTCTGGGTGGGTCTGGGTGGGTCTCCGTGAGTCTGGGTGGGTCTGGTTGGGTCTCCGTGAGTCTGGGTGTGCCTGCGTGGGTCTGGGTGGGTCTCAGTGGGTCTGTGTGGGTCTGCGTGGTTCTCCGTGAGTCTGGGTGGGTCTTGGTGGGTCTTGGTGGGTCTGCGTGGGTCTGGGTTGGTCTGGGTGTGTCTGGGTGGGTCTCCGTGAGTCTGGGTGTGTCTGGGTGCGTCTCAGTGGGTCTGGGTGGGTCTCCGTGGGACTGGGTGGATCTGGGTGGGTCTCAGTGGGTCTGGGTTGGTCTCAGTGGGTCTGGGTGGGTCTCCGTGGGTCTGGGTGGGTCTCCGTGGGTCTCCCTCCGTGGGTCTGGGTGGGTCAGCGTGGGTTTGGGTGGGTCTCAGTGGGTCTGGGTGGGTCTGGTTGGGTCTGCGTGGGTCTGGGTGGGTCTCCGTGGGTCTGGGTGGGTCTCGGTGGGTCTGGGTGCGTCTGGATGGGTCTGGGTGGGTCTCCGTGAGTCTGGGTAGGTCTGGGTGGGTCTCCGTGAGTCTGGGTGGGTCTGGGTGTGTCTGGGTGGGTCTCCGTGAGTCTGGGTGGGTCTCCGTGGGTCTCCGTGGGTCTGGGTGGGTCTCCGTGGGTCTGGGTGGGTCTGGGTGGGTCTGGGTGGGTCTCAGTGGGTCTGGGTGGGTTTCCGTGAATCTGGGTGTGTCTCCGTGAGTCTGGGTGTGTCTCCGTGAGTCTGGGTGGGTCTGGGTGGGTCAGTGTGGGTCTCAGTGGGTCTGGGTGCGTCTGGGTGGGTCTGGGTGGGTCTCAGTGGGTCTGGGTTGGTCTCAGTGGGTCTGGGTGGGTCTGGCTGGGTCTAAGTGGGTCTGGGTGGGTCTCAGTGGGTCTGGGTGGGTCTGGGTGGGTCTCCGTGAGTCTGGGTGGGTCTCCGTGTGTCTGGGTGGGTCTCCGTGGGTCTGGGTGGGTCTCGGTGGGTCTCGGTGGGTCTCAGTGGGTCTGGGTGGGTCTCCGTGAGTCTGGGTGGGTCTCCGTGGGTCTGGGTGGGTCTCCGTGGGTCTCCCTCCTTGGGTCTGGGTGGGTTTTGGTGGGTCTCAGTGGGTCTGGGTGGATCTCAGTGGGTCTGGGTGGGTCTGGGTGGGTCTCCGTGGGTCTCCGTGGGTCTGGGTGGGTCTCCGTGGGTCTCCCTTCGTGGGTCTGGGTGGGTCTGGGTGGGTTTTGGTTGGTCTGGGTGGGTCTCAGTGGGTCTGGGTGGGTCTGGGTGGGTCTGGTGCGTCTGCGTGGGTCCTGGTTGGTCTCCGTGGGTCTGGGTGGGTCTCCGTGAGTCTGGGTGGGTCTGGCTGGGTCTCAGTGGGTCTGGGTGGGTCTCAGTGGGTCTGGGTGGGTCTCAGTGGGTCTGGGTGGGTCTCAGTGTGTCTGGGTGGGTCTGCGTGGGTCTGGGTGGGTCTGGGTGGGTCTCAGTGAGTCTGGGTGGGTCTCAGTGGGTCTGGGTGGGTCTGGGTGGGTCTCCGTGGGTCTGGGTGGGTCTGGGTGGGTCTGGGTGGGTCTCCGTGAGTCTGGGTGGGTCTCCGTGAGTCTGGGTGAGTCTGGGTGAGTCTGGGTGGGTCTCGGTGGGTCTGGGTGGGTCTCGGTGGGTCTGGGTGGGTCTCAGTGGGTCTCAGTGGGTCTCAGTGGGTCTGGGTTGGTCTCAGTGGGTCTAGGTTGGTCTCAGTGGGTCTGCGTGCGTCTGTGTGGGTCTGGGTGAGTCTCCGTGAGTCTGGGTGTGTCTCCGTGAGTCTGGGTGTGTCTGGGTGGGTCTGGGTGGGTCTAAGTGGGTCTGGGTGGGGCTGGGTGGGTCTGGGTGGGTCTCAGTGAGTCTGGGTGGGTCTCAGTGAGTCTGGGTGGGTCTCCGTGGGTCTCAGTGGGTCTGGGTTGGTCTCAGTGGGTCTGGGTGGGTCTGTGTGGGTCTCCGTGGGTCTCCCTCCGTGGGTCTGGGTGGGTCTGGGTTGTTCTGGGTGGGTCAGCGTGGGTCTGGGTGGGTCTCAGTGGGTCTGGGTTGGTCTGGGTGGGTCTGCGTGGGTCTGGGTGGGTCTCCGTGAGTCTGGGTGGGTCTGGGTGGGTCTCCGTGAGTCTGGGTGGGTCTGGGTGGGTCTCCGTGAGTCTGGGTGTGCCTGCGTGGGTCTGGGTGGGTCTCAGTGGGTCTGTGTGGGTCTGTGTGGGTCTGCGTGGTTCTCCGTGAGTCTGGGTGGGTATTGGTGGGTCTGCGTGGGTCTGGGTTGGTCTGGGTGTGTCTGGGTGGGTCTCCGTGAGTCTGGGTGGGTCTGGGTGCGTCTCAGTGGGTCTGGGTGGGTCTCCGTGGGACTGGGTGGATCTGGGTGGGTCTCAGTGGGTCTGGGTTGGTCTCAGTGGGTCTGGGTGGGTCTCCGTGGGTCTGGGTGGGTCTCCGTGGGTCTCCCTCCGTGGGTCTGGGTGGGTCTGGGTGGGTCAGCGTGGGTTTGGGTGGGTCTCAGTGGGTCTGGGTGGGTCTAGTTGGGTCTGGGTGGGTCTCGGTGGGTCTGGGTGCGTCTGGATGGGTCTGGGTGGGTCTCCGTGAGTCTGGGTGGGTCTGGGTGGGTCTCCGTGAGTCTGGGTTGGTCTGGGTGTGTCTGGGTGGGTCTCTGTGAGTCTGGGTGGGTCTCCGTGGGTCTCCGTGGGTCTCCGTGGGTCTGGGTGGGTCTCCGTGGGTCTGGGTGGGTCTGGGTGGGTCTGGGTGGGTCTCAGTTGGTCTGGGTGGGTTTCCGTGAGTCTGGGTGTGTCTCCGTGAGTCTGGGTGTGTCTCCGTGAGTCTGGGTGGGTCTCAGTGGGTCTGGGTTGGTCTCAGTGGGTCTGGGTGGGTCTGGCTGGGTCTCAGTGGGTCTGGGTGGGTCTCAGTGGGTCTGGGTGGGTCTGGGTGGGTCTCCGTGAGTCTGGGTGGGTCTCCGTGAGTCTGGGTGGGTCTGGGTGGGTCTGCGTGGGTCTGGGTGGGTCTCCGTGTGTCTGGGTGGGTCTCCGTGGGTCTGGGTGGGTCTGGGTGGGTCTCGGTGGGTCTGGATGGGTCTGGGTGGGTCTCCGTGAGTCTGGGTGGGTCTGGGTGGGTCTCCGTGAGTCTGGGTGGGTCTGGGTGTGTCTGGGTGGGTCTCCGTGAGTCTGGGTGGGTCTCCGTGGGTCTCCGTGGGTCTCCGTGGGTCTGGGTGGGTCTCCGTGGGTCTGGGTGGGTCTGGGTGGGTCTCAATGGGTCTGGGTGGGTTTCAGTGAGTCTGGGTGTGTCTCCGTGAGTCTGGGTGTGTCTCCGTGAGTCTGGGTGGGTCTGGGTGGGTCAGTGTGGGTCTCAGTGGGTCTGGGTGCGTCTGGGTGGGTCTGGGTGGGTCTCAGTGGGTCTGGGTTGGTCTCAGTGGGTCTGGGTGGGTCTGGCTGGGTCTCAGTGGGTCTGGTTGGGTCTCAGTGGGTCTGGGTGGGTCTCCGTGAGTCTGGGTGGGTCTCCGTGAGTCTGGGTGGGTCTGGGTGGGTCTGCGTGGGTCTGGGTGGGTCTCCGTGGGTCTGGGTGGGTCTCCGTGGGTCTGGGTGGGTCTCGGTGGGTCTCGGTGGGTCTCAGTGGGTCTGGGTGGGTCTCCGTGAGTCTGGGTGGGTCTCCGTGGGTCTGGGTGGGTCTCCGTGGGTCTCCCTCCTTGGGTCTGTGTGGGTTTTGGTGGGTCTCAGTGGGTCTGGGTGGATCTCAGTGGGTCTGGGTGGGTCTCCGTGGGTCTCCGTGGGTCTCCGTGGGTCTGGGTGGGTCTCCGTGGGTCTCCCTTCGTGGGTCTGGGTGGGTCTGGGTGGGTTTTGGTGGGTCTGGGTGGGTCTCAGTGGGTCTGGGTGGGTCTGGGTGGGTCTGGTGGGTCTGCGTGGGTCCTGGTTGGTCTCCGTGGGTCTGGGTGGGTCTCCGTGAGTCTGGGTGGGTCTGGGTGTGTCTGGGTGGGTCTGGGTGGGTCTCCGTGAGTCTGGGTGGGTCTGGCTACGTCTCAGTGGGTCTGGGTGGGTCTCAGTGTGTCTGGGTGGGTCTGCGTGGGTCTGGGTGGGTCTGGGTGGGTCTCCGTGAGTCTGGGTGTGTCTCCGTGAGTCTGGGTGGGTCTCAGTGGGTCTCAGTGGGTCTGGGTTGGTCTGGGTGGGTCTCCGTGGGTCTCCGTGGGTCTGGGTGCGTCTGGGTGCGTCTAGGTGGGTCTGGGTGGGTCTAAGTGGGTCTGGGTTGGTCTGGGTTGGTCTCCGTGAGTCTGGGTGGGTCTAGGTGGGTCTCAGTGGGTCTGGGTGGGTCTCCGTGAGTCTGGGTGGGTCTCGGTGGGTCTCCCTCCTTGGGTCTGGGTGGGTCTGGGTGGGTCTCAGTGGGTCTGGGTTGGTCTGTGTGGGTCTGGGTGGGTCTGGGTGGGTCTCGGTGGGTTTGGGTGGGTCTCAGTGGGTCTGCGTGGGTCTGGGTGGGTCTCCGTGAGTCTGGGTGTGTCTCCGTGAGTCTGGGTGTGTCTGGGTGTGTCTCCGTGAGTCTGGGTGGGTCTCAGTGGGTCTGGGTGGGTCTCAGTGGGTCTGGGTGGGTCTCAGTGTGTCTGGGTGGGTCTGCGTGGGTCTGGGTGGGTCTGGGTGGGTCTCCGTGAGTCTGGGTGTGTCTGGGTGTGTCTCCGTGAGTCTAGGTGGGTCTCAGTGGGTCTCAGTGGGTCTGGGTTGGTCTGGGTGGGTCTGGGTGGGTCTGGGTTGGTCTGGGTGCGTCTCAGTGGGTCTCAGTGGGTCTGGGTTGGTCTGGGTGGGTCTCCGTGCGTCTGGGTGCGTCTGGGTGGGTCTGGGTGGGTCTAAGTGGGTCTGGGTTGGTCTGGGTTGGTCTGGGTTGGTCTGGGTGCGTCTCAGTGGGTCTCCGTGAGTCTGGGTGGGTCTCCGTGGGTCTGGGTGGGTCTCCGTGGGTCTCCCTCCTTGGGTCTGGGTGGGTTTTGGTGGGTCTCAGTGGGTCTGGGTGGATCTCAGTGGGTCTGGGTGGGTCTCCGTGGGTCTCCGTGGGTCTCCGTGGGTCTGGGTGGGTCTCCGTGGGTCTCCCTTCGTGGGTCTGGGTGGGTCTGGGTGGGTTTTGGTGGGTCTGGGTGGGTCTCAGTGGGTCTGGGTGGGTCTGGGTGGGTCTGGTGGGTCTGCGTGGGTCCTGGTTGGTCTCCGTGGGTCTGGGTGGGTCTCCGTGAGTCTGGGTGGGTCTGGGTGTGTCTGGGTGGGTCTGGGTGGGTCTCCGTGAGTCTGGGTGGGTCTGGCTACGTCTCAGTGGGTCTCGGTGGGTCTCAGTGTGTCTGGGTGGGTCTGCGTGGGTCTGGGTGGGTCTGGGTGGGTCTCCGTGAGTCTGGGTGTGTCTCCGTGAGTCTGGGTGGGTCTCAGTGGGTCTCAGTGGGTCTGGTTTGGTCTGGGTGGGTCTCCGTGGGTCTCCGTGGGTCTGGGTGCGTCTAGGTGGGTCTGGGTGGGTCTAAGTGGGTCTGGGTTGGTCTGGGTTGGTCTCCGTGAGTCTGGGTGGGTCTAGGTGGGTCTCAGTGGGTCTGGGTGGGTCTCCGTGAGTCTGGGTGGGTCTCGGTGGGTCTCCCTCATTGGGTCTGGGTGGGTCTGGGTGGGTCTCAGTGGGTCTGGGTTGGTCTGTGTGGGTCTGGGTGGGTATGGGTGGGTCTCGGTGGGTTTGGGTGGGTCTCAGTGGGTCTGCGTGGGTCTGGGTGGGTCTCCGTGAGTCTGGGTGTGTCTCCGTGAGTCTGGGTGTGTCTGGGTGTGTCTGGGTGTGTCTCCGTGAGTCTGGGTGGGTCTCAGTGGGTCTGGGTGGGTCTCAGTGGGTCTGGGTGGGTCTCAGTGTGTCTGGGTGGGTCTGCGTGGGTCTGCGTGGGTCTGGGTGGGTCTGGGTGGGTCTCCGTGAGTCTGGGTGTGTCTGGGTGTGTCTCCGTGAGTCTAGGTGGGTCTCAGTGGGTCTCAGTGGGTCTGGGTTGGTCTGGGTGGGTCTGGGTGGGTCTGGGTTGGTCTGGGTGCGTCTCAGTGGGTCTCAGTGGGTCTGGGTTGGTCTGGGTTGGTCTGGGTGGGTCTCCGTGCGTCTGGGTGCGTCTGGGTGGGTCTGGGTGGGTCTAAGTGGGTCTGGGTTGGTCTGGGTTGGTCTCCGTGAGTCTGGGTGGGTCTAGGTGGGTCTCAGTGGGTCTGGGTGGGTCTCCGTGAGTCTGGGTGGGTCTCGGTGGGTCTCCCTCCTTTGGTCTGGGTTGGTCTGGGTGGGTCTCAGTGGGTCTGGGTGGGTCTCAGTGGGTCTGGGTGGGTCTCAGTGGGTCTGGGTGGGTCTGTGTGGGTCTCGGTGGGTCTGGGTGGGTCTCAGTGGGTCTGCGTGGGTCTGGGTGGGTCTCCGTGAGTCTGGGTGTGTCTCCGTGAGTCTGGGTGTGTCTGGGTGTGTCTCCGTGAGTCTGGGTGGGTCTCAGTGGGTCTGGGTGGGTCTCAGTGTGTCTGGGTGGATCTGCGTGGGTCTGGGTGGGTCTCCGTGAGTCTGGGTGTGTCTGGGTGTGTCTCCGTGAGTCTGGGTGGGTCTCAGTGGGTCTGGGTTGGTCTGGGTTGGTCTGGGTGGGTCTCCGTGTGTCTGGGTGCGTCTGGGTGCGTCTGGGTGGGTCTGGGTGGGTCTAAGTGGGTCTGGGTTGGTCTGGGTTGGTCTCTGTGAGTCTGGGTGGGTCTAGGTGGGTCTCAGTGGGTCTGGGTGGGTCTCCGTGAGTCTGGGTGGGTCTGCGTGGGTCTGGGTGGGTCTGGGTGGGTCTCCGTGAGTCTGGGTGTGTCTGGGTGTGTCTCCGTGAGTCTAGGTGGGTCTCAGTGGGTCTCAGTGGGTCTGGGTTGGTCTGGGTGCGTCTCAGTGGGTCTCAGTGGGCCTGGGTTGGTCTGGGTTGGTCTGGGTGGGTCTCCGTGCGTCTGGGTGCGTCTGGGTGGGTCTGGGTGGGTCTAAGTGGGTCTGGGTTGGTCTGGGTTGGTCTCCGTGAGTCTGGGTGGGTCTAGGTGGGTCTCAGTGGGTCTGGGTGGGTCTCCGTGAGTCTGGGTGGGTCTCGGTGGGTCTCCCTCCTTTGGTCTGGGTTGGTCTGGGTGGGTCTCAGTGGGTCTGGGTGGGTCTCAGTGGGTCTGGGTGGGTCTCAGTGGGTCTGGGTGGGTCTGTGTGGGTCTCGGTGGGTCTGGGTGGGTCTCAGTGGGTCTGCGTGGGTCTGGGTGGGTCTCCGTGAGTCTGGGTGTGTCTCCGTGAGTCTGGGTGTGTCTGGGTGTGTCTCCGTGAGTCTGGGTGGGTCTCAGTGGGTCTGGGTGGGTCTCAGTGGGTCTGGGTGGGTCTCAGTGTGTCTGGGTGGGTCTGCGTGGGTCTGGGTGGGTCTGGGTGGGTCTCCGTGAGTCTGGGTGTGTCTGGGTGTGTCTCCGTGAGTCTGGGTGGGTCTCAGTGGGTCTGGGTTGGTCTGGGTTGGTCTGGGTGGGTCTCCGTGGGTCTGGGTGCGTCTGGGTGCGTCTGGGTGGGTCTGGGTGGGTCTAAGTGGGTCTGGGTTGGTCTGGGTTGGTCTCCGTGAGTCTGGGTGGGTCTAGGTGGGTCTCAGTGGGTCTGGGTGGGTCTCCGTGAGTCTGGGTGGGTCTGGGTGGGTCTCGGTGGGTCTCCCTCCTTGGGTCTGGGTGGGTTTGGGTGGGTCTCAGTGGGTCTGGGTGGGTCTGTGTGGGTCTGGGTGGGTCTGGGTGGGTCTCGGTGGGTTTGGGTGGGTCTCAGTGGGTCTGCGTGGGTCTGGGTGGGTCTCTGTGAGTCTGGGTGTGTCTGGGTGTGTCTCCGTGAGTCTGGGTGGGTCTCAGTGGGTCTCAGTGGGTCTGGGTTGGTCTGGGTTGGTCTGGGTGGGTCTCCGTGGGTCTGGGTGGGTCTCGGTGGGTCTCCGTGGGTCTGGGTGGGTCTGGGTCCGTCTGGGTGGGTCTGGGTGGGTCTCCGTGAGTCTCCGTGAGTCTGGGTGGGTCTGGCTGGGTCTCAGTGGGTCTGGGTGGGTCTCAGTGGGTCTGGGTTGGTCTCAGTGGGTCTGGGTGGGTCTGGGTGGGTCTCCGTGAGTCTGGGTGGGTCTGCGTGGGTCTGGGTTGGTCTCCGTGAGTCTGGGTGGGTCTGGGTGGGTCTCCGTGAGTCTGGGTGGGTCTGGGTGGGTCTCAGTGAGTCTCAGTGGGTCTGGGTGGGTCTAGGTTGGTCTGGGTGGGTCTCCGTGGGACTCGGTGGGTCTGGGTGGGTCTCAGCTGGTCTGGGTGGTTCTCAGTGGGCCTGGGTGGGACTCCGTGGGTCTGGGTTGGTCTGCGTGGGTCTTGGTGGGTCTCCGTGGGTCTGGGTGGGTCTGGGTGGTTCTCAGTGGGTCTGGGTGGTTCTCAGTGGGTCTGGGTGGGTCTCAGTGGGTAAAGCGGCCAAATCATAAAGATATAAGAAAGAAATATAACTCAAAGCAAAGTGCCTCTGAGGCACCCGTTAGCGAATCCTACGCATTGGTAAAAATTAAGGTCCAAGCAGAATTCGTTTTAGTGCAATTTATTTGACACATACAAGTACTTTTTTCTTAGTTCTTACCCGATGATAAAAAACCATATGCCTACCGGGTGCGCTCCACACTACCAGCTGTTTCCCAGATTTATAATGAGCAGGTCCCCGGCTCCGGTGCCCAAAGGCTGCCTTTTCAAAACAGAGGCATAGTACAACTTATTTGATAAGCTTAAGTAAGAATTAAAAGGAAGATTTACTATAAACAAAAAAGAACAATAAAACAAATGGATAACTATTAAATAATATAAGCTCCTAGATATGGCTTCATCATACCGGCCCCTAATTGTGATGCTATAGCAAATCAATTACAACAAAACATTCTATGGAGCCAGGTAACACCTTTAACAATTTTAAACTACGCAAAATATGTGGGTCTGGGTGGATCTGGGTGGGTCTCCGTGAGTCTGGGTGGGTCTAGGTGGGTCTCAGTGGGTCTGGGTGGGTCTCAGTGTGTCTGGGTGGGTCTCAGTGGGTCTGGGTGGGTCTGCGTGGGTCTGGGTGGGTCTCCGTGAGTTTGGGTGGGTCTGCGTGGGTCTGGGTTGGTCTCCGTGAGTCTGGGTGGGTCTGGGTGTCTGGGTGGGTCTCCGTGTGGGTCTCCGTGTGTCTGGGTGTGTCTCCGTGAGTCTGGGTGGGTCTCAGTGGGTTTTGGTGGGTCTCAGTGGGTCTGGGTGGGTCTAGGTTGGTCTGGGTGGGTCTCCGTGGGACTCGGTGGGTCTGGGTGGGTCTCAGCTGGTCTGGGTGGTTCTCAGTGGGCCTGGGTGGGACTCCGTGGGTCTGGGTTGGTCTGCGTGGGTCTTGGTGGGTCTCCGTGGGTCTGGGTGGGTCTGGGTGGTTCTCAGTGGGTCTGGGTGGTTCTCAGTGGGTCTGGGTGGGTCTCAGTGGGTAAAGCGGCCAAATCATAAAGATATAAGAAAGAAATATAACTCAAAGCAAAGTGCCTCTGAGGCACCCGTTAGCGAATCCTACGCATTGGTAAAAATTAAGGTCCAAGCAGAATTCGTTTTAGTGCAATTTATTTGACACATACAAGTACTTTTTTCTTAGTTCTTACCCGATGATAAAAAACCATATGCCTACCGGGTGCGCTCCACACTACCAGCTGTTTCCCAGATTTATAATGAGCAGGTCCCCGGCTCCGGTGCCCAAAGGCTGCCTTTTCAAAACAGAGGCATAGTACAACTTATTTGATAAGCTTAAGTAAGAATTAAAAGGAAGATTTACTATAAACAAAAAAGAACAATAAAACAAATGGATAACTATTAAATAATATAAGCTCCTAGATATGGCTTCATCATACCGGCCCCTAATTGTGATGCTATAGCAAATCAATTACAACAAAACATTCTATGGAGCCAGGTAACACCTTTAACAATTTTAAACTACGCAAAATATGTGGGTCTGGGTGGATCTGGGTGGGTCTCCGTGAGTCTGGGTGGGTCTAGGTGGGTCTCAGTGGGTCTGGGTGGGTCTCAGTGTGTCTGGGTGGGTCTCAGTGGGTCTGGGTGGGTCTGCGTGGGTCTGGGTGGGTCTCCGTGAGTTTGGGTGGGTCTGCGTGGGTCTGGGTTGGTCTCCGTGAGTCTGGGTGGGTCTGGGTGTCTGGGTGGGTCTCCGTGTGGGTCTCCGTGTGTCTGGGTGTGTCTCCGTGAGTCTGGGTGGGTCTCAGTGGGTTTTGGTGGGTCTCAGTGGGACTGGGTGGGTCTCAGTGGGTCTGGGTGGGTCTGCGTGGGTCTGGGTTGGTCTCCGTGAGTCTGGGTGGGTCTCCGTGGGTCTCCCTCCGTGGGTCTGGGTGGGTCTGGGTAGGTTTTGGTGGGTCTCAGTGGGTCTGGGTGGGTCTCAGTGGGTCTGGGTTGGTCTGGGTGGGTCTGGGTGGGTCTGCGTCGGTCTGGGTTGGTCTCCGTGAGTCTGGGTGGTTCTGGGTGTGTCTCAGTGGGTCTGCGTGGGACTGGGTGTGTCTCAGTGGGTCTGCGTGGGTCTGGGTGGGCCTGGATGGGTCTCCGTGAGTCTGGGTGGGTCTGGGTGGGTCTCAGTGGGTCTGGGTGGGTCTCAGTGGGTCTAGGTGGGTTTGGGTGGGTTTGGGTGGGTCTCAGTGGGTCTGGGTGGGTCTCAGTGGGTTTGGGTGGGTCTCAGTTGGTCTGGGTGGGTCTGCGTGGGTCTGGGTGGGTCTCCGTGAGTCTGGGTGTGTCTCCGTGAGTCTGGGTGGGTCTGGGTGGGTCTCAGTGGGTCTGGGTTGGTCTGGGTTGGTCTGGGTTGGTCTGGGTGGGTCTCCGTGGGTCTGGGTGCGTCTGGGTGCGTCTGGGTGGGTCTGGGTGGGTCTGGGTGGGTCTAAGTGGGTCTGGGTGGGTCTCAGTGGGTCTGGGTGTGTCTCAGTGGGTCTGCGTGGGTCTGCGTGGGTCTCGGTGGGTCTGGGTGGGTCTGCGTGGGTCTGGGTGGGTCTGGGTGGGTCTCCGTGAGTCTGGGTGGGTCTGGCTGGGTCTCCGTGAGTCTGGGTGGGTCTCAGTGGGTCTGGGTGGGTCTCAGTAGGTCTGGGTGGGTCTCAGTGGGTCTGGGTGGGTCTCAGTGGGTTTGGGTGGGTCTCAGTGGGTCTGCGTGGGTCTGGGTGGGTCTCCGTGTGTCTGGGTGTGTCTGAGTGTGTCTGGGTGGGTCTGGGTGGGTCTCAGTTGGTCTGGGTTGGTCTGGGTTGGTCTGGGTGGGTCTCCGTGGGTCTGGGTGGGTCTCCGTGGGTCTCCGTGGGTCTGGGTGCGTCTGGGTGGGTCTGGGTGGGTCTCCGTGAGTCTGGGTGGGTCTGGGTGTGTCTGGGTGGGTCTCCGTGAGTCTGGGTGGGTCTGGGTGGGTCTCAGTGGGTCTGGGTTGGTCTGGGTGGGTCTCCGTGGGACTCGGTGGGTCTGGGTGGGTCTCAGTGGATCTGGGTGGTTCTCAGTGGGCCTGGGTGGGTCTCCGTGGGTCTGGGTGGGTCTGGGTGGGTCTGGGTTGGTCTTGGTGGGTCTTGGTGGGTCTCCGTGGGTCTGGGTGGGTCTGGGTGGTTCTCAGTGGGTCTGGGTGGTTCTCAGTGGGTCTGGGTGGGTCTCAGTGGTTAAAGCGGCCAAATCATAAAGATATAAGAAAGAAATATAACTCAAAGCAAAGTGCCGCTGAGGCACCCGTTAGCGAATCCTACACATTGGTAAAAATTAAGGTCCAAGCAAAATTCGTTTTAGTGCAATTTATTTGACACATACAAGTACTTTTTTCTTAGTTCTTACCCGATGATAAAAAACCATATGCCTACCGGGTGCGCTCCACACTACCACCTGTTTCCCAGATTTATAATGAGCAGGTCCCCGGCTCCGGTGCCCAAAGGCTGCCTCTTCAAAACAGAGGCATAGTACAACTTAAGCTTACGTAAGAATTAAAAGGAAGATTTACTATAAACAAAAAAGAACAATAAAACAAATGGATAACTATTAAATAATATAAGCTCCTAGATATGGCTTCATCATACCGGCCCCTAATTGTGATGCTATAGCAAATCAATTACAACAAAACATTCTATGGAGCCAGGTAACACCTTTAACAATTTTAAACTACGCAAAATATGTGGGTCTGGGTGGATCTGGGTGGGTCTCCGTGAGTCTGGGTGGGTCTAGGTGGGTCTCAGTGGGTCTGGGTGGGTCTCAGTGTGTCTGGGTGGGTCTCAGTGGGTCTGGGTGGGTCTGCGTGGGTCTGGGTGGGTCTCCGTGAGTTTGGGTGGGTCTGCGTGGGTCTGGGTTGGTCTCCGTGAGTCTGGGTGGGTCTGGGTGTCTGGGTGGGTCTCCGTGTGGGTCTCCGTGTGTCTGGGTGTGTCTCCGTGAGTCTGGGTGGGTCTCAGTGGGTTTTGGTGGGTCTCAGTGGGACTGGGTGGGTCTCAGTGGGTCTGGGTGGGTCTGCGTGGGTCTGGGTTGGTCTCCGTGAGTCTGGGTGGGTCTCCGTGGGTCTCCCTCCGTGGGTCTGGGTGGGTCTGGGTAGGTTTTGGTGGGTCTCAGTGGGTCTGGGTGGGTCTCAGTGGGTCTGGGTTGGTCTGGGTGGGTCTGGGTGGGTCTGCGTCGGTCTGGGTTGGTCTCCGTGAGTCTGGGTGGTTCTGGGTGTGTCTCAGTGGGTCTGCGTGGGACTGGGTGTGTCTCAGTGGGTCTGCGTGGGTCTGGGTGGGCCTGGATGGGTCTCCGTGAGTCTGGGTGGGTCTGGGTGGGTCTCAGTGGGTCTGGGTGGGTCTCAGTGGGTCTAGGTGGGTTTGGGTGGGTTTGGGTGGGTCTCAGTGGGTCTGGGTGGGTCTCAGTGGGTTTGGGTGGGTCTCAGTTGGTCTGGGTGGGTCTGCGTGGGTCTGGGTGGGTCTCCGTGAGTCTGGGTGTGTCTCCGTGAGTCTGGGTGGGTCTGGGTGGGTCTCAGTGGGTCTGGGTTGGTCTGGGTTGGTCTGGGTTGGTCTGGGTGGGTCTCCGTGGGTCTGGGTGCGTCTGGGTGCGTCTGGGTGGGTCTGGGTGGGTCTGGGTGGGTCTAAGTGGGTCTGGGTGGGTCTCAGTGGGTCTGGGTGTGTCTCAGTGGGTCTGCGTGGGTCTGCGTGGGTCTCGGTGGGTCTGGGTGGGTCTGCGTGGGTCTGGGTGGGTCTGGGTGGGTCTCCGTGAGTCTGGGTGGGTCTGGCTGGGTCTCCGTGAGTCTGGGTGGGTCTCAGTGGGTCTGGGTGGGTCTCAGTAGGTCTGGGTGGGTCTCAGTGGGTCTGGGTGGGTCTCAGTGGGTTTGGGTGGGTCTCAGTGGGTCTGCGTGGGTCTGGGTGGGTCTCCGTGTGTCTGGGTGTGTCTGAGTGTGTCTGGGTGGGTCTGGGTGGGTCTCAGTTGGTCTGGGTTGGTCTGGGTTGGTCTGGGTGGGTCTCCGTGGGTCTGGGTGGGTCTCCGTGGGTCTCCGTGGGTCTGGGTGCGTCTGGGTGGGTCTGGGTGGGTCTCCGTGAGTCTGGGTGGGTCTGGGTGTGTCTGGGTGGGTCTCCGTGAGTCTGGGTGGGTCTGGGTGGGTCTCAGTGGGTCTGGGTTGGTCTGGGTGGGTCTCCGTGGGACTCGGTGGGTCTGGGTGGGTCTCAGTGGATCTGGGTGGTTCTCAGTGGGCCTGGGTGGGTCTCCGTGGGTCTGGGTGGGTCTGGGTGGGTCTGGGTTGGTCTTGGTGGGTCTTGGTGGGTCTCCGTGGGTCTGGGTGGGTCTGGGTGGTTCTCAGTGGGTCTGGGTGGTTCTCAGTGGGTCTGGGTGGGTCTCAGTGGTTAAAGCGGCCAAATCATAAAGATATAAGAAAGAAATATAACTCAAAGCAAAGTGCCGCTGAGGCACCCGTTAGCGAATCCTACACATTGGTAAAAATTAAGGTCCAAGCAAAATTCGTTTTAGTGCAATTTATTTGACACATACAAGTACTTTTTTCTTAGTTCTTACCCGATGATAAAAAACCATATGCCTACCGGGTGCGCTCCACACTACCACCTGTTTCCCAGATTTATAATGAGCAGGTCCCCGGCTCCGGTGCCCAAAGGCTGCCTCTTCAA
>JANIIK010000125.1:682786-702577 GCA_027704905.1 Muraenolepis orangiensis
AACTCCTAGGTCAGGCCCCTAACTCCTAACCCTAACTCCTAGGTCAGGCCCCTAACTCATTACCCTAACTCCTAGGTCAGGCCCCTAACTCCTAACCCTAACTCCTAGGTCAGGCCCCTTCCTCCTAACCCCTAGGTCAGGCCCCTAACTCCTAACCCTAACTCCTAGGTAAGGCCCCTAACTCCTAGGTCAGGCCCCTAACTCATAACCCTAACTCCTAGGTCAGGCCCCTAACTCCTAGGTCAGGCCCCTAACTCCTAACCCTAACTACTAGGTCAGGCCCCTAACTCCTAGGTCAGGCCCCTAACTCCTAACCCTAATGACTAGGTCAGGAACCTAACTCCTAACCCTAACTACTAGGTCAGGCCCCTAACTCATTACCCTAACACCTAGGTCAGGCCCCTAACTCTATCTCCTAACTCCTAACCATAACTCCTAGGTCAGGCCCTAACTCCTAGGTCAGGCTCCTAACCCTAACTACTAGGTCAGGTTCCTAACTCCTAGGTCAGGCCCCTAACTTGTAGGTCAGGCCCCTAACTCCTAACCCTAATTCCTAGGTCAGGCCCCTAACTCATAACCCTAACTCCTAGGTCAGGCCCCTAACTCCTAGGTCAGGCACTAACTCTTAACCCTAACTCCTAGGTCAGGCCCCTAACTCCTAACCCTAACTACTAGGTCAGGCCCCTAACTCCTAGGTCAGACCCCTAACTCCTAGGTCAGGCCCCTAACTCCTAACGCTAACTCCTAGGTCAGGCCCCTAACTCCTAACCCTAATTCCTAGGTCAGGCCCCTAACTCATAACCCTAACTCCTAGGTCAGGCCCCTAACTCCTAACCCTAACTACTAGGTCAGACCCCTAACACCTAGGTCAGGCCCCTAACTCCTAACGCTAACTCCTAGGTCAGGCCCCTAACTCCTAACCCTAACTCCTAGGTCAGGCCCCTAACTCATTACTCTAACTCCTAAGTCAGGCCCCTAACTCCTAACCCTAACTCCTAGGTCAGGCCCCTTACTCCTAACCCCTAGGTCCCTAACTCCTAGGTAAGGCCCCTAACTCCTAGGTCAGGCCCTTAACTCCTAACCCTAACTCCTAGGTCAGGCCCCTTACTCCTAACCCTAACTCCTAGGTCAGGCCCCTAACTCCTAGGTCCCTAATTCCTAGGTCCCTAACTCCTAACTCCTAAGTCAGGCCCCTAACTCGTTACCCTAACTCCTAGGTCAGGCCCCTAACTCCTAGGTCAGGCCCCTAACTCCTAGGTCAGGCCCCTAACTCCTAATCATAACTCCTAGGTCAGGCCCCTAACTCCTAACCCTAACTCCTAGGTCAGGCCCTAACTCCTAACCCTAACTCCTAGGTCAGGCCTCTAACTCCTAACCCTAACTACTAGGTCAGGCCCCTAACTCCTAGGTCAGGCCCCTTACTCCTAAGTCAGGTTCCTAACTCCTAGGTCAGGCCCTAACTCCTAACCCTAACTCCTAGGTCAGGCCCCTAACTCCTAACCCTAACTCCTAGGTCAGGCCCCTAACTCCTAGGTCAGGCCCCTAACTCCTTACCATAACTCCTAGGTCAGGCCCCTAACTACTAACCCTAACTACTAGGTCAGGCCCCTAACTCCTAGGTCAGGCCCCTAACTCCTAACCCTAATGACTAGGTCAGGCACCTAACTCCTAACCCTAACTCCTAGGTCAGGCCCCTAACTCATTACCCAAATTTAAATTTAAATTTAAATTTAAATTTAAATTAAATTAAAATTAAATTAACACCTAGGTCAGGCCCCTAACTCCTAACCCTAACCCCTAGGTCAGGCCCCTTAACTCCTAACCCTAACTCCTAGGTCAGGCCCCTTACTCCTAACCCTAACTCCTAGGTCAGGCCCCTAACTCTATCTCCTAACTCCTAACCATAACTCCTAGGTCAGGCCCTAACTCCTAACCCTAACTCCTAGGTCAGGCTCCTAACTCCTAGGTCAGGCCCCTAACTCGTAGGTCAGGCCCCTAACTCCTAACTCCTAGGTCAGGCCCCTAACTCATAACCCTAACTCCTAGGTCAGGCCCCTAACTCCTAGGTCAGGCACTAACTCTTAACCCTAACTCCTAGGTCAGGCCCCTAACTCCTAACCCTAACTACTAGGTCAGGCCCCTAACTCCTAGGTCAGACCCCTAACTCCTAGGTCAGACCCCTAACTCCTAGGTCAGGCCCCTAACTCCTAACGCTAACTCCTAGGTCAGGCCCCTTACTCCTAACCCTAACTCCTAGGTCAGGCCCCTAACTCCTAACCCTAACACCTAGGTCAGGCCCCTAACTCCTAGATCCCTAACCCTAACTCCTAGGTCAGGCCCCTAACTCCTTACCATAACTCCTAGGTCAGGCCCTAACTCCTAACCCTAACTCCTAGGTCAGGCCCCTAACTCCTAACCCTAACTCCTAGGTCAGGCCCCTAACTCCTAGGTCAGGCCCCTAACTCCTAGGTCAGGCCCCTAACTCCTAACCCTAACTCCTAGGTCAGGCCCCTAACTCCTAACCCTAACTCCTAGGTCAGGACCCTAACTCCTAGGTCCCTAACCCTAACTCCTAGGTCAGGCCCCTAACTCCTAGGTCAGGCCCCTAACTCCTTACCATAACTCCTAGGTCAGGCCCTAACTCCTAACCCTAACTCCTAGGTCAGGCCCTAACTCCTAACCCTAACTCTTAGATCAGGCCCCTAACTCCTAACCCTAACTCCTAGGTCAGGCCCCTAACTCCTAGGTCAGGCCCCTAACTCCTAACCCTAACTATTAGGTCAGGCCCCTAACTCCTAGGTCAGGCTCCTAACTCCTAGGTCAGGCCCCTAAATCCTAACCCTAACTCCTAGGCCAGGCCCCTAACTCCTAACCTTAACTCCTAGGTCAGGCCTCTAACTCCTAGGTCAGGCCCCTAACCAGATCTGAGCCAGACCCTTAGGGTTATGTTTGGTTATGTTAAGAGTTAGGTTAGGTATGGATAGGTTAGAGTTAGGTTAGGTATGGGTAGGTTAGGGTAATGTTGGGTTATGTTAGGGTAAGGTTAGGTTAGGAAAGGGTAGGTTAGAGTAAGTTTGGGTTATGTTAGTTAGGTTAGGTAAGGGTAGGTTAGGGTCTTTTAGGTAAGGGTAGGTTAGGATTAGGTGTGACACCACATGGAGAAGCTAAATGAGTTTTTGATGGATTGTGGTAAAAGGAAGAAAGCTTTCTCCATTGTGTCTTTTACACAGCGTTCTCATGAAATATTCAGAGTTTTCTCCGGAAGATTCCCTGATCAGCAGAATCTCTGGGACGGGAGAGGTGACCGATGGCCGGGGATGGGGGCGCCGGGGAACACCAGGACCTGGACTAGAGACCGGACTGGGTCCTGACAAGGCCTGGGATGACTTCCATCTGGAATAACCAGTGTTTGGGGTACCTGAGAACGATGATGCTTACGTTGTGAACCTCTAGGGGAAACTAAACCGCCCCAGCGATTCTAACTAAACTAAACCGCCCCAGCGATCCTAACTAAACTAAACCATCCTGGCGATCCTAACTAAACTAAACCATCCTGGCGATCCTAACTAAACTAAACCGCCCCAGCGATCCTAACTAAACTAAACCATCCTGGCGATCCTAACTAAACTAAACCATCCTGGCGATCCTAACTAAACTAAACCATCCTGGCGATCCTAACTAAACTAAACTAGGAATGGGAATTAGGAATGTGAAACAAAGATGGCGGAGGTTATGTTTTCCCGTCTGTCTGTCTGTCAGCAAGACAACTCAACAAAAAGTTATGTATGGAATTCGATTTTGGCGCAGATCCGGATCCAGGGGACAGCGGAGGTATGGGCTCTACTGAGGGCCCTGTATTAATTAAGGATATTCTATTATCTACTAGTTAGAATAGTAATAACGACCACTCAGTAGAGTAGAGCATATTCTAAGGCCCGGGTGACTCCCAACAAGAAGCTAATGTCTGACGTCTGCTCCTCACTCAATTCTTATTAGTGAGCTCTCTCCTCCCAGGTTGACTGAACGCAGGTCATAGGATCACATCCCTCCACTGCCACACGTGACCGTATTATAAACCCTCCGCTGAACCTTAATTAGCCTGGTTTAGCTCCCTTAAGGCGTGGCAGGGCGTGACCGGGGGGGGGGGGGGGGGAACAAGCCCCCTGCTGGCCTCGGAGGGTCTTCTGTTTATCATTCAATTAAAACGCATCTGGTATGTTTCATGCATAATACATATATATCACTGGTCTAGACTCTATCCTCAGGTGATATGTGATGTTATAAATCACAGTACACCATCGAGGACCAGGTCAAGATGCACCAAATGTTTCAGTGAAATCTCCGGACTGGATTTGCCGTTTGTTGAAATAAGAATTATTACTGACACACACGTCCCTGGAGGAGACCCAGGAGGTCGCGACCTCAATGGGTCAGCTGACACCCATCTGGGCTCTGATTGGATAATGGAGGAGGACTGGATGGCGACCGCAGAGCCATTAATCAGATATTCGTTATTCTGCTCAAGCACTGATTTAATCGGATCTCATGTCAACGAACGTGAACTAACCCTGAAGATTTACAATTCTGTGACTAAAAAGATAGGCAGGTCATTAAGAAGTAGGTAGGGGTTAGACAGTACAGAGACGGGTCATTAAGGAGCAGGTAGGGGTTAGACAGTACAGAGACAGGTCATTAAGGAGCAGGTAGGGGTTAGACAGTACAGAGACAGGTCATTAAGGAGCAGGTAGGGGTTAGACAGTACAGAGACAGGTCATTAAGGAGCAGGTAGGGGTTAGACAGTACAGAGACGGGTCATTAAGGAGCAGGTAGGGGTTAGACCGTACAGAGACGGGTCATTAAGGAGCAGGTAGGGGTTAGACAGTCCAGAGGCAGGTCAGTAAGGAGCAGATGAGGGTTAGACAGTACGTAAGTAGGGGTTAGGGGGCCTCTAGGAGGCATACTGTGGACATCGGGTGTCAAAACCAAAAGCTTTCGGCTGGGAGTGGAACAGTCTAACCCGGACTATCCGGTTCTCTAATTGGATTACACTTCAGGCACACGGAAAAGAAACGCTCCGTGAAACTGAACCACGTGTGCAAATACAGTAAATGTTTTCCAGATCGCTTCCTGAGTTCAACTCTCTGCTGATGAGTTTGTATCATGGGTCGATAAACTCACCCCCGATAGGAACGTGTTGTTGTGACGTTACAGTACTGCTCACACACTCACAGACCACACATTAAGATCCACTGAATCCTGCCTTCCTCTTTTCAAACATGGGTTCTGTGTGGACATTTCACAGGTACACTTGTTGTTCTGTTACTCATTTATTGTTGCTACAGTTGAGGTAAACACAATGGGGCTGTGGTCTAGGTAGGGGTTAGACAGTACAGAGACGGGTCATTAAGGAGCAGGTAGGGGTTAGACAGTACAGAGACGGGTCATTAAGGAGCAGGTAGGGGTTAGACAGTACAGAGACGGGTCATTAAGGAGCAGCTAGGGGTTAGACAGTACAGAGACGGGTCATTAAGGAGCAGCTAGGGGTTAGACAGTACAGAGACGGGTCATTAAGGAGCAGGTAGGGGTTAGACAGTACAGAGACGGGTCATTAAGGAGCAGGTAGGGGTTAGACAGTACAGAGACGGGTCATTAAGGAGCAGGTAGGGGTTAGACAGTACAGAGACAGGTCATTAAGGAGCAGGTAGGGGTTAGACAGTACAGAGACGGGTCATTAAGGAGCAGGTAGGGGTTAGACAGTACAGAGACGGGTCATTAAGGAGCAGGTAGGGGTTAGACAGTACAGAGACGGCTCATTGAGGAGCAGGTAGGGGTTAGACAGGTCATTAAGGAGCAGGTAGGGGTTAGATGGTACAGAGACAGGTCATTAAGGAGCAGGTAGGGGTTAGACAGTACAGAGACGGGTCATTAAGGAGCAGGTAGGGGTTAGACAGTACAGAGACGGGTCATTAAGGAGCAGGTAGGGGTTAGACAGTACAGAGACAGGTCATTAAGGAGCAGGTAGGGGTTAGACAGTACAGAGACGGGTCATTAAGGAGCAGGTAGGGGTTAGACGGTACAGAGACAGGTCATTAAGGAGCAGGTAGGGGTTAGACAGTACAGAGACAGGTCATTAAGGAGCAGGTAGGGGTTACAGAGTGCAGAGGTGTGTGTGAGGTCCTACCTTGAACTCGCGGCTGTGCTGGGGGGTGTACTCGAAGGTCCAGAGGGCCCGGACCAGCCCCGACAGCTGCTCCGTCACCTCCCCTCCGTCGGCCGGCTGTCCAGCCCTCTTGGCCGGCACCACCACCCCGTTGGTCCGGGCCTTGTCCTTGTCGTGGTGGGCGGCGGCGGCCGTGGTCTCGCCCCCCTTGAAGTGCTCCAGCGCCAGGTACTCGGCGAACAGCTCCGTGTTGCTGAGACACTGCAGGATGGCGTTCATGAAGCACGTGTTGCCGTGGTTCTTCAGCCCCGACACGCCGGGGATCTTGTCCCCGAACAGGAAGCCGCCGAAGTCGCTGTCGTCGGACGGCACGGAGCCGCCGCCCCCCGTGGTGGTGAAGGAGGACGAGGCGAAGGTGGCGTCGTCCCCCGCCGCCTTCTCGTCGTCCGCGGCGCCCTGCTCCTCCGTCCCGAAGTGGGACAGCGTGGACAGCGTCCGGAGGACCCGGCTCATGAAGCTCCCCACGGAGCGGACCGACGAGCGGCGGAACAGCTTCTTGCTGAACGACTTCTTCTCCTTATTGCTGGCAGCTTTCGACATGATGACGGTCGGTTGGTGGTGGTGATGGTGGTTGTACTGACTCCTCGGAGGTGGAGGAGGCGGAGGCCCGATGAGGGTCCACAAGGTTCCGGGGGTGTGGGGTCGGGTCGGTCCGGTCAACCCCGGCGCGTGAGGAGGAGGAGGAGGAGGAGGAGACGCTCGTCGCGAGGGTTCGTCAGCATCATGATCATCCTCATCATCGGTGGTCCATAGTGGCGTTCCGGTGTGGTTCCTCTTCCTCTCGATGTTCTCAAAAGCCCGGCGGGAGTTCTCAGTCCGCTGGCCCGGTGGTCAGGGGCCGCCATCAGCATCATCTCCCGGAGGAGTCCCTCCTCCTCCTCCGGTAACAAAGCAGCACGCGCGGTTCTAATAAACACACACGATGGGGTGATGGATCCACGCTGTGGGGGGTCTCTCGGGGGGGGGGGGGGGGGGTGCTCGGAGGAGCTCCCCACCGGGATAGGGGGGGGGGGGGGTCACCCCTTCTCACACCCGTCAGCCCTCATCACTTATTAACCCGAGGAGGGAGGAGGGGGAGGGAGGTGCGACTCCACCCTTCTCGCAGCAGCCCGGTCCCCCAGACCCCTTTACCCCGTCTTTATATCCACCGGTCTGAAGATCCACCGTCGGTCCCTGGGTGGAGGTCGTGCTTCCCGGATAACCCCCGAGACCCCACACCGAGGAGGGGGACAGTTCTCCACCACAACCCCAAACACGTCAAACGTCTCCGTCAAAATAAACCGAACCGTCTGGACCGGTGTTGTTTGTGTCCGGGTGGAGGAGGAGGAGGAGGAGGAGGAGGATGGTGGTGGTGTTGTGTCCGTGTCCCGGGTGGAGGAGGAGGAGGAGGATGGTGTTGTTGTGTCCGTGTCCCGGGTGGAGGAGGAGGATGGTGGTGTCCGTGTCCCGGGTGGAGGAGGAGGATGGTGGTGGGGTGGTGTTGTTGTTGTTTTCCTTCCACCTTATCCACCGCCAGCTCCACCAGCAGCAGCAGCACCGCGAGGCCTCGTCTCCATCACCTCCTCCCGTTCGGGTACCGCAGGCAGGGCGGGGACGGTGACGTCACGCCCAGAGGAAGCTGTGACGCTCGGTGATGATGGAGAGGGGGGGGGGGGGGAGATATGATTCATAATAACAGGACACGCGTCAATCACGTGCCTGAACAGAGTCACGATTACTTTACTACCGAACAAAATACATCGAAGGACCTTCATGTTATTTGAAAGATGGTTTATAAAAGGAAACCAAGATGATCTCTCCCTCTCTGTCTGTCCGTCCGTCTCTTTATCCCTCCGTCTGTCCGTCTCTTTATCCCTCTGTCTGTCTGTCTGTCTCTTTATTCCTCTGTCTGTCTGTCTCTTTATCCCTCTGTCTGTCTCTTTATCCCTCTGTCTGTCCTTCTCTTTATCCCTCTGTCTGTCTCTTTATCCCTCTGTCTGTCTGTCTGTCCGTCTCTTTATCCCTCTGTCTCTGTCTCTTTATTCCTCTGTCTGTCTGTCTGTCTCTTTATCCCTCTGTCTGTCCTTCTCTTTATCCCTCTGTCTGTCTGTCTCTCTTTACTCCTTGGTCTGTCTGTCCCTCTGTCTGTCTGTGTCTCTCTCTCCCTCTGACTGTCTCTCTTCTCTCTCTAAATATATAACTTAATTTACACACACTGAACTGACATTGACCTCAAAACATTATTTATATCTTTTGATTCATCATGGTCTGCTTCTTCATGTTCTGAATTGAAAACATTTTTTTATTTCATTTGATATGAAGACAAGAAATATATTGCTGGAATTGTTAAGTTAAAATAACAGATGAATTTCGTACAAGGGATAAATATATTACATTCAACGTCCCGACAGGAAGTTACAAAGTCCCACAAAGTCCCGCCCCCATCCTCATCCAGGAAAACAAATAAACTAAAGTAAACAAACATATACATGGAAGCAAGCACTGTATGGCACCACGCTCTCTCTGGCCGGGCGGGGCTCAGTAGTCGAGGCCCCGGATGGCGGCGAGCGTGGCGGCCATGCGGCGGGGGAGGGGCTTGGCGGTCTGCCGGTAGTCCTCGGGACGGGACCGCAGCAGGGCCAGGATGTTCTGCAGCGAGCGGGACGGCCGGAGACCCAGAGCGTCCATCACGTTGCTCAGGTACTCTAGAAGGGAGACAGTCACCCATCAATACTTTACTGATAACAGATCGATATGGTAGTCACCCATCAATACTTTACTGATAACAGATCGATATGGTAGTCACCCATCAATACTTTACTGATAACAGATCGATATGGTAGTCACCCATCAATACTTTACTGATAACAGATCGATATGGTAGTCACCCATCAATACTTTACTGATAACAGATCGATATGGTAGTCACCCATCAATACTTTACTGATAACAGATCGATATGAAATATATGGTAATCACCCATCAATACTTTACTGATAACAGATCTATATTAAATATATGGTAATCACCCATCAATACTTTACTGATAACAGATCTATATTAAATATATGGTAATCACCCATCAATACTTTACTGATAACAGATCGATATGAAATATATGGTAATCACCCATCAATACTTTACTGATAACAGATCTATATGAAATATATGGTAATCACCCATCAATAGTTTACTGATAACATATCTATATTAAATATATGGTAATCACTGATCAATACTTTACTGATAACAGATCTATATGAAATATATGGTAATCACTGATCAATACTTTACTAATACTAGAACTTATACAAATCAATCACTGGTCAATACTTTACAAATTGACATACATATATATCGATTTTGTATATATGAATCCCTGATCAATACTTTACGTATGCTAGACATTAAGACTATCAATTAGTGATCATTTCTTTACTAATAATAGATATATACTTACTATTAACAGATCTGTACATTAGCAGACAGACCAATACTTCAATCATCAACGATGGAGCAATACTTAATAGATCAAAACTAATAGATAATAGAGCCGTCATATTAACAAACTAACTCTACTCTACTCATTAAATGAATGAAGCAGTAGCTCAGCAGAGTGATGCATGAAGTCAAGTCGTATTGAGAGATCAATCAGGTTCTCCATTGCTCTCACATGAGCCGTTATGGATATGGTTCATTCATTCATAGTCGCCTAGTCGCCTAGTCGAGGATGGTTCACACTCTGAACCCGGAGAGCCATGACATCATCTGTGGTTCACTGATTTACTGACGGCTCTCGTGTGCAACACGTTTCTCACCCTGGGTTCTCATGTGCTGTTTTTATACAGCAGAGCTTTCTCCAAATCCTCCCCTCGTTCCCTACTCCCTCTCTAGTAGTTCAATGTAGAGGCCTATATAGTGAAATCCTTCCCTCGTTCCCTACTCCCTCTCTAGTAGTTCAGTGTAGAGGCCTATATAGTGAAATCCTTCCCTCGTTCCCTACTCCCTCTCTAGTAGTTCAGTGTAGAGGACTATATAGTGAAATCCTTCCCTCGTTCCCTACTCCCTCTCTAGTAGTTCACTGTAGAGGACTATATAGTGAAATCCTTCCCTCATTCCCTACTCCCTCTCTAGTAGTTCAATGTAGAGGACTATATAGTGAAATCCTTCCCTCATTCCCTACTCCCCCTCTAGTAGTTCAATGTAGAGGACTATATAGTGAAATCCTTCCCTCATTCCCTACTCCCTCTCTAGTAGTTCAATGTAGAGGACTATATAGTGAAATCCTTCCCTCATTCCCTACTCCCTCTCTAGTAGTTCAATGTAGAGGACTATATAGTGAAATCCTTCCCTCATTCCCTACTCCCTCTCTAGTAGTTCAATGTAGAGGACTATATAGTGAAATCCTTCCCTCATTCCCTACTCCCTCTCTAGTAGTTCAATGTAGAGGACTATATAGTTAAACATTTTTGGACAGTACTGCAGTACTTAGCCCACCAGGGGGGGGGGGGGGGCGTGGTCTCTTACCCCACCTGGGGGGCGTGGCCTCTTACCGATGTCGGTGATGAGCTGCTTGGTGGCACGGGGGGGCAGGTGAGGCAGCTGGAGGATGGCCTCGCAGTACGTCTGCATGGTTGCCCTGGCGATGGAGCCCAGCCAATAGTCAGCCGTGTTGTCCAGCTCCGGAAGATCGTCTCCTGAGGAGGAGGAGGAAGTGAGGAAGAGGAGAAGGGGGTGAGGAAGAGGAGGAGGGAGCGAGGAACAGGAGGAGGGGGTGAGGAAGAGGAGGAGGGAGTGAGGAAGAGGAGGAGGGAGTGAGGAAGAGGAGGAGGGGGTGAGGAAGAGGAGGAGAGAGTGAGGAAGAAGAGCAGGAGGGAGTGAGGAAGAGGGAGTGAGGAAGAAGAGCTGGAGGAAGTGAGGAAGAGGAGGAGGGAGTGAGGAAGAGGAGGAGGGGGCGAGGAAGAGGAGGAGGGAGTGAGGAAGAAGAGCAGGAGGGAGTGAGGAAGAGAAGGAGGGAGCGAGGAAGAGGAGGAGGGAGTGAGTAAGAGGAGGGGGTGAGGAAGAGGAGCGGTAGACACTCACCCTGCTCAGGGGGGAAGGGTAGTTTCCCAGCATGCAGTGCGAGCTCCAGTGCCGGGTCCTCCTGGGTCACGAAAGGCTCCAGATGGAGTGGGAGGGACATGATGTACTGACCGATCTGTAGAGTACACAGTATTACTACAGTACTACTACAGTACTAGACATGATGTACTGACCGATCTGTAGAGTACACAGTATTACTACAGTACTACTACAGTACTAGACATGATGTACTGACCGATCTGTAGAGTACACAGTATTACTACAGTACTACTACAGTACTACTACAGTACTAGACATGATGAGTACACAGTAATACTACAGCATTACTTGTAATACTACAGAAGTAACTGTATTACTACAGAAGTACTACTGCTCCCAGTACTACAGTGTACATATGTTGTGTGTGTGTGTGTGTGTGTGTGTGTGTGTGTGTGTGTGTGTGTGTGTGTGTGTGTGTGTGTGTGTGTGTGTGTGTGTGTGTGTTACATTGCTGATGTACTCCTGTGGTGACAGGCTGAAGGTAGGGAGGTCATCTGTGTAGCTCTCTGACCGACTGACATCTCCAGTCTGATGGGAGGACACACACATGTACACACATTATTACAATAGAAACACACACACACCAGTACAATAGAAACACACACACACACACACCACCACAATAGAGACACACACACACACCACTACAATAGTATCCACAAACACACCAACACTACAGATGGAGCGACTACTACAGTAGAGACACACTAAACAACCACACTCCCAGCGTCACACACACACATCAACCCTCCCCCGGTAACCGTGCCAACGCGGTGCTGATGCTGACCTCCCGACGGTGCAGCAGGCCGACCTGCTGTTTGATCTGCAGGAAGACGGAGTCGAAGGCCAGCCGGTGGGCCTGCTGGTTCAGACGGGTCAGGGAGGAGCGAGGCTCCGCCAGCAGGCTGGACGCACCGGTGCCCTTCTCCTGCAACACACACACACTCAGGTTCAAAGTTAAATACACACACACACACACACACACACACACACACACACACACACACACACACACACACACACACACACACACACACACACACACACACACACACACACACACACACACACACACACACACACACACACACACACACACACACACACACACACACACACACACACACACACACACACACACACACACACACACACACACAGAGAGAGAGAGAGAAAGGAGACCCATAGGGTCACAAAAAATACCCCCAGGAACGCACAGCTCAAAAATAAAATACTTGCAAAAACTGAAAGACTCTTAGGGACACATGGCTTCAAAATAAAAGCCCCATTTGTACTTGTGTTTGTATTGTGTATTTCCTAGCAGTGCTGCACCTTCAGGGAGTACAGCAGCTCCATCACACTGTTGTATTCCCCCGTGTCTCCCTTCTGCAGGTAGGTGTACTCCTGCCAGGGGCTGCGGGCCACGCCCTTCCTGTCCGACAGGCTGACTTCCTGTATGGCGGGCAGGCTGCGTGGGCTGTAGGACTCCGACAGGTACTTCCCCGCCGTTGCTAGAATCCTTTCGGGAGGAGGGAGCAGAGGTGAAGGGTCGTGGCAGAGATAAACGGGTGAACAGGTGAATGGTGTATGTCAATATTCCTGAAGACCTCAGTATTGGGGAGGAAAAGTTTGGTTAAAACTATCAGAAATACTTAATATACACAGTGATGACGTCAGAGGGTGAGGTCAGAGGGTAAGGTCAGAGGGTAAGGTCAGAGGGTAAGGTCAGAGGGTGATGTCAGAGGGTAAGGTCAGAGGGTGAGGTCAGAGGGTGATGTCAGAGGGTAAGGTCAGAGGGTGAGGTCAGAGGGTGAGGTCAGAGGGTGAGGTCAGAGGGTGAGGTCAGAGGGTGATGTCAGAGGGTAAGGTCAGAGGGTGAGGTCAGAGGGTGATGTCAGAGGGTGATGTCAGAGGGTAAGGTCAGAGGGTGAGGTCAGAGGGTGATGTCAGAGGGTGATGTCAGAGGGTAAGGTCAGAGGGTGAGGTCAGAGGGTGAGGTCAGAGGGTGAGGTCACAGTCAGGTCATGTTTTGTCTTACTTGTTGGACAGCTGCTGTTCAAACACTCCGAACTGCCTCAGCAGCTCTCCACAGGTAGCGATGATCCTGGAAAAAGCACATCATCACAGACATCACTCATTCTCCACCCGCTAAATCATTCATTCATCACCTGCTAGATCACTCACCCAGCAACTCATTCATTCATCACCCAGTATCTTCATATTCATTCATTGTGTAGACTACATCACTCATTCATTCATCATGGACAACATGGTTCTCCGCGAGGCCCCGCCCACCTGACAGAGTTCTGGAAGGCGGTCCAATCCTCTTGGAAGACAGAGGAAGTGGGCGTGTCCTCCAGGCGACACTTCCTCCTGATGGACTGCAGGGTCGTGGAGAAGTCGGACACATACCTGTACACATAACAATATATTACAACAATCCAATAAGAATTAATATTATTATTAGAATTAGAATAATAATATTACATATTAATATATTATAACAATGTTATTATAATTATCGTTATTATTATAATAATAATAATAATAAATATAATAATAAATATATAATAATAAATATAATAAATATATATAATATAATAAATTAATATAATTAATATAATTAATTATTATATAATTATATATATTATAATAATATATATAATATATAATAATATAATATAATATTAATAATAATAATAATATTAATATAATAATATATAATAATATAATAATTATATATTATATAATTAATTATTATATAATTATTATAATTATTATAATTAATATAATAAATATAATAATCCAGGATCGCTGGAGCAGTGGTGCCAGGAGAACAGCCTCGCCCTCAACGTCAAGAAGACCAAGGAGCTGATCGTGGACTTCAGGAGGCAGAGGGGAGAGCACAGCCCTATCTCCATCGACGGCGTTGCAGTAGAGAGGGTCAGCAGCTTCAAGTTCCTCGGCGTGCACATCTCCGAGGACCTCACATGGTCCACGCACACCACACACGTGGTGAAAAGGGCCCAACAACGCCTGTATTTTCTCAGGCGTCTGAAGAAATTCAGCATGGGCCCCCGCATCCTGAGAACATTCTACAACGGCACCATCGAGAGTGTTCTGACAGGGTGTATCACCGCCTGGTACGGGAACTGCACGGCACTCGAGCGCAGAGCGCTTCAAAGGGTGGTGCGGACGGCCCAGTATATCGTTGGAGGTGAGCTCCCCTCCCTCCTGGACATTTACAACCAGCGGTGCGTGGCCAAGGCCAAAAGAATTATAAAAGACATTGCCCACCCCAGCCACGAACTTTACTCACTATTACCGTCAGGCAGGCGATACCGCAGTATCAAGTGTCGTACAAATAGGCTTAGAGATAGCTTCCACAGTCAGGCCATCAGGCTGCTGAACAAGGGCGTATAACATATAACAATGTATATTTTATTACATTGATTTATATATATATATTGCTCTTTTCTGTGCTGATTTTTGCATTTTATAAATTGCATTTTTTATTTTTATTTTATATTCTTTATTCTATTTTTTATTCTATTTTTTATCTATTTTTATTTTATCTTATTTTATAACTGCTGTCTGTCGTCGGGTATTGCACACAAGAATTTCACATCACTGCTTTATACTAAACTGTAAACTGTGAAGTGACAATAAACTTGACTTGACTTGACTTGACTTGACTAATAATAATATTACAACACATACCTGTACACATATTTAGATATTATAACAATCCCATAGTAATAAACAATAATTATTATTATTGTTATCATTATAATATTACAACACATACCTGTACACATATTATTAAAGTATACATTATATTAATAGTATTATAATACCTTGTGCTTGTACACATAATACTAATAATTAACTCTTATTATTAGTATACAGTATTATACACAGGGTGGTGAAGTCTGACCCATAACCTGCACACATAGTAATGACCATATCCATTATTATAAGTATTATATTGATATATATATATAGTGTATTACTTGGTGAAGAGGGCTCTGAGCGCGTGCAGTAACCCTCGCACCGCCAGGCCGTCTGTGAGGCGGACGCACCGCTCCACCGCTCCGCCCACCAGAGAGAAGAGCTTGGCCACCGATTGGCTGAGCTCCTGCACACAATCTATGACCTCACCGTGTTCCTGGGAGAGGGGGGGGGGAGATGACATCACACTATAAACACCATATATGTACATCCCTGTGTGTGTGTGGGGGAGTGAGTGAGGGAGGGAGTGTGTGGGTGAGAGAGAGAGAGAGAGAGAGAGAGAGAGTGTGTGGGTGAGAGAGAGAGAGTGTTTGTGTGAGAAAGAGCAAGTGTGTGTGTGTGTGTGTGTGTGTGTGTGTGTGTGTGTGTGTGTGTGTGTGTGTGTGTGTGTGTGTGTGTGTGTGTGTGTGTGTGTGTGTGTGTGTGTGTGTGTGTGTGTGTGTGTGTGTGTGACTGACCAGCGGTACAGCACTGATCTGGATGAGCAGGTTGACCTCCTCCAGCTCCCCGTACTGCAGCTGGTAGGACCTGTAGGGCTCCAGGAGAACCCCCAGGAGCTCACTGAGCTTCAGGGGGTTGGCCTCCCCTAGAAGGAATACATGTATATAATATACATTAATGTTATATATACGCACCGTACATTACACAGACACACTCACACAGCTGCAGAGGGTATTTATCAATATATACACAATATATACAGTTGCAAGAAAAAGTATGTGAACCCTTTGGAATTATCTGGATTTCTGCATAAATTGGACATAAAATCACAACAAAGTCACAACAATTGACAAACACAGTCTGTCAACTAAAGTCAAACAATTATATGTTTTCATGTTTGTATTGAACACACCATGTAAACATTCACAGTGCAGGGTGGGACCAGTATGTGAACCCTTGGATTTAATAACTGGTTGACCCTCCTTTGGCAGCAATAACCTCAACCAAACATTTCCTGTAGTTGCAGATCAGACCAAACGGTCAGGAGGAATTTTGGACCATTCCTCTTTACAAAACTGTTTCAGTTCAGCAATATTCTTGGGATGTCTGGTGTGAATCGCTCTCTTGAGGACATGCCATAGCATCTCAATGGGGTTGAGGTCAGTGACTGGGCCACTTCCAGAAGGCGTATTTTCTTCTGTTGAAGCCATGCTGTTGTTGATTTACTTCTGTGCTTTGGGTCATTGTCCTGTTGCATCACCCATCTTCTGTTGAGCGTCAATAGGTGGACAGATGGCCTTAAGTTCTCCCGCAAAATGTCTTGGTTATCTTGGGAATTCATTTTTCCGTCGATGATAGCAATCTGTCCAGGCCCTGAGGCAGCAAAGCAGCCCCAAACCACGATGCCCCTCCACCGTACTTCACAGTTGGGATGAGCTTTTGATGTTGGTGTGCTGTGCCTTTTTGGTGTTGTGTGTTCCTTCCAAACAACTCAACTTTGGTTTCATTTATCCACAGAATATTTTGCCAGTAGTGCTGTGGAACATCCAGCTGCTCTTTTGCAAACATCAAACGTGCAGCAATGTTTTTTTTGGACAGCAGTTGGTTCCTCCGTGGTGTCCTCCCATGAACTCCATTCTTGTTCAGTGTTTTACGTGTTGTAGATTCGTCAACAGAGATGTTAGCATGTGCCAGAGATTTTTGTAAGTCTTTAGCTGACAGGATTCTTCTTCACCTCACTGAGCATTCTGCGCTGTGCTCCTGCAGTCATCTCTACAGGACGGCCACTCCCAGGGAGAGTAGCAACAGTGCTGAACTTTCTCCATTTATAGACTATTTGTCTCACCGTGGACTGATGAACATCAAGGCTTTTAGAGATACTTTTGTAACCCTTTCCAGCTTTAGGCATGTCAACTATTCTTAATCTTAGGTCTTCTGAGAGCTCTTCTGTGCGAGTTATGGTTCACATCAGACATCCCAAGAATATTGCTGTTAAGAGGAATGGTCAAATTCCTCCTGACCGTGGCAGCACTACGACCTGCAAGCTTGTGACCCCTTGTATGTACCGGAGGTGTGGCAGCACGATGACTTTTAACCTTTAACCTTTGGTGCCCCCTGTACGTACCGAGGTGAGGCAGCGTGGTGGCCTCCAGGCTGTGTGTGAAGGTGGAGGTGGTTTGGTGGAGCTCCAGCAGGGCCTCCAGCCTGTCCTCTGGGTCGCAGCGCTCCAGGGCGGAGCTCACGCACACGGGCCCCGAGGGCACCATGGCCCCCAGGGTCTGGATCAGAAGCACCGTCACCACCTCGTAGGGCCGCTTGAACACCTGCAGGGAGAAGGGCCAAGCACGGGGAGAGGGGAGGGAGGGAGGGGAGGGAGGGAGGGAGGGAGGGAGGGAGGGAGGGCACATGGGGAGAGGGGAGGGGAGAGGGGGGGAGGGAGGGCACATGGGGAGAGGGGAGGGGAGAGGGGGGGAGGGAGGGCACATGGGGAGAGGGGAGGGAGGGAGGGAGGGAGGGCACATGGGGGGAGGGAGGGAGGGAGGGCACATGGGGAGAGGGGAGGGAGGGAGGGAGGGCACATGGGGAGAGGGGAGGGAGGGAGGGAGGGAGGGCACATGGGGAGAGGGGAGGGAGGGAGGGAGGGCACATGGGGAGAGGGGAGGGAGGGAGGGCACATGGGGAGAGGGGAGGGAGGGAGGGCACAAATCAATATTTGATTTTAGACTTCAACTATTATAAAAGTATTTAACTAATGGAAAAGACATGAACTATGCGAAAAGACTGGAACTATTACAAAAGTATTGTACCTTTAAAACAAAGCAGTGCACTTTTAGAAGAGATTTGTATGTTTCAAAAAGTCTTGGACTTTTCGAAAAGTGTTATGAGTTTTTAGTAAATCCCAGGTTCAGAAAGTAAAGCTCCTATAAGGAAAAGTTCCTATAAGCTTTATTACGGCTCATCTCTGAGCCGAGCAGCGAGGGGAACGGACCTGACTGGTCCAGTGGATCTGGGCGTGCCAGGCAGACAGCAGGTTGTCGTAGAACTCTGATAGCTGCTGGTTCACCGACAGCTCGCTTTGGGACAGGTCCTGCCAGGAGGACAGCAACTGACCCTACACACACACAAAGTTTCAAGAAGGGGCATCACATGTAAATCACGATGATCGTTTTATTTTATAGTTATATAAATGTAGTTTTATTGTAGTTGTAGTTTTATTGTCGTAGTTTGTCGTCGTAGCATTAGTGTTCTCTACCTTGTGACACTTGTAGTAGTACGCCAGCAGCTGGGGCATGCGGTCCATCTCTGAGAAGACTTTGACAAACAGCTTTGCTTGCTCTGCAACACAACAGATCTGGATGAATGGAACTGGATGAAGGAGTAGGACGGAACGCCTGGCTCCTCCTACCTGTAGCCACAGTGTTTTAACTGGTAGTCCTACCTGTAGTCACACTGATTCAACTGGTAGTTCTACCTGTAGCCACAGTGTTTAACTGGTAGTCCTACCTGTAGCCACAGTGTTTAACTGGTAGTCCTACCTGTAGCCAGTGTTTAACTGGTAGTCCTACCTGTAGCCACAGTGTTTAACTGGTAGTCCTACCTGTAGCCACAGTGTTTAACTGGTAGTCCTACCTGTAGCCACAGTGTTTAACTGGTAGTCCTACCTGTAGCCACAGTGTTTTAACTGGTAGTCCTACCTGTAGTCACACTGATTCAACTGGTAGTCCTACCTCTAGCCACAGTGACTGGTAACTGGTAGTCCTACCTGTAGCCACAGTGACTGGTAACTGGTAGTCCTACCTGTAGCCACAGTGACTGGTAACTGGTAGTCCTACCTGTAGCCACAGTGACTTGTAACTGGTAGTCCTACCTCTAGCCACAGTGACTGGTAACTGGTAGTCCTACCTCTAGCCACAGTGACTGGTAACTGGTAGTCCTACCTCTAGCCACAGTGACTGGTAACTGGTAGTCCTACCTCTAGCCACAGTGACTGGTAACTGGTAGTCCTACCTCTAGCCACAGTGACTGGTAACTGGTAGTCCTACCTCTAGCCACAGTGACTGGTAAATGGTAGTCCTACCTCTAGCCACACTGACTGGTAACTGGTAGTCCTACCTCTAGCCACACTGACTGGTAACTGGTAGTCCTACCTCTAGCCACAGTGACTGGTAACTGGTAGTCCTACCTCTAGCCACAGTGACTGGTAACTGGTAGTCCTACCTGTAGCCACAGTGACTGGTAACTGGTAGTCCTACCTGTAGCCACCGTGACTGGTAACTGGTAGTCCTACCTGTAGCTACAGTGACTGGTAAATGGTAGTCCTACCTGTAGCCATGGAGTTGAAGGTGGAGACGATCTGGGTGCTGGCGAGGGCCTCCAGTCGGTTCTTGAGGGCCTCCAGGTGGACACACTTGTCAGAGTAGTCGGGCGTGTCCACCAGCATGGCCAGGCTGCCCTGCATGCTGGTCAACTTGGACGAGATCACCGCAAAGTCCTGCAGGACAGGAGCTTACTATACAATG
>JANIIK010000125.1:703077-719038 GCA_027704905.1 Muraenolepis orangiensis
TTTGTGTTAGTGGACGAAATGTAAGCCCTCGTTGTTTTGAGGTATGAAGAAAGGGGACTACTAATAAAACTAAAATTGATGATAATAAAGCAAGAACTCCTCCAAGTTTATTAGGGATGGATCGTAAAATAGCATAAGCAAATAAAAAATATCATTCGGGTTTAATATGGGGGGGTGTAACAAGAGGATTTGCGGGGGTAAAATTATCTGGGTCTCCTAGTAAATTTGGGGCAAAAAGAGCTAAAGCAGTGAGGGAAATTAGTATAATGGCGAATCCTAGTAGGTCTTTATAGATAAAATAGGGATGAAAGGGGATTTTATCTGCATTAGAGTTAATTCCGACGGGGTTGTTAGAGCCGGTTTCGTGTAGAAAAAGTAGGTGAATTATAGTGAAGGCGGCTACTACAAAAGGAAATAGAAAGTGGAATGCAAAAAATCGAGTTAAAGTAGCATTGTCGATTGAAAAGCCCCCTCATACTCATTGAACTAGAGTTGTTCCGATATATGGGACTGCTGATATTAAGTTTGTGATTACTGTGGCCCCTCAAAATGATATTTGTCCTCAAGGTAACACATATCCTACAAAGGCGGTGATTATTACTAGTAAAAAAAGTACTACTCCTACGTTTCATGTCTCTATATATAAATAAGATCCGTAGTAGAGTCCTCGTGCAATATGAAGATAAAGGCAAATAAAGAAAAAAGAGGCTCCATTAGCATGTATGTTGCGGATTAGTCAGCCATAATTTACATCTCGACAAATATGTACTACTGATGAAAAAGCTGTCTCGATATCAGAAGTATAATGTATAGCTAAAAATAATCCTGTTAAAATTTGTGCAATTAAACATAATATTAAAAGGGAGCCGAAATTTCATCAGGCTGAAATATTAGAGGGGGCAGGTAGGTCTACTCCTATATCATTAATAATTTTGATTAGTGGGTGAGTTTTTCGAAAGCTGGTCATTAGGGGTTTTTGTAGTTGAATTACAACGGTGGTTTTTCAAGTCATTGGTTCTGGTTAAAATCCGGGCAGAAATTATGATATTTGTTATTTACTGTATATTGGTTGGGGTGTCAATGGGTGGGTCAGCAGTTGCTTCTAATCCCTCTCCTTTTTTTGGGCCCTTGGGGTTAATTTTAGTAGCGGGTTCAGGGTGTGGTTTAGTATTACATGCTGGGGGTGGTTTTTTATCTATTATTCTTGTTCTTATTTACTTGGGGGGAATACTTGTTGTATTTGCTTATTGTGCTGCTTTGGTTCGAGAGCCAGATCCGGAGACTTGAGGTGAGTGATCCATTTTTGGGTACGTTTTGGCTTATATTAATATTGGATTTTGGAGTATAGTTTGATTTTGGGCAGGATGGGATAATACTTTTATACTTATAATGGGAGAGGTAGCAGAATTTGAGCTTATTGCGGGAGATGCGGGTGGGGTTGCAACAGTTTATTCTTTGGGAGCGGGGTTACTTATATTGGCAGTTTGAATTTTATTATTAGCTCTTTTTATAGTATTGGAGTTAGCGAAAGGTAAAGGTAAAGGGGGATTTCGGGAGGTTAAATAGTTAGTACTATTACTACTAAAATTAGTGTTAATAAAAATAAAATTAGATAGGTTTTAATTAACCCTTGTTGAATATCATTTGATGAAGAGGAGATTTGGGTCATAGTGTTACTAAGCATTTGGGGTCCGATTTTTTCTATTCATGTCTGATCTACAGTTCGAGTAGTAATGTGGTAACCTATTAGTAAAGAAAGTTGGGGACTGATACGATGAAAAATTGATGGGAAAAATCCGAGAGTGGTAGTAAAGTGATGGGGTAACTTTAATGGGAGTATTTTTATTTGTTTGCTTGTTATTTTTGCTAGTTCAAAAGCAGTTAAGAGACCTATAATTGACACAGTTAGGGCTATAAGTTTTAATTCTGTTGGTATAGTTAAAATAGGAGTTTTGTTAAGATCTGTATTTAAGATTAATAATATTCCTCCTAAGATACTTCCTCAGGCTAGGCGTTTCAAGGGGTTAATAACTGCAGAATTATTTTCATTAATGGGGGTTAAAGATGAGAATCGGGGGATGCCTATTGTAACAAAGTAAATTACTCGTAAACTATAAATAGCGGTAAAAGAAGTGGCAATTAATGTTAAGGTGAGGGCTCAGGCGTTTAAATGGGATGTGTTTAGGGCTTCAAGGATCGCATCTTTAGAGAAGAATCCGGCTAAAAAGGGGGTCCCTGTAAGTGCTAGACTTCCAATGGTAAGACAAGAAGAGGTAACGGGTGTAAGGTGATGTAGGCCCCCTATTTTTCGGATATCTTGTTCATCATTTAGACTATGAATTACTGAGCCAGAACATAAAAATAGTATGGCTTTAAAAAAAGCGTGAGTACAAATGTGTAAGAAGGCTAATTGTGGTTGATTTAATCCGATTGTTACTATTATAAGGCCGAGTTGACTAGAGGTTGAAAAAGCAATAATTTTTTTGATATCATTCTGAGTAAGAGCACAGGTGGCTGTAAATAAGGTAGTTAAAGCCCCTAAACAAAGACATAGGGTAAGAGCTGTTTGGTTATTTTCTATAAGAGGACTAAGTCGGATTAATAAAAAAATTCCTGCAACGACTATGGTGCTTGAGTGTAAAAGAGCAGAAACTGGTGTGGGGCCTTCTATTGCCGCTGGAAGTCATGGGTGAAGTCCAAATTGTGCAGATTTTCCAGTTGCAGCTAAAATTAGCCCTAGTAGAGGTAAAGTTATGTCTAAATTTTTAGTAAGGATAAATGCTTGTTGAATATCTCAGGAACTAATATTAGCAGTTATTCAAGCCATACTTAAGATTAAGCCAATATCCCCTACTCGGTTATAGATTACTGCTTGAAGAGCAGCAGTGTTAGCATCTGTACGACCGTATCATCAGCCAATTAAAAGAAAAGATATAATTCCTACACCTTCTCAGCCAATAAATAACTGGAAGAAATTATTAGCAGTTACTAAAATTAGTATTGCTACTAGAAATACTAAAAGGTAAATAAAAAATCGGTTGATGTTTGGGTCAGAGTGTATATATCATATAGCAAATTCAAGAATAGATCAAGTTACGTATAAGGCGATAGGAATAAACATAATAGAGTAGTAATCGAATTTAAAGCCTAAAGTAACATCTAAGGTAGTGGTAACTATTCAGGTTCAAGAAGAAGTTGTAGTTTGTATGCCAGAATTGAGGAAAAGAGAGAGGGGTACAGTACTGATCAAAAAAGCAGTTTTAACTGCTATTTTAACGTGAAGTGGGGCTCAGTTTTTTTCTTGGGGGTTACAAAATAAAAGTATAATTAAGGGGTAAATAAGAATTGTTAATATTAATAAGAGACTTGAAGTATAAATTAGTGCTATAGGGGGCATAGCTATTACTTGGAGTTGCACCAAGAGTTTTTGGTTCCTAAGACCAATGGATTACTATTATCCTTTAGTAGCATTCGAGTGGGCCTTGGAGTTTAACCAAGGGGGTGTTAATTAGCAGTCTTCATTGTCTACGGACCCCTCTCGGTGAATTAAGGGGGTTTAACCCTTATTTTTAGAATCACAATCTAATGTTTTAGTTAAACTAAATTTACAGGGGAAGCAACCTCAAAGAATAGCAGGTTTAAGAATAATTAATATTAGGGGTAGTAGGTGTAAAGCTATTAATAAGTGCTCTCGAGTAAAAGAGGGGGGGAGAGCTATTATGTGTTTAGGAAGCGGACCCCGTTGAGTTATAAGAAATATATAAAGGGAGTACGAGGCTGTAATTAAAGTTCCTACTCCAGTTAAAAGTAGTGTTCAAGGAGATCAGTTGAATAGAGAAGAAATAATTATTAGTTCTCCCATTAGATTAGGAAGGGGGGGGAGAGCTAGATTTGCTAGGCTGGCAATGAATCATCATGCTGTTATTAAAGGAAGAGCAGTTTGAAGTCCACGTGCTAGAAGTATCGTTCGAGTGTGAGTTCGTTCATAATTAGTATTAGCAAGACAAAATAGGGCAGAAGAGGTTAAGCCATGGGCAATTATAAGAATTAAGGCTCCTGTAAGTCCTCAAGGGGTTTGGATAAGAATTCCTGCTACTACTAGGCCTATATGTCCGACAGAAGAATAAGCAATTAGGGATTTTAAGTCTGTTTGTCGTAAACAAGTAGAGCCGGTCATTACTACTCCTCATAAAGCCATAATAATAAATGGGTAAGCTATTTCTTTGGAGGTGGGGGCTAGTACTACTATTAGTCGTATTATACCATAACCCCCCAATTTTAAAAGAACTGCGGCAAGTACTATAGAGCCGGCGACAGGTGCTTCTACATGTGCTTTTGGAAGTCATAAATGTGCCCCATAAAGGGGTATTTTAACTAAAAAAGCCCCCATGCATGCAACTCATCAGATTTTGCTACTTATGGGAGCTATAGTTACGGGTTGTGAATAGTGTAGAACTAATAATGATAGTGTCCCAGTGCAATTTTGAAGTATAAGTAAAGCAACTAATAGGGGGAGGGAGCCTACAAGTGTATAGAATAGAAAATAAATTCCTGCATTAAGACGTTCTGCTTGATTGCCTCATCGTGTAATTACTAATAGGGTCGGAATTAAAGTTGCTTCAAATATTACATAAAATATGATTATTTCGGTGGCACTAAAGGCTATGATAATAAATACTTGAAGTAGGGATAGAAGGGAGAGAAATGTTTTTTGGCGGCTAGATGGTTCAGATGAGAGATGATTTTGGCTTGCTAATACTAAGAGTGGTAATAGTCAACATGAGAGTACGAGCAGGGGCGTAGAGAGGGGATCTGTGGCAATAAGAGAGTTTATAGTTGTTCATCCGCTTTCTGATGAATTATTTAATCAAGTAAGACTAATTAGTGCAATTATTATACTTTGAGTCATAACTGTTGGTCAAAGTCATTTTTGGGGGGTGAGTCAGGTCGTTGGGATTAAGAATAAAGTAGGAATTAGAATTTTTAACATTGTAGAAGGCTTATTTTACGTAAGTGATCAGTACCATGTGTTCGGGCAGTAGCAACAAGGAGAACTAAGCCTGCACCTGCTTCACAGGCAGAGAAAGCTAGCATGAGTATGGGGATGGTGGAACAATTGGTAATATTCCATTGAAGTGGTCATAATGATAATATAATAAATAGTGCTAATATTATTCCCTCTAAACATAAAAGGGCGGATAGAAGATGTATTCGATTAAATGCCAAGCCTGCTATAGCTATAAAAAAAACAGAGGAGATTGTAATATGGGTAGGGGTCATTAGGCAATTATGGATTTTCACCACAAATTTTTGAGTCGAAGTCAAGTGTTTTACTTATACTAATTGCCTTATTCGGCCCATTCTAATCCTCCTTGATGTCATTCATAAATAAAACCTAAAGTAAGGATTAGTAAAATCAGGCCGGCGCAGGCTATTGTTAATAGGGGGTTATTTAGTTGGTCACCTCATGGTAGGGGTAGAAGTAAGGCAATTTCTAAGTCAAATAAAAGAAAAAGAATGGCGATTAAGAAAAATCGTAAGGAAAAAGGCAGTCGGGCAGTCCCTAATGGATCAAAGCCACATTCGTAAGGAGATAATTTTTCGTAGTCAGGATTTAATTGAGGGAGTCAAAAAGAGACTACTATAAGAATTAAAGATAAGGCTGTAGCAATAATAGCGGTTGTTAAAAGTAGGTTCATTATCTTTCCTTGGAATTTAACCAAGACTGTATGGTTGGAAGCCGTAAATACTATTTAGTATTAGAAAGATTAAGAGCCTCATCAATAGATTGAAATATACAAGAAGAGTCAGACGACATCTACAAAGTGTCAGTATCATGCGGCTGCTTCAAAGCCAAAGTGGTGATTAGTTGTGAGTTGATAATTTATATGTCGTAGTAGGCAGACGGCTAAAAAGGTAGATCCGATAATTACGTGAAGACCGTGGAATCCGGTAGCAACAAAAAAAGTTGCCCCATAAACTCCGTCAGCGATAGTAAAGGGAGCTTCGTAATATTCCAGGGCTTGAAGGTACGTGAAATAAAATCCAAGCAAAATTGTAAATGTAAGGGATTGGGTTATTTGTTTTCGATCCCCTTCAACTAAACTATGGTGGGCTCATGTTACTGTGGCGCCGGAGGTAAGTAGTACAATAGTATTTAGAAGAGGTACTTCAAAGGGATCTAAAGTGCTGATGCCCGTTGGGGGTCAGCAGCCTCCTAATTCAGGAGTAGGGGCTAAACTAGAGTGATAAAAGGCTCAAAAAAATCCGAGGAAGAAAAATACTTCAGATGTAATAAAAAGAATTATACCATATCGAAGTCCTTTTTGGACTGGGGGAGTGTGGTGCCCCTGAAAAGTACTTTCTCGAATAATATCTCGTCATCATTGATATATCGTTAATAAAAGAAGAATTAAACCTAAGGATATTGCAATTGTTGATTGAAAGTGAAATCATACGGCAAGGCCAGACGTTATTAGAAATGCGGCTACTGCCCCTGTTAGAGGTCAGGGGCTGGGGTCTACTATGTGGTATGCGTGGGCTTGGTGGTTCATTAGGTATTTTCTTGTAAATAAAGGGTTAAAAGTAGAACAAAAACGTAAGCTTGGATAAGGGCAACAGCTATTTCAAGAAGAGTAAGTATTAAAAGAAGGGTGGCGGTAAATAATGCAATAGTTGGTATAGTAGTAATTAAAGAAATTGTTGCTCAGGAGATGAGGTGGATTAAAAGATGGCCAGCTGTTAGATTAGCAGTAATTCGAACTCCAAGGGCGATTGGGCGAATGAAGAGACTTATTGTTTCAATAATAACTAAGGAAGGGATAAGGGCTGTAGGGGTTCCTTCTGGAAGGAAATGAGCTAGTGTGTGATTTAATTGATTTCGTGCTCCGATTAGAACTGTGGCTAGTCATAAGGGGACGGCCAGTCCTAAATTAAGTGATAGTTGTGTAGTAGGGGTGAAAGTATATGGAAGAAGACCTAAGGTATTAAGACCCAGAAGAAATATTAAAAGGGAAATTAATAAAAGGGCTCATTTATGGCCACCTGTATTTAAAGGAAGTATTAGCTGGCTGGCTGTTGACTGAACAAGTCATCCTTGAAGTGATTGTAAGCGATTATCAAGTCAACGAGGGGTAGGGGCATAAAACAGAACTACTGGGGCTATTAGGGCAATTAAAATTAGGGGAGTACCTAATCATACGGGGCTTGAAAATTGGTCAAAGATGCTTAATGTCATGGTCAGTTTCAAGAGGTTGTAGGGGGAATCGTAGAACTTTGATGAGCAAGTTCATTAGGAGATGTACTCATTATGATTTTAGGGGGGAGAATGGTTAATAGAACAAGTCAGGAGAATGCGAAGATTATGAATCAAGGGGCGGGGTTTAATTGAGGCATACCACAAAGGGTGGTTGGGAGCCACCAATTTTCAGCTTAAAAGGCTGATGCTTGACCCAATAAGCTTCTTAGTGAAGTGTCCTCAAGTATAAGAGATGATCAAGCTTCAAAGTGTTCTAAGGGGGCCACTTCTACTACGATTGGTATAAAGCTGTGATTTGCGCCACAAATTTCTGAACATTGTCCGTAATAAACTCCTGGACGGGAGGCAACAAAGGTTGTTTGATTTAGGCGTCCAGGAACTGCGTCTATTTTAGTGCCAAGTGCGGGCACTGCTCAAGAGTGAAGTACGTCTTCTGCTGAAATAAGGGCTCGGACGGGGGTTATTACTGGAATAACTATTCGGTGATCTGCTTCTAGTAGTCGAAATTGGCCGGGAGTTAGATCTTGGGGGGGGATTATATAAGAATCAAAAGCTAGGTCAGCGTAGTCTGTATACTCGTAACTTCAGTATCATTGATGGCCTACGGCTTTTACTGTAAGATGGGGGCTGTCAATCTCATCTATGAGATAAAGGATTCGTAAGGAGGGGAGAGCAATTAAAATTAAGATAAGGGCGGGGAGAATTGTTCAAATGATTTCGACTCCTTGAGAGTCTAAGATATATTTGTCTGTTATGTTTGTTGTAATTATTGCTAAAATAATATAAAGTACAAAAGCGCTAATTAAAAAAACAACTAATAAAGCATGATCGTGGAATATTAATAATTCCTCTATAAGGGGGGAGGCTGCATCTTGGAAGCCTAATTGTGAGGGGTGTGCCATTTGATCTGTGGTAAGGCCACGTGGGGGTTTAACCCACAGTTCTGGCTTGACAAGACAGTATTATATTTAATTAGAGGCCCATAAAGAAAGTGGCAGAGTGGCTATGTGTCTGGCTTGAAACCAGAATATGGGGGTTCAATTCCTTCCTTTCTCGTCTAGAAGCTTCGAGTCTGAACGAAGGCAGGTTCTTCAAATGTGTGGTAAGGGGGTGGACACCCATGTAGTCATTCAACGTTAGTTGTGGTTAATTCTACTGCTAAGACTTCTCGTTTGGCAACAAAAGCTTCTCACAAAATAAAAAGAAATATAATTACAGCTGTTAAGGAAATAAGAGAGCCTATAGAAGATACAGTATTTCATAATGTGTAGGCATCTGGGTAGTCAGAGTATCGGCGGGGCATCCCTGCCAGACCTAAGAAGTGCTGGGGGAAAAAGGTTAAATTGACACCAATAAATATTATTGCAAAGTGAATTTTAGTTCAGGTGGAGTGTAGAGTGTATCCTGTAAATAATGGAAATCAGTGAACAAAAGCTGCCATAATAGCAAATACAGCTCCTATAGATAAAACGTAGTGGAAGTGGGCTACTACGTAATATGTATCGTGAAGAACAATATCCAGGGAAGAGTTAGCTAAAACAATTCCGGTTAGTCCTCCAACCGTAAATAAAAAAATGAACCCTAAAGCTCATAAAAGTGGAGCGTCTCATTTAATTGAGCCCCCATGTAGGGTGGCTAGTCAACTAAAGACTTTTACACCCGTAGGAATAGCAATAATTATAGTGGCGGATGTAAAATAAGCTCGAGTATCAACATCTATGCCAACAGTAAATATATGGTGGGCTCAAACAATAAAGCCAAGGAAGCCGATGGCTACTATTGCTCAAACTATACCTATGTGTCCAAAAGGTTCTTGTTTGCCTGAATAATAAGCTACAATATGGGAAATTATGCCAAATCCGGGTAAAATTAGGATATAAACTTCTGGATGACCAAAAAATCAAAATAAGTGTTGGTATAAAATAGGGTCCCCTCCTCCTGCCGGGTCAAAAAAAGAGGTATTAAGGTTTCGATCAGTTAATAGTATTGTGATACCAGCCGCTAAAACAGGTAATGATAGTAATAGGAGAACGGCTGTAACTAAAACGGCTCAGACAAATAAGGGTGTCTGGTATTGTGTAATTGCGGGGGGTTTTATATTAATAATGGTGGTAATAAAATTAATTGCCCCTAGAATGGAAGAAATTCCTGCCAAGTGTAAAGAAAAAATAGTTAAATCAACAGAGGCTCCGGCGTGAGCAAGATTGGCAGCAAGGGGGGGATAAACCGTTCAGCCTGTGCCCGCCCCGGCTTCTACACCTGAAGAAGCTAGAAGGAGAAGAAGTGAGGGGGGAAGAAGTCAAAAGCTTATATTATTTATTCGGGGAAAGGCTATATCAGGGGCTCCAATCATTAATGGAATGAGTCAATTTCCGAAGCCTCCAATCATTAAAGGTATTACTATAAAAAAGATCATTACGAAGGCATGTGCTGTAACAATTACATTATAAATCTGATCGTCACCTAGAAGTGCTCCAGGTTGGCTTAGTTCGGCTCGAATAAGTAAGCTGAGGGCGGTACCCACCATGCCAGCTCAGGCACCAAATACTAGATAAAGGGTGCCAATATCTTTATGATTAGTAGAAAAAAATCAACGGGTAATTGTCATAGGTAGGGTGGCTGAGTAAGTGGTGGATTGTAAATCCTCAGACAGAGGTTAAAGCCCTCTTCCTACCAAGCCTTGGGGTGTTACATAACAGATTGCAAATCTGAAGAAGCGAACGAGAGTTTGCCGGGGCTTCTCCCGCTTTCCCGCTAAACAGCGGGAGAAGTAGATAGATGCTCGCTGGTTTGAGCACTTAGCTGTTAACTAAGAGTTTAAAGGATCGAGGCCTTTCTGTCTAGAAAATCTTAGCTTAATTAAAGTGTTTGTTTTGCGTACAGAAGATGTGGGGTACCTCCTGCAGATTTTATCAGGGGCTGGAGGATTTTCACCTCCGCTGAAGGCTTTGAAGGCCCTTGGTCTAGTTTTCTCCTAAGCCCCTAGGGGGTTAAAAGGGTAATAATTGAGGGAGCAAGGGGTAATAATATCAAGGATAGTCCGCTGGAAATAGCTATTGGAAGAACAGAGGGGTATATTTGTAAGCGTCAGGGGGTTATAGTGGCAGTATTATTAGGAGAGGCAGTTAATGATAAAGCATAAGTAATTCGAACATAAAAGTATAAGCTTAGAAGTGCGCCTAGAGCTGCTATTGAAGCAATAAGTGGGAGTTCTTGTTTTGTTATTTCTTGGATAATTATTCATTTTGGAATAAACCCTGATAGGGGAGGTAGACCTCCTAGTGAAAGAAGAATAAGTGGTGCAATAGCAGTTATAATTGGGGTTTTTGATCAAGAAATTGCTAATATATTGAGAGTTGTTGAGTGGTTGATTTTAAAAATTATGAATGTTGTGAAAGTTATTGGTAAATAAATAGTTAGTGCTAATAATGCAAGTTGAATATTAAATTGTATTACAAGAATTATTCATCCAAAGTGGGCAATTGATGAGTAAGCTAAAATTTTTCGTAGTTGAACTTGACTTAGCCCCCCCCAGCCTCCGATGAGAATTGAAAGTACTCCGAGGGTTGTTATTAATTGGGGATTATTAGGTATAATTTGACATATCAAAATAAAGGGGGCTAATTTTTGTCAAGTAGCTAATATTAGGCCTGTTATTAAGCCTAATCCTTGAAGTACTTCAATAAATCAAAAATGAAGAGGGGCTAGGCCTATTTTAAGAGATAGGGCTATGATTAAAAGAGAAGCTGGAAATGGGTGTAAATTAGAGCTAATATCTCATTGTCCTGTGATTCAAGCATTTGTAGCCCCGGCAAATAAAATTAGGGCAGCTGCTGCAGCTTGAGTGATATAGTATTTTGTTGCGGCTTCTACTGCTCGAGGGTGTCGTGGTTGTGTTATAAGGGGGATGATGGCTAGAGTATTAATTTCAAGTCCTATTCAAGCTAAAAATCAATGTGAGCTTATAAATGTAAGAGTTGTTCCTAGTCCTAAGCTAGATAAAAATATAAATAAAATTAGGGGGCTCATTAATAAAGGATAATAGTTAGTCATCATGTTTGGGGTATGGGCCCAAAAGCTTGGTTAGCTGACTTTATTAGAAAATGGTGTAGAGGAAGCACTAGGAGTTTTGATCTCCTGGGGGGGGGTTCGAAACCCCTTTTTCTAAGGAGTTGGGGGGATTTTAACCCTCATGTTTCACTCTATCAAAGTGGTCCTTAAATTCAGGCACAGCTCCAACTTAGGTTTGAGGAGGTAATCCAGCAAGGGCAATTGAAAGCGAAAGGTGTCAAATTACAAGGGCAAGAGTTAAGGGTAGAAAATTTTTTCAGACTAGGTGTATCAGTTGATCGTAGCGGAATCGTGGGTAAGAAGCTCGTACTCATAAGAATATTACGGATAAAAAGGCTGCTTTAATTATTAAACTTAAGGTAGATAATTCGGGGATGAGAGAATTGTAGGAGGACCCTAAAAATAAGATGGTTGAGAGGGTATTCATAAAAAGAATATTAGCGTATTCTGCTAAAAAAAATAATGCGAAAGGTCCTCCGGCATATTCTACGTTAAACCCAGATACTAGTTCTGATTCTCCCTCAGTTAAATCAAAGGGGGCTCGGTTCGTTTCTGCTAGGGTTGAGACGTACCATATAATAGCTAATGGTCATGCTGGAATAATTAGTCAAATTGATTCTTGAGTTGTACTGAATGTTTGGAGGGTAAAACTCCCTGAGAAAATAATAGTGCTTAAAAGAATTAAGCCTAGACTTACTTCATAGGAAATTGTTTGGGCTACAGCACGAAGGGCCCCGATTAGGGCATATTTTGAGTTTGAGGCTCATCCAGAACCTAAAATAGAGTATACAGCAAGACTTGATAAAGCGAGAATAAATAGAATGCTAAGGTTTAAATCGGCTAATGGGAGGGGTAAGGGTAAAGATGTTCATAGGGTTAGTGCTAGAGTTAAAGCTAAAATAGGAGCAGAAATAAATAAGGCGGGGGAGGAAGTAGAGGGTCGAATGGGTTCTTTAATAAATAATTTAATGCCATCAGCGATGGGTTGAAGTAAGCCGTAGGGCCCTACAATATTTGGGCCTTTACGTAGTTGTATATATCCAAGTACCTTTCGTTCAAGAAGGGTTAAAAAAGCAACTGCTAGGAGAATGGGGATGATATAAATAAGGGGGTGAATTAGATTTATTACAAGGGGGGACATAGTTAGAGGGGGGATTTGAACCCCAGTAGAAAGGGCTTAGGCCTTTTGCATTAACCATGCTCTGCCACACTAACATACCCATGTTTTTTGGGTTCTTTTCAAGCTTCTTTTTTGCTTTATTGGGTTTCAGCGGTATGAAGTGGGGCATGCGTAAGCATGGGCCCCCTTTTTTCGGTCCTTTCGTACTAGAAAAAAGCTTGTCATAGATAGAAACTGACCTGGATTACTCCGGTCTGAACTCAGATCACGTAGGACTTTAATCGTTGAACAAACGAACCCTTAATAGCGGTTGCACCATTAGGATGTCCTGATCCAACATCGAGGTCGTAAACCCCCTCGTCGATATGGGCTCTTAGAGGGGATTGCGCTGTTATCCCTGGGGTAACTCGGTTCGTTAATCGGCTGTGCCGGATCATAAGGTCAGAAGTTCTGTTACTTGGGGGGGAGGCCCTTGGTATTAGGGATAGTATCCCCGGTCCACATGGGGGTTGTGTTTTACCCCGCGGTCGCCCCAACCAAAGACACTTCAATAAAGACTACTAAGTTATTTCTGATTTTACAGGCTGTTAAACGTAGCTTATTTTAGGTCTAAAGCTCCACAGGGTCTTCTCGTCTTATGTGCTTATCCCCGCCTCTGCACGGGGAGGTCAATTTCATTGACTGGAAAAGGGAGACAGCTAAGCCCTCGTGATGCCATTCATACGGGTCTTCATTTAAAAGACAAGTGATTACGCTACCTTTGCACGGTTAAAATACCGCGGCCGTTAAACTATTAGTCACAGGGCAGGCGGGACCTCCTATATTTTTAAATCAGGAGGCGATGTTTTTGGTAAACAGGCGAGGCTTGGTTTGCCGAGTTCCTTCCTTTTCTTTTAGTCTTTCCAGGGTGCACTCCTGTGTAGGATTAACGGTTTTTAATAAGTATTTTTCTTGTTTTTTTAACTTACTGCCCTCTGAGTGGGGGGCCGATTAATAATCAGCGGATGGTCCATTCTGACTTACACGTGTGCTAAGGAGAAGAATAGTTTCTTCTTATTACTCATTTTAGCATAATCTATCTTACGTTTGTAAGAAGGCCTGGTAGAAGGTAGGGGGGTAGATTTAATAGCAGAATATAAGGGGGTAGATTCAATTTGAGCTTCGACGCTTTCTAATAAGATGGCTGCTTTTAGGCCCACTTAGTTTGAGTTCCTTGTGTAATATGTTCTTTTAGCACCTACTAAAGTTGTTTCTTTTATCGGAAGGGCTGTACCCCTTCTGATTAACTTTTTTAATTTCCTTAATCAATTTTAGCTCTTGCATAAAAGAGGGGGGAAGTTTTAAAAAGCTGAACTTCTATTCATTTCACAGGCAACCAGCTATTACTATGCTCGGTAGGTTTATCACCTCTACTCAAAGATCATCCCACTCTTTTGCCACAGAGACGGGTTTGCCCTTAATAGGCTGTCTTGGAGTAGCTCGCTTAGTTTCGGGGTTACAAACTAAAGGGCTCTTTGCTTGTATTTTTCTTGCTAAATCATGATGCAAAAGGTACGAGATGTTAGCTCTGCTATTCTTAACTTAAATGGTTTATTTCATTTCTTTTTCAGCGTTCCCTTGCGGTACTTTTTCTGTTGCTCTTTTTCCTTTTTTGTCGCCCGTACTAGGGAAGAAAATGATTTATTTAAATTTATAGTGAGTTTTTAAGTGTCATTATAGGACTAATTTTAGGCTAGCTTTTAGGTATCAGAACAGTCCGATTTGCACAGACGACTTTTCGGTGTAAGGGAAATGCTTTACTATCTTAGCTATATTCTGGTTTATCCAAGCACACCTTCCGGTATGCTTACCATGTTACGACTTGCCTCCCCTTGATATATAGAATGTTTTAGGTAACATTTAAGTTTGATTTGGGGAGAGTGACGGGCGGTGTGTACGCGCTTTAGGGCCGGTTTCAGGAAGGCACTCTATTCCCTCCTTACTACTAAATCCTCCTTCAGATACTTTTTTCAAAGTATTATTCGTATTCTTTCAATGAAAGAATGTAGCCCATTTCTTCCCACCTCATTCGCTACACCTCGACCTGACGTTTTTGGCTTTACCATTTATGCTTACTTTTCTTCCTTCACAGGGTAAGCTGACGACGGTGGTATATAAACGGATTGAGCAAGGGGTGGTGAGGTTAAACGAGGGTTATCAGTTCTAGAACAGGCTCCTCTAGGGGGGTCTAAAGCACCGCCAAGTCCTTTGGGTTTTAAGCTAATGCTCGTAGTACCCAGGCGGATGACTTGTGAGTTGTGCCATCAATGTTTACGACTATACATAGTGAGGTATCTAATCTCAGTTTGTTTTATAGTTTTCGTGGGGTCAGAAGTAAAATAGGGCTACTTTCGTGTTTGAACTTCATAGTCTCGGGTGCGTATAACTGCTTTGAGTCTGTTCGGCCCTATTAGAGGAGAAATGATTTCTTAGCCACACTTTACGCCGAGGCTATCAACTTGGGCCCCTCGTATAACCGCGGTGGCTGGCACGAGGTTAACCGGCCCTGTTAGCTTTAACTAAGTCAAGTTTTCACTTATGGCTTAAATTTTATCACTGCTGATTACCCGTAGGGGTGTGGCTTAGCAAGGCGTCATGGGCTTTTTAGGGTGCCTGATGCCAGCTCCTTAATTCCGAAGGGGATATTAAGGGCATTCTCACGGGGGGGCGGATACTTGCATGTGTAAATTGAGCTAGGGTTGATAGTAAAGTCAGGACCAAACTTTTGTGTTTTCGGGATTTTTTAGGTTCCGTCTTAATATCTTCAGTATTATGCTTTAATTAAGCTACGATAACTTAGCAACTCTAACGTTATATACGTAGCAACTCTAACGTTATATACGTAGCAACTCTAACGTTATATACGTAGCAACTCTAACGTTATATACGTAGCAACTCTAACGTTATATACGTAGCAACTTTAACATTATATACGTAGCAACTTTAACATTATATACGTAGCAACTTTAACATTATATACGTAGCAACTTTAACATTATATACGTAGCAACTTTAACATTATATACGTAGCAACTTTAACATTATATACGTAGCAACTTTAACATTATATACGTAGCAACTTTAACATTATATACGTAGCAATTTTAATATTATAAGATAAATAAAATAAACTAGTCACGGGTATGTCAGGGTATAAATTAAGATTTATTTATTAAATAATATTGGGTCCTCACTTCGTAGTGTTTTTTTTGGGGGTATGTGTTAAACAATTGTTCTTTAATTAAGGGCATTCTTTTTAAATAAAATTTTATAATTTATTCCAGTTTTGAGGTTTCCTATTTCCGGGGGGTTTATAGGATAAGTACAATCTCAGGAGAACTGGGGGGTAGGGGGGTTAACACCCAAAAACCGGGGGGTAGGGGGGCATAATAATAATAATATTATGTCCTTGATATAAGTTTATGTAATTCTTATGTAATGACTTTTATCATTCATATACTTTTATTAAATCA
>JANIIK010000125.1:719538-722038 GCA_027704905.1 Muraenolepis orangiensis
AAGACACATAGGATTTGTTAACACATTGAAGCGTTTGAACATCCCTACACAAGCTTTAAAGGCACATATGAGTTTGTTAACACATTGAAGCGTTTGAACATCCCTACACAAGCTTTAAAGGCACATATGAGTTTGTTAACACATTGAAGCGTTTGAACATCCCTACACAAGCTTTAAAGGCACATATGAGTTTAACACATTGAAGCGTTTGAACATCCCTACACAAGCTTTAAAGACACATAGGAGTTTGTTATCAAATTGAAGCTGTAGTGGCAAAAACAGCTGAGTTTTTCCTTTAACCCATAAATCCTAAGTTCCTACGTTCTTACTGGATTTGACCACAATGGAGAAAGCGGTAGAAGCAGTGTCAGACTCGCAGTTCTTGCCAATAATCCAACGCGTGAGTTTGACTGTCCAATGATGCCGGTTTTATTGCAAAGAAAAAAGATAATACAAAATAAGGATGTCGTTGCAATTTCAAAGTCCAAGTTATTACATTCAGCAAATAAAGGATGCATAGGCCCAAACGGAGCGTGGTTCAGCGACCGAGAACCGAGGTCAATGACGGTATTTGCGTCCCGCCTTCTCCCCGTCATGCGCGCCTGGCAGCCATTTAAAGGGTTGCACCTTCACCACCTATAGAGGGCGCACTCAGGATTCCAACAAAAAAGGGTAAAATCAATAAATTATTCAAAATATAAAAAACTTAAATGCGGCTCCTACACCGGCCCCTAATTGTTCTCTATAGAATCAATTACTCAAATTAAAAAAGGAGCCAAGAGGGGCAATTTATCAATCAAATAAATAAGCACTTAATGCTTCCAGAGATATGTAATGCATAATGACTTAGAGAGAGCATGAAATCATGCATACATTACATTCCTTCCTCATGTGATCAGGAACACTGGTCACTCTTCAGACTCAAGGATTTGGCACAGCTTGGTTATGGGCCTCTCTAGGACTGAAGTCTTTGTCTTGAGCTTCACTGACCGCACCAGACCCCTTGCATCAGGTTTTGTCTCCAGCACTCTTCCTAATGGCCAGGACCCTCGAGGAGCAGTGGGGTCAACGACCAAGACAATGTCTCCGACACTCAGGTTCCTCTTTAGTGAAGTCCATTTCTGCCTCTCCTGCAGCAGCAGAAGATATTCTTTGGTCCACCTTTGCCAGAACAGATCGGCCATGTACTGGACCTGTTTCCAGCGACGTCTGGCATAGATGTCGGACTTCAAAAAGGTTCCAGGGGGTAGGATTGGCTTGGCTTTCAAGAGTAGGATGTGGTTTGGGGTCAGCGGCTCTAGGTCATTTGGGTCTGAGGACACTGTGGAGAGGGGACGATTGTTCAGGACGGTTAAGGTTAGGCGTGTAGTTGGTGCTGGGGTTAGGGTTCGGGTATAACCCTGAGTTAGCAAACGCTTCAGTTTGTTTACAAATTGAAGCGTTTGAACATCCCTACACAAGCTTGTTAGGGTTAGGGTTAGGGGTCTGTGGAATGGGAGTATGTGGTGACAAATGGTAAAATGGAGGCGACCAGTCTGGGTTTAGTGTGTAGGAAAGTCCTGAAGGATTTCCTTAAGAAGGATCTGGAGTAGCCCCTAGTATGAAGTGCTGCGAAGAGCGTCTTTGTGGCCTGTCTAAAGTCCTCTTTCCTACTGCATATCCTATGAAACCTGAGCAATTGTGATTTCACCAACCCTGCATACGTGTGCTTGGGATGGTAGCTTGTTTTGAACAGCAGAGCATGTGTGTCTGTGTCTTTGAAGAAGACTTTGACATCGAGTGTGTTTGTGTTTTGGAAATGTTGTCCCTTGTAGGTGGTGGTATCCAGGAAGTCCACGGAGTCGTAGCTGGTGACCGATGTCAACGAGATGGACTCGTTATGGCTGTTCAAGGTAAGTAGAAATGAATCAAAGTCCTCCATGGAGTGAGGCCATACTCCCCAGACGTCATCCAGGAATCTAAAGTAATGTGTGGGTTTCTTGTGGCATGAAGCCAGGGCTGTTGTTTCCCATTCTGCCATAAAGATGTTGGCGTATGCCGGGGCAAACTTCTTGCCCATAGCCGTTCCCTTAATTTGTAAAAAGAATTCCCCATTGAATTCAAAATCATTTTCTAGTCAAATTGATTTCCAGTAACTGTAACAGTTCTTTCTCTGGCCTCTTTTTATCCGGGTATCTACGGAAGAGGTTTTTTACGGCCTGTATGCCTTCTGCGGTGTCAATGTTGGTGTACAGGCTGTTGACATCCATTGTGAATAGGATAGAGCCCTGGGATATGTGTAGCGTTTTGATTCTGGTGACAAAATCATACGTGTCCTTTATGTAACTGGCATGTTTGACGGAGAGAGGATTTAGGTGGTGATCAATGAACTCTGCCGTGTGATAGGTTTCACTGCTGCAGTCAGACACAATAGGTCTCCCTGGAGGGATCTCGTGTGGTTTGCTCCATTTACTGGGGACCTTGTGTATCTTTGGCAACATATAAAAGAGCCTCGCCCTGG
>JANIIK010000125.1:727038-729538 GCA_027704905.1 Muraenolepis orangiensis
ACTCTCTCCTTCCTCCTCCTCCTCCTCCTCCTCCTCCTCCTCCTCCTCCTCCTCCTCCTCCTCCACTTCTTCCTCTCCTCCTCCACGACCACATGTATGACCATGTGTAGAACTTCCAGCGCTGGAGAGAGGGAGATAGGGGGAAACACATGCACACAATTAACCTAAAGGAATGACACGCCGTCGGGCTAAGACGTGATATGAACGGTTTGCCTCGGTGTCTCTGTGGAAACCGCCCTGTGCCACACTTTTACTAACGTTATCCGTGGGCAATATATCGATGTCATACTGATATTGTGATATGTGAGACTAGATATCGTCTTAGATTTGGGATATCGTAAATGTTTCTCTTTTTTTTTTTCATGTTTTAAATGTATGCATTACATCAACGTGATGTCTGACCAGTAAGTCTCTCTAGCGGTTCTATCATGTGCACTAACGTTCTTAATACAATACTGAAATATACAGAGAGAGAGAGAGAGAGAGAGAGAGAGAGAGAGAGAGAGAGAGAGAGAGAGAGAGAGAGGAGAGAGAGAGAGAGAGAGAGAGAGAGAGAGAGAGAGAGAGAGAGAGAGAGAGAGAGAGAGAGAGAGAGAGAGAGAGAGAGAGAGAGAGAGAGAGAGAGAGAGAGAGAGAGAGAGAGAGAGAGAGAGAGAGAGAGAATAGCAGTAGAGTAATGTCATACGTCTCCCATGTGGAGACCCATCTCAGACCTGGGGAGCCAAAGGTCTGAGATGAGATGAGTCTGACTAATAGAGTTAATATATAAACGGCTTGGCGTGGTGGTGCTGCCTCTATAGCAGCCAGGCTGGATGTTTGGGGTTTTTTTCTCTTCCAACTCTTTGTGAAAAGAGACCGAGTTAATTTTTTGTCCATAGAACCAAGTTCATACAGCAATTAACCTCAGCTATAACGTCTCGTTGTTTCCTACTGACAGCACGTCTCAGCCGATCGACACAAACCACCACCTTATCCAAACCAGACCAGGCTATTTCAACTAAGGTTCCTCGTTCCTTTCATACATACAAAAAACAAAGCGAGCCCCGCAGTAGACCACGTTCCCATTTCACCCCATTCACCGGGGAGCAATTATCATCTTAATTAGACAATTATTCAGCCGCCAGGGTGTTTAATTACAGCTCTCTGGGTCCGTTCCCTTCAGTCTGCCGGGGCGGAATGATTGACATCTTAACACTGGGAGAGAACGCAGCGTCACCCGCAGCAGTGTCCCACATAATCACCGGGAGGACCCGTGGTCGTAAAGCCACTGTGGATCGGAGTGCGTTAGGACACGCCCACAAAGCGTGGAGCGCACTGCAGCACTGCTCTCTCTCTGTCTCTCTCCTCCCCCTCCTCCTCCTCCTCCTCCTCCTCCTCTCCTTCCTCCTCTCCTTCCTCCTCCTCCTCCTCCTCTCCTTCCCCCTCCTCCTCCTCCTCTCCTTCCCCCTCCTCCTCCTCCTCCTCCTCCTCCTCTTCCTCCTCCTCTTCCTGTCCTACTCCTCTCCTATGTCTCTCTCTGTCTCTCTCCTCCTCCTCCTCCTCCTCCTCCTCCTCTTCCCCCTCCTCCTCCTCCTCCTCCTCCTCTTCCTGTCCTACTCCTCTCCTATGTCTCTCTCTCTCTCTCTCTCTCTCTCTCTGTCTCTGTCTCTCTCCTCCTCCCCCTCCTCCTCCCCCTCCTCCTCCTCCTCCTCTTCCTGTCCTACTCCTCTCCTATGTCTCTCTCTGTCTCTCTCCTCCTCCTCCTCCTCCTCCTCCTCCTCCTCCTCCTCTTCCCCCTCCTCCTCCTCCTCCTCCTCTTCCTGTCCTACTCCTCTCCTATGTCTCTCTCTCTCTCTCTCTCTCTCTGTCTCTCTGTCTCTCTCTCTCTCTCTCTCTCTCTCTCTCTCTCTCTCTCTCTCTTTTAAAACCGTTGTTTAAACCGTTGTCTAAACACTTTAATACGTTTAAAAAATATTGTTTTTTAACTTCACTCTCTCCTTCCTCCTCCTCCTCCTCCTCCTCCTCCTCCTCCTCCTCCTCCTCCTCCTCCTCCTCCTCCACTTCTTCCTCTCCTCCTCCACGACCACATGTATGACCATGTGTAGAACTTCCAGCGCTGGAGAGAGGGAGATAGGGGGAAACACATGCACACAATTAACCTAAAGGAATGACACGCCGTCGGGCTAAGACGTGATATGAACGGTTTGCCTCGGTGTCTCTGTGGAAACCGCCCTGTGCCACACTTTTACTAACGTTATCCGTGGGCAATATATCGATGTCATACTGATATTGTGATATGTGAGACTAGATATCGTCTTAGATTTGGGATATCGTAAATGTTTCTCTTTTTTTTTTTCATGTTTTAAATGTATGCATTACATCAACGTGATGTCTGACCAGTAAGTCTCTCTAGCGGTTCTATCATGTGCACTAACGTTCTTAATACAATACTGAAATATACAGAGAGAGAGAGAGAGAGAGAGAGAGAGAGAGAGAGAGAGAGAGAGAGAGAGAGAGGAGA
>JANIIK010000125.1:736169-786903 GCA_027704905.1 Muraenolepis orangiensis
AAAATTGTGGAGAGGATATTTGTGCCAAAGCTTGAAGAGAATTACCAAGAAATGTAAAATACAGTTTCTGAAGAAATTGCAGTGTGAAGTTTGAATTAATGTTCTGAGAACAACAACTGCCAAGCAGAATTCACCTAATTAAAAAACATTGATGTAAATGTGTCAGTTAGCCAGGAAGGCGACTTCCCTTCATTAAAATACATGCACTAGACTTAACTAACACTGCATTACTTAGCGGTACATTAAATTACATTACATTACAGTGAAACACTGTACCTCATACATGTTGTCCAGATGCACTGAGGGTGATGATAACAAAGCCAACACAGGAAAGACGGAGAATAATAGAAAAGGGAGATGCACTAGTGGAGGAAGAGAGGAAAGTGAAGCGGAGAGGCAGGAGATGGGATCCTGGTGGACCATCGGCCCCAGAGCCCCAAACCTGCTGCTCTCCTCCCGTCCCACTCTCCCTGCCTCCCTCTCCTCCCGCCCTCCATCGCCACGCTTATCTCTCTGGCAAATTGAATGGGCTATATGCACTAATAATGCGGTTCAGCCTGTTCCGGAGTATTTTTTTACTTCCAACTAGCTAGCTACAGCTCCTGAGCTACTATTTTGCCATGAATTCCCATAAGATAATGTGTTTTCAAAAACAGGAGAAGAAATACTCCGAACATTGTTGTGTTCCGCTTTGTTCGGCATCATCGAAATGTAACAGTATTTTGAATTTCCATGGCTTTCCAACCCATCCCGACCTGAGAAGAACTTGACACGGACATCCGATTATTTACCAGGTAACGTTTGACCGAAGTTGTGCTATTCAGCTAACTGTTTGTCATCGATCAAAGTAAACATCAGATAACAGTTAAACTATAAATATCGTAAGTCATACGAGATGAGACATTGGCTTAGTTGTTACAGCCAACATTATTTTGGTGAACGTGTATGATTGTATTTACTTTGTTAATTAATGACTGACATGAAGTGTCTTTTTGTAAATGATGTCCAAGCTATGACCACCTGATGAAGTTTGGGGTTTGATTGAGCCTTCAATTTACTAAATGGTTCGGGTCTCCAGAGCCAAGAGCCTCCAGAGCACGTCCATCAACGGTAGGTTATGGTCTGAGCTGCTTTGTAGTAACAGAGGGTGGGATGCCATTGCATTTACAGAAGGCTACACTAAAGGACTCAGCCCCCTTTAAATACACCAGTGCACTACAGAAACACAGTTTTCCCCATGGTATGGTACACATAACTATTATAAAACATTTAGCCAAACAAGAGCACATCCTTACTAGTTTATAACTTAAAGCAGTAACCATTTTTTTTAACCTTCCATAGACGGCTGCTCGAGCCAATCTACGAGTTCTTTCTTTTCCTCATCTTCCTGTCGTTTGGTTTGAAGTAGAGGGACCCGGCGCATCGATTCAACATACACCAGTCCACAGTGAACTGCATTATTGCAACATGGACACGTTTTCTAGCCACTGCACTGGGGTCTCAATGCATCTGGCTCACACCTGCAGAAGTGCAAGCTTACCTCCCTGAGGAATTCTGAGATTTCTCAGACACCCAGGTCATCTTGGACTGCACTGAGCTCAAGTGTCAGACACCATCCTTACCACTCCTGCTAAGTGAGATGTACACCTACAAATCTCACTGCACCATGAAAGGGGCATATTGACGTTTACAGTGGCATGCCTGTTGTCAAACTACCAAAACAAGGCATTACTTAAGGCATGGGTTAAGTAAACACCAAGTTTTTGTAATTTAGTGAATTTTGTTTATTCCAGTGGCAGATCATTTTGTTAAACATTCTGAAAAATCTTATGTTCCACAAACATTATCAATGTAAGCAAACTGTTGAATGTAAAGTCATTTGTATAGATTTGTAAAAATGAACATTGTAACATATTGTACATATATCATATCGAAGTATTGTAACATATTGGCAAAATAAATGATTGAAAAATTAACTGTAATAAAATATTTTATAAAATTTTGTCATTCCAATTTTTCATTGAAGAACCTGGGTTTTGCTCATGTTCATTTCTCAAAGACAGGTATCTTGGCATGTATATGTAGAAAAATCAATGTTTTTTTCTCTAGTTGATCTTTTCACTTGTGGATCCATGTATATTTGTTGCACAACTGTTTGGAAGAGCAATGCCACTATGTGATTGCACACAACATCGGCTGTCCGTCAACACCACTGGCGATGAATCACAAAGCTTAATCTAAGAAAAAAGAGAAAACAATTAGAAATATACCCTCTGCTTCATGGAAAAGAGCAAGTAGGTTATCATGAGTTGAACATTTATTGTTATTGTTCCTGAACCATGCTCCTAGACGATGCCTACCCTCCTAAATGCTTAGCTTTACATTCTCTCCCTACTCAAACAAACTTGAAAAACCTTCCTTGATAACTATTATGCCTTAGATGGTGTATATTAGCAGTGATAACTTATGTAAATGTTTCTGATCACCCAAACACCCACCTTATCCTTATTAACTTGATCAAATGATCTGACCAATGTGCAGGGAGACAGGCAAACATTCAAGTTGGTGAGTCTTTAGGAATAAACTGAGCTATAATGCTCCACTGAACGAGGATGAACAATGTTACACAGCTTCCTGCCTCCACTTAAACTGTGTGGTGTCTCACTCTTCCACCACCTGCCCTGACAGCCTGTCTTTATTGGACACTGAATCAACAGATAAGTTGAGGCTCGTTAGCGTTAGTCAGTCAGTTATCAATCATTTTATTACCTTCCTAGTTGTGTATGTATGATGCCGCATACAATTGACAACCTTTATCCAACTTGCTTGTTGGGGTTTTGGTCATCCTACAAATCCGGGAGCTCTTGTAAACACCGGGTGAAGAATGTTGCGTTGAACCGGAAACAATCAAGCAGCATTAAATCGCATTAAGTAGAATGCGGAAGTGCTTGTGCATATAGCCCATTACTCCCCAGGATCTCCCTAAGTAGCCCCCTCCCCCCCCCCCCCCCCCCCCCCACACACACACACAAACCTGGTTCCCCGTCACACACGACAGTTATTTAGTCTGGGTTTGTTTGCTTGGAAGTCAGCGGCAAGTGTCTTCATGCTTGTGTGCACACGTGTGTATGCATCCGTGTGTGTGGGTTCATGCTTGTGTGCACACGTGTGTATGCATCTATGTGTGTGTTCAAGATTCAAGATTTTTTATTTGCAATATGAAAATACAATACACAATAAAAATGACAATAAAAATAATATTAAAGCGACTGATGGATGATATGTACATGTTGAACTGTGCATACAGCATATGCAAGCATTTTAAAGTGCCAATAGTGCAGCAGCATCATGAATACAGTGCAGTACAGTGCAGTAACTGTAATGAGTCCAGAAAGTCCAGCACAGTATGATAGTGTAATGTAATATGGATGACAATGTTATGATAGTGGCAGCAGTCCTGGCAGTTCAGTAGGCGCACTGCCTGTGGGTACAAACTATCCTTGAACCTGGTAGTCCTTGCACGGATGCTGCGGAATGGGCGACCGGACGGTACAAGATACTAGATACAAGATACAAGATATTTGATCGGTTTTATGTACCTGCATCTGTTTGTGTGTGCGCTTGCGTGTGTGTGGGTTTGCATGTGTGTGTGTGTGTGTGTTTGTATGTATGTATGTATGTATGTATGTATGTATGTATGTATGTATGTATGTATGTATGTGTGTATGTATGTGTGTATGTGTGTGTGTGTGTGTGTGTGTGTGTGTGTGTGTGTGTGTGTGTGTATGTGTGTGTGTGTGTGTGTGTGTGTCTCTGTGTCTCTGTGTCAGAGGTGGGGTGGGCCAACAGGTGGTCCTGGAGGGGAACAGGCTGGTTCTGACCTGTCTGGCGGCCCCTGCAGTACCGCTGGAGCCTCAACACAGCTACATCTGGATGCCACAATACAGGTGAACCTCGATGGCCCCGTTGATGTGGTTTTCATCCTCATTAAGATCCAATCTCTGAAACCACATACGGAGGTGGTTTAATGTGGACGAGGCCACTTGAGACCACATGGGACCACATTAATCTTAGCAGTGTGAACGCAAATGTGTCTTTGGCCACATTAAGGACTGCCCACTCAACTGACGTCCTCTGTGTAAGCGGAAGTAGTACTCTGACGGCATTATATTAAACATCATAACAGGCAATAACACCATAACACCGACACCGGACAAGTACTAAACAAGCAGTAATTAGGAAGAAGAAGAACAGGCGGAATGGATCCTTGTGGATGGTCGTCTCCAGAGACACGCCCCCTCATCACCATTTGGGCTGAAGAGTCAGTTCAGAGCAGACTTTGTGATTTGTATCAAAACCGCAAGATTTATGTGTATACTCACCTACTAATGCTGTCCACTTGTGATCGGATCTCTCAAACCACATGTGAACCACATGTTAATGCCTAGTGTGAACAGGGCCTATTGTGTCATGATGGAGACTGTATTGTCAAAACAACATGTGAGAAGCAGGTGAGTGTGTCACTGTGTCCATAAACATTTTCCTGCTGTTTGCCGTCTGGACCTTTAAATCACTGAGGTTCAGAGCCAAGAGGCCAGATGTGTTTTTGAATTGTCAGCATTTCACTGTTTTATTTTGTGGTTCCTAAACTCGAAACAATTAATTTGGAGAAGTGCTCCTGTCAGTTACCTGTTCTAGTTGAAAGGGATATAAACATTTCATCACATTGCCAGTGATCAGTCACCAAAATGTTTTGGTGGAACGCGGAACATGCCAGTCAGCGCGATCAAAACAATCCTGCAGCATAGAGTCCAATTGGTCCGACCAGCATTGGACCTCCCTCACAGCGATTTGTTGCTGCTTCAGTCTCTGCCTATAGGCAGGGAGTAGCTGGATAGAGCGGGGGTCTGATTTGCCGAACGGTGGACGGAGGAGGGCCTTGTAGCCATCACGAAGGGAGTGTAGCAGTGGTCGAGGATCCGCTCGCCCGTGTGTTGCTCATTATGTGTTGGTAGAACTTCGGGAGAACCTTCTCCATGTTCGCCTTGTTGAAGTCCCCCGCCACGATGAGAGCAGCCTCAGGGTGTGTCGACTCCTGTTCGCTGATAGCCCCATACAGTTCCTTCAGCGCTGTGTCTATGTTATGGCTTGTGGGGGAATGTAAACAGTGGGAGTTTACCGCTGTAAACTCCCGAGGTAGCCAGTATGGACGGCACATAAGCATCAGGTACTCCAGGTCCGGGGACAGAAAGACTTGGCGAGCAACTGTCGATCTGATCTCCAGAAGTGTGTAAAAGTTATAAATGAACGTGCTGCTAACTTCCTGAACAAAGATAGCCGCGATAAAAATAATAAATAACAAAAAAGTGCATCGTCATGCGGGAGCTCGCGACACGGCAGCCATCTCATACGGCGCCATACTTCTATGGGAGTAGGCAGTGTCATCCTGTGTGTTTCATAGTGCTGAAATCAGTAGAGCATCTCTACTGTGATCAGCAAGAACACCCTGGATGATGAGGCTACAGGAGAAAGGTGTCATCTTTGTTGATCTTCTGAAATGTTGGTCCTCAGCAGATGGTGTTATCCTGCAGCATCTCTTCACTGAAGAGGAGGTGCAGCTCCGGTCAGACCAGAGACTTCACTTATGTCCATTGCTGCTTCTTTTCTCAATCTAAAGAGGATTCCCCCCCCCCCCCAGTGGAAGAAGGCTGCTGGCTGTGTCAGAAAAGTTGACAGCTTCCCTTAAATTACCATAGAAATATACAGCTATTGTAGTATACGGCTTAGCATTAAGCACCACAAACAGATGTGCTCATAATTTTGTATGGATGTTTGCATTTGTATGCATCATAGAACTGTGTGTGTGTGTGTGTGTGTGTGTGTGTGTGTGTGTGTGTGACTTTGTTTCTGTGTGTCTGTGTGTCACTCTGTGGTCAGTGAGGATAAAGAACAAGAGATGGACAGAATGGAATTGATGTGATGAGGTGCCTTTGATGCCCGCTCTGATCTGCTATTTTACAATTTACAAACCTTTTGTGCATGCATACATACACATACACACCAAGGTTTCCGTTAGCCGGTATTTACCGGTTTTTAGCGGTACAAATTATAAAAAAACGGTAATGTCCGGTAATAATGCTCATACTACACTTAGATCAGCTTTATTACTGCCCCTCCCCCCCTGGAAGGATGCGCTCTTCTGCAATACTTATTATAGGCCCACTACTATTGACTTTAAACTTTGAAGCAATGTATCAGTTCAAGTGACCAATCAGCTGCCGCTCCTCTCATGACGTCAAGCTGCCCGACGAGACGCAGGTGCAGCGCTCCACGGCTATGGGGCTTTAATGTTAGCACTCCACGGCTATGGGGCTTTAATGTTAGCGCTCCACGGCTATGGGGCTTTAATGTTAGGCTCCAGGCTATGGGGCTTTAATGTTTGCGACAGCTTGCCAAGTGCTCATGTGTGAGTTCAGCGAGCTGTACCGACTGGGCCACTCGGGCTAAAGGGCTAAAGGGCCTGTGTTGTGCGCGTGTCAAGCGACCAGCAGAGAGGGGCTTCTCCCTCAGAATGGTTTGAAAACATCAGTGCGGAGTCCTCTGGAGGAGTGATGGAGAGTGATGATCTTATGCGGATTGCAAGCTGCAAAGACACATTAGACACCTTTGATTTCAGCTCGGCTCAGAGGACTTTGCCGCAATGAAATGAAGGAGAAAGCAACAAGTTGCCTGGTAGCCTACAGGGTCAATGTGATGCCATGTAGCCTATGTTAAAACGGACTACAGATGTTACAGGAGTACAGAAATAGCCTCGATTTTTGCAGCTAACGAGGTTTTGCTCAATCGTTCTTGTTTGTTTTGTTGTTCATTAAATAGTCACATTTATTTGAGGTCTTTGTCATTCTTTCGTCAATCTAGGTGTACATTATAGTTGCGTTTGTAATATAGACTGTTTTTGAAACATGACCGGTATGTTTCGAATTTGTCCGGTAAAATAAAATCTGTCCGGACACTTGACCGGCAAGAAAAAATCCTAGCGGAAACCCTGATACACACATACACATATATACACACACCCAAATATACACATGCATACACACACATACACACACACACACACACACACACATACACATATATACACACACACTTTCCCATTGCTCTACCCACTTATTAATTGAGTTGCTCTGTTGTTCCATTAATTGAGCGTAAACTAAAAGCTTGCATTAAATAGTTTCAATGGACACTCTTGTTCTAGCTCACCCTCACGCTCTCTACATAATATATTAATATTCTATTTGTGACTCACTGTCATCACATTACTGATGATTATTTATCAAAAATCTCATTGTATAAATATTTTGTGAAAGCAATCATACAACATTGAGCTATTTGATCGAAAATATTGAAATCCATATCGCCAAGCCCTAGTTGCTGCTATACTTGAAACTGTTTTATGTTTACCTTTTGATATTTAAAATTTATATACAGACAATTGATTTATTGAATTGCCAGAAAACATGCTATGTATCGGTTATCAGTTATCGAGATAACTGATATCTGTGTGCGAGAAGACATATCGGGATAAAATGTTCTGGCCGTATCACCCGGTCCTGGTTCAAAGGAAATATCTCCTAGGGATGCCTCTCAATCACCACTACTATCGCTAACTATCACTAAGATTCAAGATTCAAGATGTACAATGGAATGATTACTCCACATTCACTCTCGCATTCTGGATTTTAACAACAATACTATGCTATACTACATTAAACTGTCTATTACAATACTATAAACAACCCTATATACTACCTACTATATACAACACCATATAATATATACACTATACTATAACAATACTATTCACAATATAAATAACAATAAAGTGTGAATACAGTATATACATATGGTGAAAGCTGCAAAAAGCATGAAGGTGAAGCTGTGTATGTATTAAGGTGTGCTAGATGATCAACCTATGTGTCGGCTAGATGCAGATAATAGACATGTTTCATCACCAGAGTGGTCCTCCCCTCACAACAGACCAGGTTTGCTATCTATATCGTCGTATTCAGTCACAGTCTGCTAATGGAAAACAATGCAAGTAAATTAATTAAATTAAATAAGAGGAATGATGGAAAAGGTGGAGGAGGAAGAGCAGCCGACCGTTTGACTTAATAAACCAACGCTATTCATCTGCTGAGGGACGGGTCAGGGAGGAAGATGTTCCTTCTTTCATTTGAGTTGGAAACAGCCAGACTCAGTGCTGTATATTAACCATTTTGGAAGTTGCATTTTTGTTTGCGTGTGTCTGTGTTCTTGTGCATGCGTGTGAATACATATTTGAGAAAGAAAGAAAGAGAGAGACAGAACTAATAGCAATAGTACACACACTGCTATACTATATCTGCATTCATTCACTGTAACACAACAACAATGAAAAGATATGGTTTGCCCTAAGCCACAAGAAGGATGAGCATGACTTTGACGTATTGACATGAGAGTGGAGACAACATGGCGTCCTTCAAGCTGATTTCTTCAAAGGGGTCTGATTCCAGGAGATCACAACATCACAGCAGGACGCTGCCTGGCCCGGAGGCTGCTTGTTCTGCTGTGTTTTTTATGACAGATGTGATTAGAGCTGTTAAAACATTCATGTTACTGTTACACCCAGCAGGGAGTTTGTGTGTAAAGGCCTGTCTATTGCGCACCAATGGCAATTTATAACTGATATCCATCATTGTCGAGGTGCAAGGAGAGACGATTACATTTACATTTAGGGCATTAACAACACCTCAGAGCCTGGGAATGAGCTTCACTAGTAACGATAAGATTTTTCTGATTATTATATAATTTTTGTATGATAAGAGAAGATGTGTGAATTTGGATGAAAATGTTGTGTCTTTCAATCTTCCCGTCACTCTGCGATGCTGCTGGACTCACTGGTCTGACAGATGACTTTCTCAGCTTTAGCACATTTTAGATTTTTCAGCGACAACAATTGTTGGTAACCATTCCTTTCACAGTACCCTAATAACCAAGTATTTACCCGGTAAATACATGGTAACTACAGTATATTATGGGAAATGTTCACGGGTAACAAGCAAGTAAATACAGAGAAAGTACAGCTGAAATACTAGAAGAACTGTTGTGCCCCCGCACTCTAATTGATCCCAGGTGTTTCCCATCATAATAAGGCCGGTTGAGGCCAATGAACACCTGGGATCTTCCCTACTTAAGGCTGTTGAAGACCGACGTCGGTGCTAGACCATTGCGCACCTTACTGAGAACCTTATGGCGCCCCCCGCTCCAAGGACCCTCTCCGGGATCCACCCTCTGAACCATCTCCCTGTGTCGACCACACCACGTAATCTATCCTACCATACCTTGTTGTGTTGTTGATTGTGGACATTTTTCCGTTGTTTTGAGTGTCTGTGTCTCTTCTTCTGGGTTCTCTGTCACATTTGGCTCGCCGGTCTTGTTGGGTCTTAACAGAATGGTTTAGCCTAAATTGAGCCAAGAAGCAGGGAGTGGGACACCACCCGAGTTACGCTAGCTCCCTGTGTCTCCAGTCCCTAGCTTCCAGGCTAGCTCCTTGTGTCTCCGGTTCCTAGCTCCCAGGCTAGCTCCCTTTGTCTCCAGTTCCTAGCTCCCAGACAAGCTCCCTTTGTCTCCAGTTCCTAGCTTCCAGGCTAGCTCCCTTTGTCTCCAGTTTCCTAGCTCCCAGGCTAGCACCCTGTGTCTCCAGTTCCTAGCTTCCAGGCTTGCTCCCTGTGTCTCCTGTTCCTAGCTACCAGGCTAGCTCTCTGTGTCTCCTGTTCCTAGCTCCCAGGCTAGCTCCCTGTGTCTCCAGTTCCTAGCTCCCAAGCTAGCTCCCTGTGTCTCCAGTTCCTAGCTCCCAGGTTTGCTCCCTATGTCCCCAGCTCCTAGCTTCCAGGCTAGCTCTATGTATCCCCAGCTCCTAGCTTCCAGGCTAGCTCTGTGTGTCCACAGCTCCTAGCTTCCAGGCTAGCTCCCCGTGTCTCCAGTTCCTAGCTCCCAGGCTAGCTCCCTGTGTCTCCAGTTCCTAGCTCCCAAGCTAGCTACCTGTGTCTCCAGTTCCTAGCTCCCAGGCTAGCTCCGTGTGTCCCCAGCTCCTAGCTTCCAGGCTAGCTCCTTGTGTCCCCAGCTCCTAGCTTCCAGGCTAGCTCCGTGTGTCCCCAGCTCCTAGCTTCCAGGCTAGCTCCCCGTGTCTCCAGTTCCTAGCTCCCAAGCTAGCTCCCTGTGTCTCCAGTTCCTAGCTCCCAGGCTAGCTCCCTGTGTCCCCAGCTCCTAGCTTCCAGGCTAGCTCTTTGTGTCCCCAGCTCCTAGCTTCCAGGCTAGCTCCCCTTGTCTCTAGCTCCTAGTTTCCAGGCTAGCCCCGCGTGTCCCCAGTTCCTAGCTTCCAGGCTAGCTCCCTGTGTCTCTAACTCCCCGCTTCCAGGCAAACTCCTCGTGTCGCTAACTCCCAGGCTAGCTCCGTGGCTACGCCAGCACCTTGTGGTTCCGAGCCCATCGTTTCCCGGGCTGGTTCCACATCTGCTCCGTGGCTACAACTGCCCCCGAGGACCCCGCCAGCTCCTGGTGGTTCCGAGCCCATTGTTTTCCGGGCTGGTACCACCTCAGCTCCGTGGCTACACCAGCACCTCGTGGTTCCGAGCCCATCATTTCCCGGGCTGGTACCACATCTGCTCCGTGGCTACACCTGCTCCCGAGGATAACCCCCACCTGCTCCCGAGGACCCCACCTTCTTCCGAGGAGGACCCCCCCTTCTTCCGAGGAGGACCCCCCCTTCTTCCGAGGAGGACCCCCCTCCTGCTCCCCGAGGACCCCCCACCAGCTCCCAAGGAGGACCCCACCGGTTCCCGAGGAGGACCCCTTCCTGTTCTCGCAGACCCCTCTCTGCCGAAGAGCGACATCGGGGGAGATCCTGAGAACCCGCGGCTCTCGGGCAGTCGTCCGGTGGCTCCCCTCAGGGGGGGGATACTGTTGTGCCCCCGTGCTCTAATTGATCCCAGGTGTTTCCCATCATAATCAGGCCGGCTGAGGCCAATGAACACCTGGGATCTTCCCTACTTAAGGCTTAAGACGTCGGTGCTAGACCATTGCGCACCTTACTGAGAACCTTATGGCTCCTCCCGCTCCAAGGACCCTCTCCGCGTTCCACCCTCTGGACCATCTCCCTGCGTTGACCACACCACGTAACCTATCCTACCCTACCTTGTGTTTTTGATTGTGGAGATTTTTCAGTAAAGACATTTTTCCGTTGTTTTGAGTGTCCTTGTCTCTTCTTCTGGGTTCTCTGGCACATTTGGCTCGCCGGTCTCGTTGGGTCTTAACAAGAACCTTCACTTTTACCCATCAACTCAGCTAAGTACCATGTAGTTGTGACCAGTTTAGGTTGGTAATAATTCTGAAGTTATCACGTAGGCTACTTCCTAGGTCCTAGGAAACTAGTCAACCAATTCTTAGAAACACCTCCCCTATTCAAGTCACAATTATAAACCATAACATACAGTAGTTACCATGTGTTTACCGGGTAAATACATCCAAGTAGTAATCAACCCCGCGTAATGTCGCGTAGCATTGATTCAAGATACAAGATACAAGATTTTCATTGGCCATTTGTAACAAAAGTACATAGGAATGCTTACTCCCTCCCGCAGTATAAATCTCAAAAACAACAGCATAAAAATAATATATACAATAAAATAAACAAAAAGAGCAGCAAAGTGACTTAAATTATATGTACATATATATATTTTTTTTATACAAAAATCTTTCAAAAGCATTTAAAGTGCCAGTAGTGCAGCAGCATCATACACACAGTGCAGTACAGTGCAGTACAGTTCAGTAACTGTGATGAGTCCAACAAAGTATGTAATGTTAATGACATGTTATGAAAGTGAAAGTCCATGCTAGCTGTGCCTGTCGCTGTGTGTGTGTGTGTGTGTGTGTGTGTGTGTGTGGAGAGGCGCTGAGGGCTACAGTAAAACCAGGGGTGGAGGTTTGGGCATTTATATTAACAAGGCTTGGTGCACAGACCCCACCACCATCGAGAGCCACTGCTCTGCTAATGTGGAATACCTAATGGTTAAATAGGTATTAGTAGACCCTTTTACCAACCCAGGAAAATTACAGCCACCATTATAACTGCGGCTTTCATACCTCCAGATGCTAACACTAAGCTAGCTATGAAGGAACTGTACTCTGCTATTAACAAACAGCAGAACTCACCCCCCAGAGGCAGCCTTTATTATTGCAGGCGATTTCAATCATGCCAACTTAAAGACTGTGCTCCCCAAATTCCACCAGCATGTCTCCTGCTCTACAAGAGGAGAGAGGACACTAGACCATGTTTACACCAACAAGGCTGATGCATTCAAAACGGTCCCCCTCCCCCACCTTGGACAGAGTGATCATGTGTCTTTGTTCATGCTGCCTAAATACACGCCAATCATCAAGCGTTTGAAGCCCACCGTTGGAGAGAGAGAGTGGCCTGAGGGAGCAGATGAGATGCAGAACCAGTTTCTACACACAGATTGGAGTCTGTTTGCCTCCCAGTCACCCTGGACTCCCACACCGACATCGACTCCTACACCTCTTCTGTTTTGGATTATATCAATTTCAGCATTGACACTGTCACCACCCTCAACATTCCCCAACCAGAAGCCATGGATGAACAGAGAGGTCTGCCTACTCCTAAAGGCACGTGATGCTGCTTGGTGAGGATGGGCAGCACCACCTCAGAGCCACTGACCCTCAACACGGGAGTCCCCCAGGGATGCGTGCTGAGCCCTCTCCTCTACTCCCTCTACACCCACGACTGCATGGCCATGTACAGCTCCAATGTCAACATCAAGTTTGCTGACGACACGACAGTGATGGGCCTGATCGCCGGTGACGATGAGACAGCCTACAGGGAGGAGGTTGGATCACTGGAGCAGTGGTGGGTGTATCACCGCCTGGTACGGGAACTGCACTCGAGCGCTTCAAAGGGTGGTGCGGATGGCCCAGTATATCGTTGGAGGTGAGCTACCCTCCCTCCTGGATATATACAACAGGCGGTGTGTGGCCAAGGCCAAACGCATCATAAAAGACAATGCCCACCCCAGCCACGAACTGTATTCACTTTTACCGTCAGGCAGGCGATACCGCAGTATCAAGTGTCGCACAAATAAGCTTAGAGATAGCTTCCACAGTCAGGCCATCAGGCTGCTGAACAAGGGTGTATAGCATATAAAAATGTACATTTTATTACATTGATTTATATATATATTGCTCTTTTGACCACCAATGACCACCAATCCCTCACTCTCTCTCCCACAAACGTGTGTGCGGCACTGAGCAGAACAAATACGCATAAGGCAGCTGGTCCTGATGACATCCCCCGTCGCGTGCTCAGGAACTGCACTGAGCAGCTGACATCCTTACTGACATTTTCAACATGTCACTAGCTCAGGCAGTTGTCCAAGCATGCTTTAAAACCACCTCCATTGTGGCAGTGCCAAAACACTCCTCTGCATGAGCCTCAACAACTTCCGCCCCGTTGCACTCACTCCCATTAACATGAAGTACTTCGAGAGGTTAGTCCTGGCTCACCTCAAATCTGAAACCTTTGTTCCAAGTCAAGCAGGCTTAGGAAAAAAAGCTTAGCTTCTTCCCCTCGGCTGTCATCTCCTCGAACTCTGTACCACGAAGGCAGCCCCCCCCCCCTGCTGCCAAACCCCTGCTAACCCCTCCCTGCTGCCCCCCCCTGCTGCCCCCCCTGCTGCTCCTCTTTGCTGTCCCCCCCTGCTGCTGCACCTCTGCTGCCCCCCCCTGCTGCCGCCCCCGCTCCCGCCCCACACCTCTGCTCAACACCTATAATAATAAATCACCACCAATGTCTTTGAGTTAATCAAAGACATTGGTGGTGATTTATTATTATAGGTGTTGTAAAAGGGTGTAAAAAAAATAAAATAAAAAAAGAACTGTAAAAAAACTGTATCACAACTACCTACCTCTCTATAGTTTACATATTTATTAATTAAATACCTGTTAATGTGTACACATTTTTACTGTACCTGCCATATATATTTTAGTCTCAAACTGTTGATATAACTGTATATCCCTGCTCCTGTATATACATTTATAAATGCTATACATGAATATATGCTCACTTGTATATACATTTACATTAATATATATTTATCCTGCTTTCAATAACTGCATACCCCTGATCACTGCCTGTTAAATACTTCTTACCTGTATATATATACCTATTATTATTTTTGCTCATATCCGACTTAATACCTAGTAGACTATCTTTTAACAAAAACTGTAAATTATATTACCATGCACCTTACTGCAACATTTGCACTCAAATAAAAAAATAATCAAATCTAATCTAATCTAATCTAATCTAATCTAATCTAATCTAATATAAGACTACGATGAACTACTATTTGTTAGGTGGTGACGTGTGGTAAGGGTTTTATATATCTGGTGTGTGGAGTGGAGAATCAAGAGCTAAAACACTGAGACAGAGAACTTACTACATCTGAGGAGCAGTTTATTTGACATGTGAAAAGCTGCACACAAGTACCCTTGCGGGACAAACTTAAATACCCCGTCAAAGTGTGTGTGTGTGTGTGTGTGTTTTGGTACGATACCAAAACAACAGTTCCTAGAATTGCTTGGACATTGGACATTCTGTGTGTTTCAGGACATTCTGTGTGTGTCAGATCATCGTAACTTAATCTTGGACCAACAAGGTTTATTAGATACAAGTATATTATTACTATGCAGGCCTATATAGTAATTCAACTATACATGGTATGTATGGGTGACCCGCTGTATAGGTCTCTTGGATGTCAAACTCTCTCTCTCTCTCTCTCTCTCTCTCTCTCTCTCTCTCTCTCTCTCTCTCTCTCTCTCTCTCTCTCTCTCTGATTCAAATTAAGTTCATTCGCAAAAGTGGAGATGGACACAACTTTGCCAAATCAATTGTGAACTCACCTGACTTACGCTGTTGGGTTCTTCTCAAGCGTTCCTATGACCCGAAAACATGGCTTATGTCGCTGCCCAATATCCGTCATCGCTGATGTAGTTTGTTCGCTCCAACTAGTTGATGGAAACCAGTGGCGAACCGTGTCTATCACAACTGGACCTTCTGTAGACCACCACCACAACCCCCCCCCTCCCTCTCATAAAGCTGCGTTAAGACTTTTCCTTACTGGCTCAATAGAGAGGAAAACACTCAATGTCACATAACGTTCATAATGGATTTAAGTTTAAGTTGAGATATTTTGACAGGTGAGTGCTAATGACAAGAGATATGCCAGAGAAATTTGGTGATTATTGATCGCGGTTTTATAACTCTTAGTACGTTAAGCCTTTTCACGTTAAGCAATGCAAAGAAAGATCAAGTCAAAACTCTCAATTTTAAATGCACAACAATGCTAAACAAACCCAAGACAGCCATTAACTAATCAGTCAACAAGTGTGTGGAAACAAAATGCAACAACCAGCTCAATGAGACGCAACACTGAGACAAAACCAGCAAAGCATCACTCACCAATGATGGTCACTTAAAGACCAAATCCATTCTCCTGTCCTTCTGGATGGATCGATAACCCGGTCATAAAGCTTATCACTGCTTTTAAGATCCAAAATAAGTTGCCTTTCATTTGCTATGGAAGCTAATGCAGTGAGTCGGGATTGTCCTATTCTGTTCCTCCATATGTTTTTATAATATTAAAATGTCGTTACCACAGATGCAGTGGTGACGGGGATTGTTAAATCTTGTCAAATGTCCAACTTTACACTGAATGGTCATCTTGGAAAGGGTACTAACAACAATTCCGCAACAAAATCATCTTCACCTGTTGCCATTTCGACGTAAAAAACCTACGTAGAAAAAAAACAACATAGCACTACGTTAGGTCTTGAGCAAGTGAACCTTCTAGCGCACTATGGAACTGTGGGGAAATCTGAAAGAATACGCCCATTGGCTACAAATCACTATATGATTGGTTGATCAAATTGTCAATCCAAACGTACGCTCTCATTCAGTCTAAGGGCCAAAGCAATCGGGAATATTTTGGATGAAGGATATTCTTCCCAGCAACCTAGAAAAATATCTGATTGGATGCATTGTTTTTCCAACACAAAACCACTCAAATACGTAGTACATGGACCGAGAAAGACAAACAAATCAACGTAACACTGTAATATAACAACAGAGATACGATTCCCATTTATTCATTTGATTTAAATTGTATTTAATTGTATTAAATTGTATAACATTTTATTAATACAATTAATTCGTCCATTTTTCATCCAGTTTTCATCTGAGAGTTCCAGGGTCTTCTCTGAATACCTTGAAGGCCCTGACACTTCACCACTGAATGAAACACAACTAATGATTTCCATTTTTCTGTTTTGTGCGAAAAAGTTTGCTTTAACTGTTATATGGAAACCCAGTTAGTGACTGTTCTGTGTTACCACAATACTGTACTGTTACTGGACTGTTACTGGACCAGACTCTGTGTTGTCTCAGAAGTTCTGCTCTAACGTAGTAGGACTGCTGGATCACCATCAAAACCATCACCCTGGCCAATGTTAATCAGGGCTGTCGGGGAGAAGGCCACCAGCCCTGTGGTCTACCTGAGCATCACACACACACACACACACACACACACACACACACACACACACACACACACACACACACACACACACACACACACACACACACACACACACCCTTACTTTGTCTGTCTGGAAGATGCTCCAAAAGGTTCAAACACTCTTTCCAAACCCAGCCTCCTTCTCTCTGAGGGTAAGTTTGGGTTAACTGATGAAAATCAACATATTTGCATCAAGGAAATGTTTAATGTATGAGGCTGGTGGTGAACAACAACAACAACAACAACAACAACAACAACAACAACAACAACAACAACAACAACAACCACAACAACAACTTGGTGCTGTTGGTTTACTGATGACTGGAGGCTGTGTCTGTTCAGAACAATCATCCACTATGCATGTGTTGTTTCAGCTTTCATTAACTAGTTCGCAGCCCTTTTTCTTCTTTTCACTTTTCTTCTTTATCCCACAGTTTGTGGGATAAAGTTTGTTTTGAATATTTTTATATTGTTCTGAAGTCCAGAGATACAATATTGTACGACTACTACTACTACTACTACTGCTACTGTATCATCAGAATACTTCACAAGATTCAAGATTCAAGGTATATATATATTTTTGCCATATACAACAAGTACAATGCTTACTCCCCATTCCCTCCCGCTGTATGAATTTCTTACAATTTAACACTTTATGCTATACTATGACTATACTTATACTATACAACACTATACTATAACAACTGTACAACAACTGTACAAACTGTACAAAATAAAAACAACATTAAAAAGAACATTAAAGTGACTAATGGATGATGTATACATGTGTTGAATTGTGCAAAAAGCATTTGTGCCAGTAGTGCAGCAGCATCATGGATACAGTGCAGTACAGTGCAGAACAGTGCAGTAACTGGAATGAGTCGAGTACATCTAGCAAAATTATGAAAGTGTAATGGAATATGGATGACAATGTTGATAATGAATGATAGTGGCAGCACTCGTAGCAGTTCAGTAGATGTAGGCACCTATGATTTATGCTTATGACCTTTATGTTGCAGAGGCTATTTAGTGATACAAGGTCCAACTGTCTATGGCCTTTTCAAGGGAACCTGGTGTCCGACACCCTGGCTGGTTCATCAAAACCCCAACACGTGTTCAGCCGTCTTAGCTGCCCGCTTGTCATCTGATTGAAACCCACTGCATGCAGTCAGCCAGGCACTGTTCTCTTCACTCCTGCCAGTGAAGGAGCCAGAACAGGCATGAGGCATGAATTAATCGCACAGCCCTTTGTGTCTCTCCGTGGCTTTTATCTCTTGCTCTGTCTTTATCTGGGGTCCTCCAGTGAAAGGGTGTGCCATGGTTAAACAGGAGAGCCAGGCAGGAACAGGAGCGAAAGGGAGAGAGAGTTTGGTTCCTTGTGACAGTGTGGAGTTTTAATTAGATTGTCTTTACAGGGTTGTATCCTTTTGCATCTACCTTTTTATCCACACGTGCACACACACACACACACACACACACACACACACACACACACACACACACACAAACACTTCATTGTAGACTCTTTGGACGTGCGTGCATGTGTGTGTATGTGTGTGTTGTGTACAATAAACCTTTCCTTGTATGAATGTTTTATTGCCATTCAAAAATACATTTGATTGAAACAACATCTTTGGCGGGAAAACAATGAAATGAATGAGAAAGTAAGAAACTGAGAACCATATATGAATACCAGCAGAGGTACATGGTCTTAACAAGAGGAGGAAACACTGGCTTATCCTTCTGTAAAAACAAATCACCCTTTCTGCTATCTCATATGTGGATTCAATGATGCTTGTTTTTCTGAATTCTTCAGCACCAGAAACCAACAGCAACAGTTACCTAATTATGTTGAACATCTTACCGATGTTAACTTTACACCCAAACACAGCCATCCTTAAAAATAATGGATGAAAGAACAAAACTTTCCTAACCAAACCTTTTATTTGTAAAACTAAATGCTTGGCAGGGATCTGAACTTTGATCTCCACTACATCATCACCCATTGACACTCCCAGTTACGCCACTCCAACCTTTAGATAAACCCTGTCCCTGAAGTTATCCCTGTCAGTACCCTGAGTACGGGTGTTGGTGGGCATTGTTCCAGCACTCAAGACACCGGGTTGAATTGAACCTCCATTCACCTGCTGGGCATCAGATGCTCTATTTCAACACACCTCGGAGGCGGGAGGGACCTGGAGAAGGAGGCACACCGTCGGGAGGTTTCAATACGGGCCCTCTCCTTGCTGTGAAGCCTCAACGGTTACCAGTCAAATGACTTCCAGAATGTCACCAAAGCCAAAGAGTGGCATGTTTTTTGTAAGGGTGTTTTGGAATGTGTGCGCAGGTATCTACACACATGCACACAAAGTTACGTATATTGCTATATATATTGAGCAAATTTAATACAACTTAGAATAGTGCTGTCACTCTGTTTCACCTTCTACTTCATTATTTTTCCCTGGGGTAAGTATTTATTCTCTGTCTCTGTTGTTTCTAGCTTCTCTCTCTCTCTCTCTCTCTCTCTCTCTCTCTCTCTCTCTCTCTCTCTCTCTCTCTCTCTCTCTCTCTCTCTCTCTCTCTCTCTCTCTCTCTCTCTCTCTCTCTCTCTCTTTCTCTCCCATATCTATTAGACAGTCTCTTCAGGATCTGAAGACGGAAGCTTGTGGTTTTATTTATTCCCACCAGAAAAAATAAGATACCTAATTTTTATTCTGCTACTTATTTTATTGAAACATCGCTCAACAGAGAAGAACAACAGAGAAGAACAGAGAGAGAGCAGAGGTGGTGGTGGTTGTGATGGTGAGGGTGTTGAGGGTGGTGGTGGTGGAGGTGGTGGTGGTTGTGATGGTGAGGGTGTTGAGGGTGGTGGTGGTGGAGGTGGTGGTGGTTGTGATGGTGAGGGTGTTGAGGGTGGTGGTGGTGGAGGTGGTGGTGGTTGTGATGGTGAGGGTGTTGAGGGTGGTGGTGGTGGAGGTGGTGGTGGTTGTGATGGTGAGGGTGTTGAGGGTGGTGGTGGTGGAGGTGGTGGTGGTTGTGATGGTGAGGGTGTTGAGGGTGGTGGTGGTGGAGGTGGTGGTGGTTGTGATGGTGAGGGTGTTGAGGGTGGTGGTGGTGGAGGTGGTGGTGGTTGTGATGGTGAGGGTGTTGAGGGTGGTGGTGGTGGAGGTGGTGGTGGTTGTGATGGTGAGGGTGTTGAGGGTGGTGGTGGTGGAGGTGGTGGTGGTTGTGATGGTGAGGGTGTTGAGGGTGGTGGTGGTGGAGGTGGTGGTGGTTGTGATGGTGAGGGTGTTGAGGGTGGTGGTGGTGGAGGTGGTGGTGGTTGTGATGGTGAGGGTGTTGAGGGTGGTGGTGGTGGAGGTGGTGGTGGTTGTGATGGTGAGGGTGTGAGGGTGGTGGTGGTGGAGGTGGTGGTGGTGTGATGGTGAGGGTGTGAGGGTGGTGGTGGTGGAGGTGGTGGTGGTGATGGTGAGGGGTGAGGGTGGTGGTGGAGGGTGGTGGTGTGTGGTGAGGGTGGAGGTGGTGGTGGTGGTGGTGGTGGTGATGGTGGTGTGAGGGTGGTGGTGGTGGAGGTGGTGGTGGTTGTGATGGTGAGGGTGTGAGGGTGGTGGTGGTGGAGGTGGTGGTGGTTGTGATGGTGAGGGTGTGAGGGTGGTGGTGGTGGAGGTGGTGGTGGTTGTGATGGTGAGGGTGTTGAGGGTGGTGGTGGTGGAGGTGGTGGTGGTTGTGATGGTGAGGGTGTTGAGGGTGGTGGTGGTGGAGGTGGTGGTGGTTGTGATGGTGAGGGTGTTGAGGGTGGTGGTGGTGGAGGTGGTGGTGGTGTGATGGTGAGGGTGTGAGGGTGGTGGTGGTGGAGGTGGTGGTGGTTGTGATGGTGAGGGTGTGAGGGTGGTGGTGGTGGAGGTGGTGGTGGTTGTGATGGTGAGGGTGTGAGGGTGGTGGTGGTGGAGGTGGTGGTGGTTGTGATGGTGAGGGTGTTGAGGGTGGTGGTGGTGGAGGTGGTGGTGGTGTGATGGTGAGGGTGTGAGGGTGGTGGTGGTGGAGGTGGTGGTGGTTGTGATGGTGAGGGTGTGAGGGTGGTGGTGGTGGAGGTGGTGGTGGTTGTGATGGTGAGGGTGTTGAGGGTGGTGGTGGTGGAGGTGGTGGTGGTTGTGATGGTGAGGGTGTTGAGGGTGGTGGTGGTGGAGGTGGTGGTGGTTGTGATGGTGAGGGTGTTGAGGTGGTGGTGGTGGAGGTGGTGGTGGTTGTGATGGTGAGGGTGTTGAGGGTGGTGGTGGTGGAGGTGGTGGTGGTTGTGATGGTGAGGGTGTGAGGGTGGTGGTGGTGGAGGTGGTGGTGGTTGTGATGGTGAGGTGTTGAGGGTGGTGGTGGTGGAGGTGGTGGTGGTTGTGATGGTGAGGGTGTTGAGGGTGGTGGTGGTGGAGGTGGTGGTGGTGTGATGGTGAGGGTGTTGAGGGTGGTGGTGGTGGAGGTGGTGGTGGTTGTGATGGTGAGGGTGTTGAGGGTGGTGGTGGTGGAGGTGGTGGTGGTTGTGATGGTGAGGGTGTTGAGGGTGGTGGTGGTGGAGGTGGTGGTGGTGTGATGGTGAGGGTGTTGAGGGTGGTGGTGGTGGAGGTGGTGGTGGTTGTGATGGTGAGGGTGTGAGGGTGGTGGTGGTGGAGGTGGTGGTGGTTGTGATGGTGAGGGTGTTGAGGGTGGTGGTGGTGGAGGTGGTGGTGGTTGTGATGGTGAGGGTGTTGAGGGTGGTGGTGGTGGAGGTGGTGGTGGTTGTGATGGTGAGGGTGTGAGGGTGGTGGTGGTGGAGGTGGTGGTGGTTGTGATGGTGAGGGTGTTGAGGGTGGTGGTGGTGGAGGTGGTGGTGGTTGTGATGGTGAGGGTGTGAGGGTGGTGGTGGTGGAGGTGGTGGTGGTTGTGATGGTGAGGGTGTTGAGGGTGGTGGTGGTGGAGGTGGTGGTGGTTGTGATGGTGAGGGTGTTGAGGGTGGTGGTGGTGGAGGTGGTGGTGGTTGTGATGGTGAGGGTGTTGAGGGTGGTGGTGGTGGAGGTGGTGGTGGTTGTGATGGTGAGGGTGTTGAGGGTGGTGGTGGTGGAGGTGGTGGTGGTTGTGATGGTGAGGGTGTTGAGGGTGGTGGTGGTGGAGGTGGTGGTGGTTGTGATGGTGAGGGTGTTGAGGGTGGTGGTGGTGGAGGTGGTGGTGGTTGTGATGGTGAGGGTGTTGAGGGTGGTGGTGGTGGAGGTGGTGGTGGTTGTGATGGTGAGGGTGTTGAGGGTGGTGGTGGTGGAGGTGGTGGTGGTTGTGATGGTGAGGGTGTTGAGGGTGGTGGTGGTGGAGGTGGTGGTGGTTGTGATGGTGAGGGTGTTGAGGGTGGTGGTGGTGGAGGTGGTGGTGGTTGTGATGGTGAGGGTGTTGAGGGTGGTGGTGGTGGAGGTGGTGGTGGTTGTGATGGTGAGGGTGTTGAGGGTGGTGGTGGTGGAGGTGGTGGTGGTTGTGATGGTGAGGGTGTTGAGGGTGGTGGTGGTGGAGGTGGTGGTGGTTGTGATGGTGAGGGTGTTGAGGGTGGTGGTGGTGGAGGTGGTGGTGGTTGTGATGGTGAGGGTGTTGAGGGTGGTGGTGGTGGAGGTGGTGGTGGTTGTGATGGTGAGGGTGTTGAGGGTGGTGGTGGGGAGGTGGTGGTGGTTGTGATGGTGAGGGTGTTGAGGGTGGTGGTGGTGGAGGTGGTGGTGGTTGTGATGGTGAGGGTGTTGAGGGTGGTGGTGGTGGAGGTGGTGGTGGTTGTGATGGTGAGGGTGTTGAGGGTGGTGGTGGTGGAGGTGGTGGTGGTTGTGATGGTGAGGGTGTTGAGGGTGGTGGTGGTGGAGGTGGTGGTGGTTGTGATGGTGAGGGTGTTGAGGGTGGTGGTGGTGGAGGTGGTGGTGGTTGTGATGGTGAGGGTGTTGAGGGTGGTGGTGGTGGAGGTGGTGGTGGTTGTGATGGTGAGGGTGTTGAGGGTGGTGGTGGTGGAGGTGGTGGTGGTTGTGATGGTGAGGGTGTTGAGGGTGGTGGTGGTGGAGGTGGTGGTGGTTGTGATGGTGAGGGTGTTGAGGGTGGTGGTGGTGGAGGTGGTGGTGGTTGTGATGGTGAGGGTGTTGAGGGTGGTGGTGGTGGAGGTGGTGGTGGTTGTGATGGTGAGGGTGTTGAGGGTGGTGGTGGTGGAGGTGGTGGTGGTTGTGATGGTGAGGGTGTTGAGGGTGGTGGTGGTGGAGGTGGTGGTGGTTGTGATGGTGAGGGTGTTGAGGGTGGTGGTGGTGGAGGTGGTGGTGGTTGTGATGGTGAGGGTGTTGAGGGTGGTGGTGGTGGAGGTGGTGGTGGTTGTGATGGTGAGGGTGTTGAGGGTGGTGGTGGTGGAGGTGGTGGTGGTTGTGATGGTGAGGGTGTTGAGGGTGGTGGTGGTGGAGGTGGTGGTGGTTGTGATGGTGAGGGTGTTGAGGGTGGTGGTGGTGGAGGTGGTGGTGGTTGTGATGGTGAGGGTGTGAGGGTGGTGGTGGTGGAGGTGGTGGTGGTTGTGATGGTGAGGGTGTTGAGGGTGGTGGTGGTGGAGGTGGTGGTGGTTGTGATGGTGAGGGTGTTGAGGGTGGTGGTGGTGGAGGTGGTGGTGGTTGTGATGGTGAGGGTGTTGAGGGTGGTGGTGGTGGAGGTGGTGGTGGTTGTGATGGTGAGGGTGTTGAGGGTGGTGGTGGTGGAGGTGGTGGTGGTTGTGATGGTGAGGGTGTTGAGGGTGGTGGTGGTGGAGGTGGTGGTGGTTGTGATGGTGAGGGTGTTGAGGGTGGTGGTGGTGGAGGTGGTGGTGGTTGTGATGGTGAGGGTGTTGAGGGTGGTGGTGGTGGAGGTGGTGGTGGTTGTGATGGTGAGGGTGTTGAGGGTGGTGGTGGTGGAGGTGGTGGTGGTTGTGATGGTGAGGGTGTTGAGGGTGGTGGTGGTGGAGGTGGTGGTGGTTGTGATGGTGAGGGTGTTGAGGGTGGTGGTGGTGGAGGTGGTGGTGGTTGTGATGGTGAGGGTGTTGAGGGTGGTGGTGGTGGAGGTGGTGGTGGTTGTGATGGTGAGGGTGTTGAGGGTGGTGGTGGTGGAGGTGGTGGTGGTTGTGATGGTGAGGGTGTTGAGGGTGGTGGTGGTGGAGGTGGTGGTGGTTGTGATGGTGAGGGTGTTGAGGGTGGTGGTGGTGGAGGTGGTGGTGGTTGTGATGGTGAGGGTGTTGAGGGTGGTGGTGGTGGAGGTGGTGGTGGTTGTGATGGTGAGGGTGTTGAGGGTGGTGGTGGTGGAGGTGGTGGTGGTTGTGATGGTGAGGGTGTTGAGGGTGGTGGTGGTGGAGGTGGTGGTGGTTGTGATGGTGAGGGTGTTGAGGGTGGTGGTGGTGGAGGTGGTGGTGGTTGTGATGGTGAGGGTGTTGAGGGTGGTGGTGGTGGAGGTGGTGGTGGTTGTGATGGTGAGGGTGTTGAGGGTGGTGGTGGTGGAGGTGGTGGTGGTTGTGATGGTGAGGGTGTTGAGGGTGGTGGTGGTGGAGGTGGTGGTGGTTGTGATGGTGAGGGTGTTGAGGGTGGTGGTGGTGGAGGTGGTGGTGGTTGTGATGGTGAGGGTGTTGAGGGTGGTGGTGGTGGAGGTGGTGGTGGTTGTGATGGTGAGGGTGTTGAGGGTGGTGGTGGTGGAGGTGGTGGTGGTTGTGATGGTGAGGGTGTTGAGGGTGGTGGTGGTGGAGGTGGTGGTGGTTGTGATGGTGAGGGTGTTGAGGGTGGTGGTGGTGGGTGGTGGTGGTGGTGGGTGAGTGGTGGGGTGGTGGTGGGTGGTGGTGGTGTGGGTGGGTGGAGGTGGTGGTGGTGTGGTGGTGAGGGTGTTGAGGGTGGTGGTGGTGGAGGTGGTGGTGGTTGTGATGGTGAGGGTGTTGAGGGTGGTGGTGGTGGAGGTGGTGGTGGTTGTGATGGTGAGGGTGTTGAGGGTGGTGGTGGTGGAGGTGGTGGTGGTTGTGATGGTGAGGGTGTTGAGGGTGGTGGTGGTGGAGGTGGTGGTGGTTGTGATGGTGAGGGTGTTGAGGGTGGTGGTGGTGGAGGTGGTGGTGGTTGTGATGGTGAGGGTGTTGAGGGTGGTGGTGGTGGAGGTGGTGGTGGTTGTGATGGTGAGGGTGTTGAGGGTGGTGGTGGTGGAGGTGGTGGTGGTTGTGATGGTGAGGGTGTTGAGGGTGGTGGTGGTGGAGGTGGTGGTGGTTGTGATGGTGAGGGTGTTGAGGGTGGTGGTGGTGGAGGTGGTGGTGGTTGTGATGGTGAGGGTGTTGAGGGTGGTGGTGGTGGAGGTGGTGGTGGTTGTGATGGTGAGGGTGTTGGGGTGGTGGTGGTGGAGGTGGTGGTGGTGTGATGGTGAGGGTGTTGGGGTGGTGGTGGTGGAGGTGGTGGTGGTGTGATGGTGGGGTGGTGAGGGTGGTGGTGGTGGAGGTGGTGGTGGTTGTGATGGTGAGGGTGTTGAGGGTGGTGGTGGTGGAGGTGGTGGTGGTTGTGATGGTGAGGGTGTTGAGGGTGGTGGTGGTGGAGGTGGTGGTGGTTGTGATGGTGAGGGTGTTGAGGGTGGTGGTGGTGGAGGTGGTGGTGGTTGTGATGGTGGGGTGTTGAGGGTGGTGGTGGTGGAGGTGGTGGTGGTTGTGATGGTGGGGTGTTGAGGGTGGTGGTGGTGGAGGTGGTGGTGGTTGTGATGGTGGGGTGTGAGGGTGGTGGTGGTGGAGGTGGTGGTGGTGGTGGTGGGGTGTTGAGGGTGGTGGTGGTGGAGGTGGTGGTGGTGTGATGGTGAGGGTGTGGGGTGGTGGTGGTGGAGGTGGTGGTGGTGTGTGGTGAGGTGTTGGGGTGGTGGTGGTGGAGGTGGTGGTGGTGTGTGGTGAGGGTGTTGAGGGTGGTGGTGGTGGAGGTGGTGGTGGTTGTGATGGTGAGGTGGTGAGGGTGGTGGTGGTGGAGGTGGTGGTGGTGTGATGGTGGGGTGTTGAGGGTGGTGGTGGTGGAGGTGGTGGTGGTTGTGATGGTGAGGGTGTGAGGGTGGTGGTGGTGGAGGTGGTGGTGGTGTGATGGTGAGGGTGTTGAGGGTGGTGGTGGTGGAGGTGGTGGTGGTTGTGATGGTGAGGGTGTTGAGGGTGGTGGTGGTGGAGGTGGTGGTGGTGGTGGTGAGGTGGTGGTGGTGGTGGTGGGGGTGGTGGTGGTGGAGGTGGTGGTGGTGGGGTGGTGGTGGTGGTGGTGGGTGTGAGGGTGGTGGTGGTGGAGGTGGTGGTGGTTGTGATGGTGGGGTGTTGAGGGTGGTGGTGGTGGGGTGGTGGTGGTTGTGATGGTGAGGGTGTTGAGGGTGGTGGTGGTGGAGGTGGTGGTGGTGTGATGGTGGGGTGTTGAGGGTGGTGGTGGTGGAGGTGGTGGTGGTTGTGATGGTGAGGGTGTGTGAGGGTGGTGGTGGTGGAGGTGGTGGTGGTTGTGATGGTGGGGTGTTGAGGGTGGTGGTGGTGGAGGTGGTGGTGGTTGTGATGGTGAGGGTGTTGAGGGTGGTGGTGGTGGAGGTGGTGGTGGTTGTGATGGTGGGGTGTTGAGGGTGGTGGTGGTGGAGGTGGTGGTGGTGTGGTGAGGTGGTGGGGTGGTGGTGGGGTGGTGGTGGTGGAGGTGGTGGTGGGTGGTGGTGGTGGAGGTGGTGGTGGGTGGTGGTGTGGGGTGGTGGTGGTGGTGGTGGTGGTGTGATGGTGAGGGTGTTGAGGGTGGTGGTGGTGGAGGTGGTGGTGGTTGTGATGGTGAGGGTGTTGAGGGTGGTGGTGGTGGAGGTGGTGGTGGTGTGTGGTGAGGGGTGAGGGTGGTGGTGGTGGAGGTGGTGGTGGTTGTGATGGTGAGGGTGTTGAGGGTGGTGGTGGTGGAGGTGGTGGTGGTTGTGATGGTGAGGGTGTTGAGGGTGGTGGTGGTGGAGGTGGTGGTGGTGTGATGGTGAGGGTGTGAGGGTGGTGGTGGTGGGTGGTGGTGGTGTGATGGTGAGGTGTTGAGGGTGGTGGTGGTGGAGGTGGTGGTGGTGTGGTGGTGGGGTGTGGGGGTGGTGGTGGAGGTGGTGGTGGTGTGTGGTGAGGGTGGGGGTGGTGGTGGTGGGGTGGTGGTGGTGGTGGTGGGGTGTTGGGGTGGTGGTGGTGGAGGTGGTGGTGGTTGTGATGGTGGGGTGTGTGAGGGTGGTGGTGGTGGAGGTGGTGGTGGTTGTGATGGTGGGGTGTTGGGGTGGTGGTGGTGGAGGTGGTGGTGGTGTGATGGTGGGGTGTTGAGGGTGGTGGTGGTGGAGGTGGTGGTGGTTGTGATGGTGAGGGTGTTGAGGGTGGTGGTGGTGGAGGTGGTGGTGGTTGTGATGGTGAGGGTGTGGTGGGGTGGTGGTGGTGGTGGTGGTGGTGGGTGTGGTGGTGGTGGTGAGGTGGTGGTGTGTGGGTGGTGTGGGTGGTGGTGGTGGGGTGGTGGTTGTGATGGTGAGGGTGTTGAGGGTGGTGGTGGTGGAGGTGGTGGTGGTTGTGATGGTGAGGGTGTTGAGGGTGGTGGTGGTGGAGGTGGTGGTGGTTGTGATGGTGAGGGTGTTGAGGGTGGTGGTGGTGGAGGTGGTGGTGGTTGTGATGGTGAGGGTGTTGAGGGTGGTGGTGGTGGAGGTGGTGGTGGTTGTGTGGTGAGGGTGTTGAGGGTGGTGGTGGTGGAGGTGGTGGTGGTTGTGATGGTGAGGGTGTTGAGGGTGGTGGTGGTGGAGGTGGTGGTGGTTGTGATGGTGGGGTGTGAGGGTGGTGGTGGTGGAGGTGGTGGTGGTTGTGATGGTGGGGTGTTGGGGTGGTGGTGGTGGAGGTGGTGGTGGTTGTGATGGTGAGGGTGTTGAGGGTGGTGGTGGTGGAGGTGGTGGTGGTTGTGATGGTGAGGGTGTTGAGGGTGGTGGTGGTGGAGGTGGTGGTGGTTGTGATGGTGAGGGTGTTGGGGTGGTGGTGGTGGAGGTGGTGGTGGTTGTGATGGTGGGGTGTTGGGGTGGTGGTGGTGGAGGTGGTGGTGGTTGTGATGGTGAGGGTGTTGAGGGTGGTGGTGGTGGAGGTGGTGGTGGTTGTGATGGTGAGGGTGTTGAGGGTGGTGGTGGTGGAGGTGGTGGTGGTTGTGATGGTGAGGGTGTTGAGGGTGGTGGTGGTGGAGGTGGTGGTGGTTGTGATGGTGGGGTGTTGAGGGTGGTGGTGGTGGAGGTGGTGGTGGTTGTGATGGTGAGGGTGTTGGGGTGGTGGTGGTGGGGTGGTGGTGGTTGTGATGGTGAGGGTGTTGAGGGTGGTGGTGGTGGAGGTGGTGGTGGTTGTGATGGTGAGGGTGTTGAGGGTGGTGGTGGTGGAGGTGGTGGTGGTGTGTGGTGGGTGTGAGGGTGGTGGTGGGGGGTGGTGGTGGTGGTGGTGGTGGTGTGGGTGGTGGTGGTGGTGGTGGGTGGTGGTGGTGAGGGTGGTGGTGGTGGTGGTGGTGGTGGGGTGGTGTGAGGGTGGTGGTGGTGGAGGTGGTGGTGGTGTGTGGTGAGGGTGTTGGGGTGGTGGTGGTGGAGGTGGTGGTGGTTGTGATGGTGAGGGTGTTGAGGGTGGTGGTGGTGGAGGTGGTGGTGGTGTGTGGTGGGGTGTTGAGGGTGGTGGTGGTGGAGGTGGTGGTGGTTGTGATGGTGGGGTGTTGGGGTGGTGGTGGTGGGGTGGTGGTGGTTGTGATGGTGAGGGTGTTGAGGGTGGTGGTGGTGGAGGTGGTGGTGGTTGTGATGGTGGGGTGTTGAGGGTGGTGGTGGTGGAGGTGGTGGTGGTTGTGATGGTGAGGGTGTTGAGGGTGGTGGTGGTGGAGGTGGTGGTGGTTGTGATGGTGAGGGTGTTGAGGGTGGTGGTGGTGGAGGTGGTGGTGGTGTGATGGTGAGGGTGTTGGGGTGGTGGTGGTGGAGGTGGTGGTGGTTGTGATGGTGAGGGTGTTGAGGGTGGTGGTGGTGGAGGTGGTGGTGGTTGTGATGGTGAGGGTGTTGAGGGTGGTGGTGGTGGAGGTGGTGGTGGTGTGTGATGGTGGGGTGTTGGGGTGGTGGTGGTGGAGGTGGTGGTGGTTGTGATGGTGAGGGTGTTGAGGGTGGTGGTGGTGGAGGTGGTGGTGGTTGTGATGGTGAGGGTGTTGAGGGTGGTGGTGGTGGGTGGTGGTGGTGGTGGTGGTGTGGGGTGGTGGTGGTGGGGTGGTGGTGGTGGAGGTGGGGTGGTGGTGGGTGGTGGGGTGGTGGTGGTGGTGGTGGGTGTGAGGGTGGTGGTGGTGGAGGTGGTGGTGGTTGTGATGGTGGGGTGTTGAGGGTGGTGGTGGTGGAGGTGGTGGTGGTGTGTGGTGAGGGTGTTGAGGGTGGTGGTGGTGGAGGTGGTGGTGGTTGTGATGGTGGGGTGTTGAGGGTGGTGGTGGGGAGGTGGTGGTGGTTGTGATGGTGGGGTGTTGAGGGTGGTGGTGGTGGAGGTGGTGGTGGTTGTGATGGTGAGGGTGTTGAGGGTGGTGGTGGTGGAGGTGGTGGTGGTTGTGATGGTGAGGGTGTTGGGGTGGTGGTGGTGGAGGTGGTGGTGGTTGTGATGGTGAGGGTGTTGAGGGTGGTGGTGGGGAGGTGGTGGTGGTTGTGATGGTGAGGGTGTTGAGGGTGGTGGTGGCGGAGGTGGTGGTGGTTGTGATGGTGAGGGTGTTGAGGGTGGTGGTGGTGGAGGTGGTGGTGGTTGTGATGGTGAGGGTGTTGAGGGTGGTGGTGGTGGAGGTGGTGGTGGTTGTGATGGTGAGGGTGTTGAGGGTGGTGGTGGTGGAGGTGGTGGTGGAGGTGGTGGTGGTTGTGATGGTGAGGGTGTTGAGGGTGGTGGTGGTGGAGGTGGTGGTGGAGGTGGTGGTGGTTGTGATGGTGAGGGTGTTGAGGGTGGTGGTGGCGGAGGTGGTGGTGGTTGTGATGGTGAGGGTGTTGAGGGTGGTGGTGGTGGAGGTGGTGGTGGTTGTGATGGTGAGGGTGAGGGTGGTGGTGTGAGGGTGGTGGTGGTGGAGGTGGTGAGAGCGAAATTGAAAGAACCAAGGAAGGAACTTCTTGGAAGTGTACTGTAATGGTTATGTTATGACTCACAAGCGCACGTATATTCACATGCAGCAACATCAAGGTGCTTGGGACCATGTTGGTCACATGGGGTGTTTAGGGGAGGAAGGTTGGTCAGTGACTGCTCTTGATCGTCTATTGGTCTGCTCTTGATATTATATCAAGTCATGCCTCACATTCACCCATTCATACACCAACGGCAAAGTCAGCCATGCAAAGAGATAGTCAGCACGTCAGGAGCAGTTTTTTGGATTAGGGTTGTCTTTTTGTCTTGCTCAAGGACACCTCGATAGTTTTTGCTAGGAGGAGCCGGGGGATCAAACCAGCAACCTCAAACCAGCAACCTCGAACCATCGAACCAGCAACCTTCCGGTTGTGGAAGACTGCTATACCTCCTGAGCTATACTGCCACCTGGTTGTCTATTGGTCTGCTCTTGATATTATATTGGTTTGTCTAGTGGCCTCTCCAACAAACCTCTCTGTGTTTCTGTAATCGTATAATTCTCCCAGCCAGATGTATTCTTTCCACATCTTCTTAAATGTGTACATTTGTGCACGTTTGTGCGTGTACGTGCAGCAAAGTGACTGTTAAATGTGTTGAATGTAAATGTTTTCTTTAAAAGCATTTAAAGTGCCAGTAGTGTAGCAGCATCATGAATACAGTGCAGTAACTGTGATGAGTCCAGAAAGTCCAGCAAAGTATGTAAGTGTAATGTTGTGAGTATGTAAGTTGTGACAAGTTGTGACAATGTTATGAAAGTGGCAGCAGTCCTAGCAGTTCAGTAGGTGCACTGCCTGTATTATCAGCTTTTATTTTAATGGCTGTGTTTTTATTTTTTTATCTGAGCATCACAGAACAAACCAAGGAACTTGAGAATAATGAGGAGATAAAAACAGAAGGAGAAGGAGCCGGGGATAAGACAGAAGGAGTCGAGGAGAGAGAACAAGGACACAGAGAGGCAGTGAGGGGCAGTGGAGACACGGGGGAGAGGGAGAACATACCAGAGATTGGAGAGAGAGAGCGTTTTGGTTCAAGCGATTTAGAACAACTGAAAACAGTATAAGATGAAAAGGACAAAAATACAACTGTACTGCACTCTTGAAAGCATTGCCACTCATCACACACTGTGAGCGAATCAAACATAACCTTTAGACTCAAAATAATTCAAGAAAATTTCAAGAGAGACACCCTCAAGAGACCAAGACCGGGAGCCTGACTGTGAAGATGTGTGTGTGTGTGTGTGTGTATGTGCTCATCTGTGTGTGAGTCTGTTTGTTTGTGTATGTGTGTGTGTGTGAGTGTGTGCATGGCATTTATGTGTGTGTGTTTTAGTGCATGTATCTGTAGTTGTGTGTGTGGTGTGTGTGTGTGTGTGGTGTGTGGTGTGTGTGTGTGTGTGTGTGTGTGTGTATGCATGGCATGCGTGTGTGTGTCAATGCATGTATCTGTCTGTGCGCACGTGTGTCTGTGTGTGTATCAGTGTATGTATCTGTGTGTGTGGGGGGGGCACTGCAATTGTCTTCAATTGCATGACGGTGGGATATGAGTTTTCATTTGTTGCGTTTGGATTACAAGAGAGAAAGGCATCAGTTAGCAGAAGGAAGAGAAGGAGACGATGAGCTGTGACTCAATTACCTCCTTCAAAGAGGAGATCCACCGCCTCCTCCTCTCCTCTCCTTCAAAGAGGAGATCCACCGCCTCCTCCTCTCCTCTCCTTCCTCCTTCAAAGAGGAGATACACCGCCTCCTCCTCTCTTCTTCTTCCTCCTTCAAAGAGGAGATCCACCGCCTCCTCATCTCCTCTTCTTCCTCCTTCAAAGAGGATATCCACCGCCTCCTTATCGCCTCTTCTTCCTCCTTCAAAGAGGAGATCCACCGCCTCCTCATCTTCTCTTCTTCATGGCCGGGTGTAGGTGGGACCCAAATGCAGGAAGAACAGACGTCAGATGGACAGTTTGTGATTTATTTAAATATCCACACACAGACAGGGGCAGGCAGAGACGTAGTCGAGACAGGCGGTAGATCGGGAACCGGACAGGGCAGACGGACCAGGCAGGAACAGGCAGAGGCGTAGTCGGGGACAGGCATCAGATTGGGAACCAGGCAGGGCAGAATAACCAGGCAGGGACAGGCAGAGTCATAGTCAGGGACAGGCCGTGGATCAGGAACATGAACATGAATCAAAACACTGGAATGTCCGGAGCAATAGTGCGGAACAATCTCGCCCCGTGTGAGTGTGCGGGGTTGGCTTAAATAGGGACGTTAACTGTGATGCGCTGCAGCTGCGGGTGAGACTTAAAAAGGGGGGCGTGGCTATCCGGTAGTGAGTAGTGGGAGCGAGGAGACAGGAATATGGAACGTGATTAGGGGGCGTGGCTTTACGGGAGAGTGATGTGGAGACACAAATGCAAAACTGTGAAAGTACCCCCCCCTAAAGGGACGTCTCCTGACGTCCCCAAAATAACAAAAAAAACCCCGTAATGTCCATCTCTTCCTCCGCCGCTTCCTTGAGAGTACCGCCCTCCTCCGAGGATGACCCCTCCCTGGGGGGGGTCCCCATAAGAGGACTCCCACGGTGAAGGGAACGAAGCAGGTGACAAACCATAAAAACTGGACCGCCATCGATGATCCCGATGACCCGGGTCAGCGACGGCGTCAGAACGGGCAGAGCACGCTGTCAGCGTGGCGGCGTCAGACCGGGGACAGAGCGACGCTGCCAGATGGGGGGCAGAGCATGCGGGGCCACCCTGGCGATCATACCCTGTACCAGGGTGTTCAGAGTGTCGAGGATTTCATCAATGGCGTCGAGACGGTGGACATACGTTCTGTTCATCTCCTCCTCGGGTCCTTCTTGGCCAGATTGTTCTGTCACCGCCGGGTGTAGGTGGGACCCAAATGCAGGAAGAACAGACGTCAGATGGACAGTTTGTGATTTATCTAAATATCCACACACAGACAGGGGCAGGCAGAGACGTAGTCGAGACAGGCGGTAGATCGGGAACCGGACAGGGCAGACGGACCAGGCAGGAACAAGCAGAGGCGTAGTCAGGGGCAGGCCGTGGATCAGGAACATGAGCAGGAATCAGAACGCTGGAATGTCTGCATAGTCCTGAACAATCTCGCCACGTGTGAGTGTGCGGGTAGGCTTTAGTAGGGACGTTAACTGTGATGTGGTGAGACTTAACAAGGGGGTCGTGACTATCCGGTAGTGAGTAGTGGGAGCGAGGAGACAGGAATGTGGGACGTGATTAGGGGGCGTGGCTATACGGGAGAGTGATGTGGAGACAAGAATGCAAAACTGTGACAGAGATCCATGTGCTAATAATAGCATAATAGCAAAAAAAGCAAGTGTCTGTAGTGTATGTGTGTGTGTGTGTGTGTGTGTGTGTTGTGTGTGTGTGTGTGTGAGTCAGAATCAGAATCGGAATGACTTTATTGTCATTGCCAACGCCAGGTCTGACAAGCACAGTACATGAATATGAGAACACATACACACACACATGCACGCATACACACACATGCCCGCACACACACACACACGCACACACACACACACACAAACACACACACATACATTCATCCCAGACAGGAAATGTGTACACATAAAGAGCTCAATACAAAACTTAGAAACTAAACATATTATTAAGTCTACACAACTGTTGTTATTATTATAATTATTATTAATTATTGTTAATTAGCAATTATTATTAGTATTTTTATTAGTATATTATTATTAGTATTAGTATTATTATTATTATTATTATTGTGATTATCAGAATATTATTATTATCATTATTACTATTGTTATAATACCAATTATTCTTATTGTTATTTATTTTATTATTATCATTATTATTATTATTATTATTATTATTATTATTATTGTTATAATGCTCTAGTGCGTTGAAGGGGGAACATTCAAAGTTTCTTCTTTACGTAACGCCAGGAGAAAGGAATATAACATGAACACGGAGCTACGGCTCCACATTTAACACACAAGATCACCCCTTGGTCAACACAGTGTAGAGAAATAAATATCCATATCACATCAAATATATGAAACGTTGGAAATGTTTTGGTTTCCGTCATCATGTCCCCCAACAGCCACAAAACATATTTAAAGTAGTCCTATACTACCAGGTGAGAGTGTGATTAGCCATGACAGGCCATTGTTGTCATATGACTAAAATTGTATGTTACATTGTCACCCAGTGGGAGTGTCCGCCTGATCTATGATGGATAGATAAACCTACCAGTTGGTACAGTCCATTCGGTGAACTGATCTATCCATCGTAGATCTGGCTGGACACTCCCACTGTGGAAGTCACCAAGCAACAGACACTTATAATATTTGCCTTTTAAGGCCTTAAATTGACATTATTATATTTAATTTTTGTCATGTATTTTTTAAGTTTTAAGTTTTTAAAACATGCACAATGCACATATACAGCAGGGAGGAACATGGGAGAACATGAACAGAACATGGGGGGTAGAAAATAAAACAAAACAAACAAAACAAAGGAAACACCAACAAAGTGAAAAGCGCTTGAATGTATTGTTATTATTATTATTATTATTGTTATTATTGTTATTATTGCGTATGTGTGTGTGTGTGTGTGTGTATGTGTGTGTGTGTGTGTGTGAATGTGTGTGAGTGAGAAAGAGAGAGAGATCGTGATTGTGTATGTGTGTGAGGGAATGGGGAATAAGCATTCCAATGTACTTGTTGGAAATGGGCAATAAATATCTTGTATCTTATATATTGTGTGTCTGTGTGTGTGAGGGTGAAAGATGTGTGTGTGAGGGAGAGAGATATGTTGTGTTTGTGTGTATGTGTAAGAGAGAAAAAGAGAGAGAGATTGTATGTGTGTGTATGAGCGAAAGATAGTGTGATTGACAACAACAAATCGTGAGGATTGAATCCACTTTATTGGTCACATACATGAAGACATACAGTGAAACGTGTTCTCTGCATTTAACCCATCCTAGTATTAGGAGCAGTGGGCAGCTATTTATACAGAGCCGGGAGCAGTTAGGGTTAGGTGTCTTCCTCAAGGACACCTCGACAGTTTTTGCTAGGAGGAGCCGGGGATCGAACCAGCAACCTTCCGGTTGTGAGGCGACCGCTCTACCTCCTGAGCTAGACTGCCGCCCGATTGTGTCTGTGTCTCTGTGTTTGTGAGGGAGAGAGCAATTGTGAGTGTGTGTGTGTGGTGTGTGTGTGTGTGTGTGTGTGTGTGTGTGTGTGTGTGTGTGTGTGTGTGTGTGTGTGTGTGTGTGTGTGTGTGTGTGTGTGTGTGTGTGCGGTCATCTGGTAATATTGTGTATCATGGTTGTTGTGTGCTTGTGTTGATCTACTGCATATTGCACATATTGATGTGCATGCATATGGATGTACAATGTGTGTCGCGCACACACACACACACAAACACACACACACATACACACACACATGTGCAGACAAGGGTTATGCATATAAAATAGATAAAAAGGCAGATTCATAGGCTTTCATTTATATTCTGCTCCTGCGTTGTAGTACATCATAATATGTATGAATAAACGTGTCTGTATGGTTGCCAACTTGTCAGTGGACCACACTGTGCAGCCTCTGCTCCTTCTCTGCTCCTCCTCTGTTCCTCCTCTGCTCCTCCTCTGTTCCTCCTCTGCTCCTTCTCTGCTCCTCCTCTGTTCCTCCTCTGCTCCTTCTCTGCTCCTCCTCTGCTCCTTCTCTGCTCCTCCTCTGTTCCTCCTCTGCTCCTCCTCTGTTCCTCCTCTGTTCCTCCTCTGCTCCTCCTCTGCTCCTCCTCTGTTCCTCCTCGGCTCCTCCTCTGCTCCTCCTCCTGTGTTTGATTGGTGGAGGTGACAGCAGACAGACTGTTGGGTTTACAATCCAACGCTCCACAGGTTCCCACCGCCTCCCTCACAGGCCTTCTTCCGGCTGGTCCTCCTCACACCCCTGCTCAGAACTTCAACATGAATGCGTGGGTAGGATGGGTGGGGTGAGAGGTTTCAACAACAGCAAAACACACAACACACACACACACACACACACACACACACACACACACACACACACACTCACACTCACATGCACAAACCAGGCTCAGTGTGCAGTATTTGTGTGTGACTTTTTTCCCTCTGGCCGCAACAAAGGAAAAAGCTAAAATAAGTACACTTTTTTAAAGATGAGTGCAGAGCATCAAACAAGCAACATGGTTCTGTAAACATCTCTACTGCTTTATATGGGCGGCAGTATAGCTCAGAAGGTAGAGTGGTCGCCTCACAACCGAAAGGTCGCTGGTTCGATCCCCTGGCTCGTCCTAGCAAAAAATGTCGAGGTGTCCTTGAGCAAGACACCCTAACCCTAACTGCTCCTGACGTGCTGGCTGTCTCCTTGCATGACTGACTCCGCCGTTGGTGTATGAATGGGTAATGTGAGGACTTGTAAAGCGCTTTGGATAAAAGCGCTATATAAAAGCTCCCATTATTATGTGGAGAAGCTATAAATCCACGACAGAGCGAAGCTTCCTGAAGCAAAATTAATTTTTTAACCTCATTTCAAGGTAATGTTGGCCACCTGACATCTCATGTGTTTATTAGGACTCGCCACAACCAAATGGTACAATATGACACACAGGCTCACAATTCAATATATATTCAATATGTTTATACAGTATGTAGGGCCGTGCCCATGATGAATCCAACACAAGGTGTCAAACATGAATGCATTAAGAGGATGGAGCAACAACAGATATCTTCTGCTCATACATTATCATGTATGACTCAGAAGTCGCTCATACATGCACAACGTTCTGGAGCAACCACAAATTAATGATCGATATTGTTGTTATTATATCAATGCTCTGTTGACAAATAGAGAATTCACAAAACCTGCATTACCGAAAGCCACTTCCACTGCCACTATCCGCTCATTGTTGCAGAGATTATAAACACTATAATTCTAAATCCGAGAGTGTTTTTCTACCACAGAGGTAACAATAGTACAGCTATTTCAGAATGAAAAAATCGAATGAACATTTTAAAACAGTGAATACAAATAAATCCATTGAAAAGTGAAAAGCCAAAGAAAAAGCGTGGTGCTTCCTGAAGTCCCGCTCTCTCAGCCAACAATGAGTGGTCCTTTAACATATAAGTAGGCCTCTCTCCTGGGTAACTGCCGAGGTATCTGTGGAGGGTGTGCGTGGTTGGAGGCTGGTTTGAGCAGCCTCACTCGTCAGAGTTCACTCGGTCAGACTGAAGCTCTGAGGCTGGGTGAGGCTGCAGACCTGTGGGTCAATGGGTTTAAACCAGCCATCACCACACACACTCAGGGAGCACAGACATGTCAAGCACTTAACATGATGCTCTGCCTACAAAACAGTTACAACTTAAACACAATAAACCAGATTACAACATGCTACCCGTGTCATTGCATTGGAGGAGCCCAGAAAAGCATGAGAAGACACAGAGATGGCATTCAGCAGGAGTGTTTGCGACACTATTATAAAGTCTTAAGTTAATAACTTAAATTAGGTGCAAGCAAGCTCCTGCCAATCTTTACCACACATTCACATGTCCATGTCTAACAGCATTCAGGTCTTCTATATTTTAAGTATATTTGGGAATCACAGGTTTAACAATTGAACCATGTCCTTTTCTCGGACTCTTTGGTGTACCATCAGGGCCTTGCCCTACATAAAGCCCAATTAAACAGCATAGCCTACTCTCTTGGAAAGGCATCTCACTCTTTTAAATTGGAAGAACCACCGCCCCCCCTACTTTGGCAGGTGGATCTGTGACATCATGTTTTTCCTTAAGATTGAATTGATGAGATACTCACTGAGGTTTGATCATAATAATTCGAATTTGTCAGTGTACACCACAAGTGCAGCACAACAGCAGATTTTCTCTCTTTCTCTCTCTCTCTCTCTCTCGCTCTCTCTCTCTCTCTCTCGCTCTCTCTCTCTCTCTCTCTCTCTCTCTCTCTCTCTCTCTCTCTCTCTCTCTCTCTCTCTCTCTCTCTCTCTCTCTCTCTCTCTCCTTCCCCTCTACATTATGTGCCTCTCTCCTGCTAAACTCTGCCTCCCTCAACACACAAACATCAAAATAAGAGTGTAGGCAAACACATACACAACAACAACAATAACAACAGTTGTGTAGTCCTGACTGGGTCTTTGTGAGTTAGTGTGGCTAGTGTGCTGGTTTATATGAATCATTGAGGAATAAAACAACACAACACAAAACATATAATTACTGCTGCATGGCTTGTTTAAATAAGGGGTAAGCATAAGCATAATGTGTTCATTAGTCCCACCCATGTTAGCTTTGGGCCAATAGAAACTCTGATGTGATTGTTTGACATCACGTCAATTAAGACTCATTCACTTCACTCAACCAACAGTAGCTCTACTTATTAGCCATCCTGCTAGCTTGCGAGCTGAATACGTATCAATATTTCAGTAAGTCTGGTCAGTACACATCGTCAAGTCACACTATGCCCAAAAAAGCTAAATTGAGAATATCGACGACAATTATGTAGTTATTTTTTTTATAACAGCGACGGGAGGCCGAAGTGAGTCATGTGTCTTCAGGTGTAAACAAAGCCATGAAGCCAGCCAAGCTAAAGCAACATAAGATAACAAAGCACCCGGAATATAATTATATTTAATATATGGACAAAACAAAAGAAGGTTTCCGTCTAAAGAGCGAGGAATACATACGCTAAAAAACACAGTCATAGGCTTCATTACTATGATGTGTTCTGTAATGCTTTTATGATAGCTTCTGTTAGGATTTGTTAAGAGCTTTCTGACAATGATTTGAATGAGGAGCAATATGTTCATAATAGGAAAGTTTAAGGAGTAACAGCCTTAGACTGGTCATTTTAAATGTCTGGGCATATTAGGACTATGCCACATCTTTTTACTGTTTATGAGTGTTATAGTCATAGGACCATGTCTTGTTGCTGTAGTTACTGTTCATAGTCATAGGATTAAGTCTTGTTACTGTTCATCATGTTACAGTTCATATTCATAGGACTATATATTGTAACTGTTCATCCTGTTACAGTTCATATTCATAGGACTATATATTGTAACTGTTCATCCTGTTACAATTCATATTCATAGGACTATGTCTTGTTACTGTTCTATAAGTATATCATATATATCTATATATCATATCATATATGTATTAATATACTATATATTAGGGCTGCCCCCTATAAGTCGACCAAAGATTAATCGACCAAAGAGTCATTAGTCGATCAAGTTTTCATTGGTCATTAATCGCAGGTCGTTAATTTTTTTTTTTACGGACAAAAAAGTCAGTCACTTGTTGTCACGGAGTCAGACTAAATGGTGGTAAAAACTATGTCGGGCCTGCAATCAAAAGTTTGGGATAATTTCGAGAAGGGAAAAGGGAATTACCAAGCCATTCGCCATTTGGCGGTCTGATCTACGAGGAGACTCGCGGTGTTCTTAAGGTGTTTCTGGAGAATTTGATCCGTGCCATCACCTACACGAGCACGCCAAGAGAAAGACCGTCACTGCCATGGATGTTGTCTACGATTCCCTGGATGTTATCACGGTGACGCTTTGCACCTCCTTTTCCGAGTCCCTTTCAACCTTTACCGCGTCCAGACATGTTGAAGCAGAAGGAAAAAGACAACCCAAAGAAGGTGACATGCAGACTTTGCAGGCAAACATTGGCCTATCATTCATTTACCACAACCATGAAACAAGTACCGTTACACAACGTTATTATTTTTGTTTGCATTCCAACATCAGGAAAAAATGTTTTTATTTCATGTTGAGGCTCCGTAAGCCTGTTTATTTTTACACTGATATTAAAATGTTTAAGTTTGCTTAAGCCTATATTTATTTATTCGTTTGTTTTTTAATAAAATATGTGTGATGTAGATTATAGGTTGTTATATGGTGTGTTGTGTACAATAAAAAATAAAAAAATGAAATGTTCAGACAGACTCCTTGTTGATTTTTCCGACACATTCAGAATCATAATTCAATTACTGGTGTCATTAAACAGGCGGCTCGTTTCATGCGTACGCATGCGCTAATGACCATTGGTCGACCAGGAAAATCGTTTGTCGGGGCCAGCCCTACTATATATATATATATATATATATAGGAGCTAGGATTTTTAAGTGTCCGGAAAGAATTTATTTTACCAGACAAATTCAAAACTTACATATAAGGTTTCAATAAAGGTCTATGTAGGAGCCAAATGCCTCATTATTACGTCAAGGTTTCTCATAATTAATATTTAGAATGATTTCATAATTAGTTGATTTAGTATTCATGTTTATGTATATATTCCTATTTTGGTTGCATGTGTGTCGTGTGGGCCGAAATGGGTACATGTTCCTTTCAGAGCAGAGAAAACTTTCACTTGTTTGCAGGCTGTTCTCATAAACGATGGTTAAGATTCCCAACGAAAAAACAGTGCACTTTGTTTTGTAGGAATTGTCTGTATTAACCCGATGTGCATGTGCAAACTTCTGCAGTTTCCTTGCATTTCTGTAGAAAATGTAATAGATAGATAGATATTGTTGGCATTATAATATATTTTGATAACATTTCTAGCGAGAAATGTGTGTTCTACTCTCACATGCTTTATTCAGTGAATTTATACAAGTAGTTTTTCAGTTATTATGGTTATTGTTCAGGTTTCTATCGTTGCTATTTTATTTTTACGTGTATTACTAATCCATTGGATGTCAGCGGCACTGAGCTGCACCGTCTCGTTCAGAAACCACATTTGATGTTTAAAAATATATATAAACCACATTATTAACCCAAATCGAGGGACGAGACGTGTACAAAGAACTACAATTTGCAGAATGCTGTGTCACACGTTTTGTAGTTTACTGTGTTTTCCATTTTGTGAAATTGTGACCAGGAATCTTATTATAGGGTTTACTGGCCAAGAAACACACTGGCATGGTCAGATTGGATCTTTCTTATTTGTAAGAGGGTGAAATAATGATTTTTACAGGTTGTGACCCTGCTGAGTGACGCCCCGATTTGTTTCGGGGGTGTCGTTTATGGTAGTAGAGGCCAAGAGCTTTCCACAGCTTTCCAATCCCATGTCTGTAGCACGCTTTTTGGCTTCCCTGTAAGCCTTCAAAGGTGGCACAGGTTCCAGGTTCAAACCTGTGGTTCAAGGTTGGTTGTCCTACGACAAAGTTTGATTATTGACACGATGAACATTAATTAAGGGGGTGCGCGACACAAACGCACTTTCGTGTGTCACCATAGCAACGGATATACATGTTGCAGAATCTTCGCTATAACTAACAAACTAAAGATTGTATACATTCATTGAACAAATATTTTGAAACTTAAGTGCATATTGCTCACTAGAAATGATTTATCGTATTTTTGAGTAAACTTAACATGGGGGGAATTTGAAAATGGTTCTCTATGTCTCCATTGGTATTCTAAATGTGTGTTGTTGTTGTTTTCTGCATCTGGAGGTAAACTTCATAGTCCCTGAAGCAGCTAACTGCTTGGTTCACTTCCTACCAAGAACAGACTCAACGCACTCATTTACCCAAGACAAACATATGGAGAATGATGGGGATGTGTGGATGTGCACTGAGGTCCCCCCCCTCTCCACCTCTCACTCTCATATTCTCTCTCTCTCTCTCTCTCTCTCTCTCTCTCTCTCTCTCTCTCTCTCTCTCTCTCTCTCTCTCTCTCTCTCTCTCTCTCTCTCTCTCTCTCTCTCTCTCTCTCTCTCTCTCTCTCTCTCTGTTGAGACAGGGGGAATAAATGCACACAAAATATACTAAAACCTAAAAACTAAATAACGACCTCAGGTCACTGAGTCTCCACTGTCCCTCTCACGACCCGAGGTAGATGAATTATAGAGTCTGATGGCCACAGGAAGAAAGGACTTCCTGTGGCGTTCTGTGGTACACCTGGGTGGAATGAGTCTTTTGCTGAAGGTGCTTCTGTATGAGGTCAGCACCTGATGGAGAGGGTGAGAGTTGTTGTCAAGGATACTACGCAGCTTGCGCAGCATCCTCCTCTCAGACACCACCAACAAGGAGTCCAGCTGGACCCCCAGGACAGCGCCAGCCTTCCTGACGATCCTGCTGATCTTGTTGGCGTCTGCTGACCTCAACCTGCTTCCCCAGCACACGATACCGAAGAAGATGGCACTGGCTACCACCGACTGGTAGAACATCTTCAGCATTGTGTTACAAACGTTGAAGGACCGGAGCCTCCGCAGGAAGTACAGGCGGCTCTGGCCCTTCTTGTACACAGCCTCAGAGTTCTTGGCCCAGACCAGCTTGTTGTCCAGGTGAACTCCCAGGTATTTATATTCCTGAACAACTTTTGCGGACACACCCTTGATGGAAATGGGTGTTTGGTGGTAGATTTCCTCCTGCGGAAGTCCACCACCATCTCCTTCGTCTTGTCTGTGTTGAGCTGTATATGGTTCAGCTCACACCACTCAACGAAGGAGTCCACGACGCTCTGTACTCCTCATCGTTTCCCTCGCTGACACAACCAACAACTGCAGAGTCGTCCAAGAACTTCTGCAGATGGCAGGACTCTGAGTTTAACTGAAAGTCTGAAGTGTACAGGGTGAACAGGAATGGGGAAAGAACCGTTCCCTGTGGAGCACCAGTGCTGCTGACCACAGTGTCAGACACACAGTCCTGCAGCCTTGCCTGGATGGAGCCTGCACAGCACTTTCCTCACCTGCTCAGCTGTGAAGGTCTGTGTGCCGTGTGTGGGGGCAGGAATTGTCTCTGTTGTGTTGATGGGGGAGGGGTGAGGTAGTGGTAGTGGTGGGGAGAGAGAACAGGTATGTTGTCGTTGGAGAGGGACGGTGGGGGAGGGGGGACAGCAGGGCTGGAGGGCTGGAGGGGAATGGTTGTAGAGGAGCTGGGGGAGGGGTAACCGGAGCCCACTCATTGAATCTATTGAAAAACAAATTCAACTCGTTGGCCCAGTCAGGACCCCCCCCTATTGTCTGGCTACCAGGTTGCTTAAAATTCAGCAGGTTTCTCGTGCATTTCTTTCATGTTACACACGTGAACAACACACATTTCGACCCATTTTGAAGTGCAAGGAACAGTAGGTAATTTTTCCAGGGAATTTGGACTAACCGACAAGAATTCAAAATGTGGCATGGCAGGCATGCCTTCCTGGAAAATGGTGTAAATATCGGCCATCTAAAGTTAATATCGTGTGACTCGTTTTATGACCAAGGTCCTGGTTTGACAAATGAAACCACTTTCAGTTAATACGCCTGAATGTGAGAAGCTTGGTGCCAAGTCTAGGACACGGAAACACCAGTAGTTAGAAGACATAAGAAGTTACGAGATACCAGGAGTTTGGAGACAGCAGGAGTTAGGAGACACCAAGAGAAAAACACAGATTCCAGATCAAGCCATCTTCATCTTCAATTACACACATTAAGACGCTTGTTAAAAACAAGGTCATTATAATGCAAGAGTAAGCAGCCCCAGACAGGTGATGAAGGAGTCACCAAGCTGTGATGCCTCTCAATACCATATGTTTCAACACGTAGGAGAAAGAGATGTGTTGTCCAAGATTTGGACAACACATGAATTGTGTTGGCACTCAAAAGCGAAAAGAATGCAAAAAATGGTCTGAAGTGCAACTTATTCCATTCATACGCCATTTATACGTCACTGTGCTCAAACCAACACAGGAACTGAGCTGACTGCCATCTACAGGCAATAGGGTATCTGTTACAGTGAGATTGGCAGCATGTGACCTGCTGTGACCTGTTGTGTGTACAAAAAACGATTTACATGCAAGATGACACTTGATTTATTCATAGTGGGAGTTGAAATCCACATTCACACACACACACACACACACACACACACACACACACACACACACACACACACACACACACACACACACACACACACACACACACACACACACACACACACACACACACACACACACACACACACACTCTCACAATAAAAGCTTAATTATTTCTTCCCTCTCCCTCCCTTGCTACAAATTACACATCACTTTTAGCTTGGCTGTGGATGTGCACACACACACACATGCAAATGCACGCACACACACACACACGCACACTCATGATCCTTGTGTGTGTGTTAGCTCAAGAACATCACATTTTCTCTCTTTCTCCCCTCTCTCTCTCTATCTCTCTCCCCCTCTTTCTCTCTTTCCCCCCTCTATCCCCCTCTCTCTCTCTATCTATCACCCCCTCTCTCTTTCTCTCTCTCCCCTCTCTACCTCCCACACCTCTTTCTCTCTCTCTCTCTCTCTCTCTCTCTCTCTCTCTCTCTCTCTCTCTCTCTCTCTCTCTCTCTCTCTCTCTCTCTCTCTCTCTCTCTCTCTCTCTCTCTCTCTCTCTCTCTCCCCCCCCCTTCTTTCTTTCTCTCTCCCCCCCTCTCTCTCTCTCTCTCGCTGTCCGACCAGACAGAACAAGACTCTTGATAATAATAATAATAATAATACATTTATTTTATATAGCGCTTTTCTGAGTACCCAAAGCCGCTTTACAAACTTTGCACACATTTACAAACATTGACATACATGGTGGGGACAGTGGGATGTGGAGGTGAGGAGTGGAGGTTACTGGGTGAAGGCGAGGTTGAAGAGGTGGCTCTTGAGGGCCTGTTTAAAGGATGATAAGGTGGGTGCTTGGCGGATGTTGATGGGGAGAGCGTTCCAGAGGGTGGGTGCGGCCACGGAGAAGGCCCGGTCGCCCCAGGTCCGGAGATTGGTCCTGGGGATCGTCAAGCGGTTAGTGTCTCCGGACCTGAGGCTGCGGGTGGGGACGTGGCGGGGGAGGAGGTGGGAGAGGTAGGGGGGGGCCTGGTTATTGAGGGCTTTGTAGGTGAGGAGTAGAATCTTGAAATGTATCCGGTGTTTGACTGGGAGCCAGTGGAGGTTGTGTAGGACAGGGGTGATGTGGTCTCGGCGGCGGGTGGAGGTGAGGAGGCGGGCGGCAGAGTTCTGGACATATTGGAGTTTATGTATGATTTTGTGAGTTGAGCCATACAGAATGCTGTTGCAATAATCGAGTCTGGAAGTGATGAATGCGTGGATGAGGGTTTCAGCAGCAGGGAAGGATAGGGAGGGGCGGAGGCGGGCAATGTTCCGGAGGTGGAAGAAAGCGGTTTTGGTGATGTGATTTGCATGGGGAAGGAAAGAGAGGGTGGGGTCGAGGATGAGGCCGAGGTTGCGGATCTGGGTGGAGGGGGTGATGATGGAGCCGTCTATGTTAAGGGTGAAATTTTGTGCAGAGCGGGTGAGGGAGGTAGGGCCAATAATAAGGATTTCTGTTTTATTGCTGTTGAGTTTGAGAAAGTTTGTTTGCATCCAGGTTTTAATGTCACTGAGGCAGGCGGAGAGGGTGGCGTGGGTGGCTGGGGTGATAGCTTTGGCGGAGAGATATAGCTGAGTGTCGTCGGCATAACAGTGAAAGCGGAGCCCGTGGTGGCGAAGGATCTGACCGAGGGGAAGGATGTATATGATAAAGAGTAGGGGACCAAGTACAGAACCCTGGGGGACACCGTGAGTGACTGGGGCAGTGGAGGATTGACAGTTATTGATGGAGATGTATTGGTGGCGGTCGGAGAGGTAGGAGGTGAGCCAGGAGAGGGCGGTGCCGGTGATACCAATGAAGTGCTGGAGGCGGGAGAGGAGGATGGAGTGGTCTATAGTGTCAAAGGCAGCGGTGAGGTCGAGGAGGATGAGGATGGTGAGGGAGCCGGAGTCGGCAGAGAGAAGTATGTCATTGGTAACCTTGAGGAGGGCGGTTTCCGTGCTGTGTCTAGTGCGGAAGCCGGACTGGAAGGGTTCGTGAAGGTTATTTGTGTCAAGGTGGGCTTTAATTTGTGAAGCGGTGACACGTTCGAGCATTTTGGACGTGTAGGGGAGGTTGGAAATAGGACGGAAGTTGATGGGGTTACCGGGGTCAAGGCCGGGTTTTTTCAGTATGGGGGTGATGGTAGCAAGCTTGAGTGAGGGGGGGACGGAGCCGATGGCCAGGGAGGAGTTGATGATGGTAGTGATGAGTGGGGAGAGTGAGGGGAGGCAGTCCTTAACGAGGGAAGAGGGGATGGGGTCAAGGGCACAGGTAGTGGGTTTCATACTAGTGACTAAGGAGAGTAGGTCGGATTCGGTGATGGGGGTGAAAGATGAAAGTGGATGGAGTGGAGGGGGGGGGTCGGTGGGCTGAAAACCGGGAGGAGAGGAGGGGGCGGAGGCAGCTAGCTGTGTGTGGATGTTGTCAATTTTAGTCTGGAAGAATGACAGGAAGGAGTTGCAGGTGCTGGTGGTGAAGGAATTGCTGGTAGTGTCTATGGGTTTGAGCAGTTTGTTTATGGTGGAGAAGAGTGTTCTGGGGTTGTTGGAGCCGGTACGGATGATGGAGGAGTAGTGGGAGGATCGTGCGTGATTGAGTGCTTCTGTATATTGTTGTTGGTGAAGTTTGTAGGCATCGAGGTGAATGGTGAGTCCGGTTTTTTTGGATAAGCGTTCCAGTTGGCGGCCCTGAGTTTTGAGGTGACGGAGTTCGCTAGTGTACCAGGGGGCGGAGTGAGTGAAGGAGACGAGTTTGGTTCTGATGGGGGCGATGTCATCAAGACAGGATGAGAGTGTGTTATTGTAGAAGTTGACTAGGTCAGTGGGGGAGACGTTCGGGGTGGGGATGGTGTTGGAAATGGCGTTGGTTAGGGCAGCAGAGAGGGAGGGAAGGTTGATGGATTTGAGGTTTCGAAAGGATATGGTGCGTTGCTGTTTAACGGGGTGGGGGGGGATGTTGACGTCTAGGGTGATGGCTAGGTGGTCAGAGATGGTGAGGTCGGTGGTGGAGAGGTTGTTAATGGAGATGCCAGAGGTGCAGACTAGGTCGAGGGTGTGTCCTTTGTTATGGGTGGGGAAATCAATGTGTTGGGTGATGTTAAAATAATCTAAGATGTCCATGAATTCAGTGGTGTGGGTGCAGGTTATGGAGTCGACGTGGATGTTAAAGTCGCCGAGCAGCAGTACAGATGGTGAAATGGCAGAGAGCTGGGTTAAGAATTCAGATAGGTCAGAGAGAAATTCTGGGATTGGCTTGGAGGGGGGGCGATAGATGACGGCAGTGACCAGGGGTTTGGGACCAGGTAATTTAAAAGTGAGGTGTTCGAATGAGGGAGGGGTGGGGAGGGATAGTGCAGTTGTAGTGATTGACTGGTGGTGAAATACAGCTATTCCACCACCACGACCGTCCTGGCGGGGTTTTTCCAGATAGCTGTATCCTGGGGGTGTAGTTTGGTTGAGGTAGAAGTAGTCCAGTGGCTGTTGCCATGTTTCAGTTACGCAGAGGAAGTCCAGTTTATTGTCAATAATGAGCTCGTTGAGAATGAGACTTTTATTGCTGAGGGATCTTGTGTTAAACAGGGTGAATTTCAGGGACTTTTGTTTTGAAGTTGAGTTGGCGGAAGTGGGTAGTGGGCGGAGGTTTAAGGGGTTCACGTGGGGATTGATCTGATGACGTGAGTTGTTGTGATGACGGGAGGCGGAAGTGCGGGGGCTTTCTAAATTGGAGCAGAGAGATGGGATAATGTTTATGGCGGTGGATTTATAGAAAAACTTGCGACGGGAGCTTCTGTGGATGTAGCGGTGGCGTTGTAGCAGTCCGAAGTCTTTTATTGCTGAGATGAGTTGCGCGGGAGGAGGCGATCGATGGTTAAGCAGGAGGAGCTGCGCCGCTGTGTAACGCAGTGCCATGGTGAAAACAGGACCGGGACAGGTGGAGGCCTGCCGGGTCTGCCTTCAGCCGCGGGTGCGGCGGTGATCTTCGGGGGTTGTGGAAGGCAGCGGTCCCAGCCAGACATGGGCTAACCGCACCGGGACAGGTGGAAGCCTGTCCGGGGTCTACCTTCCAGCGAGCGGTGGTGGAATAGAAGTCCGGCTGGATACAGGTGAGTTCTGGGCCGGTGGCCGAGTGATTGTTGAGGGCAGATGGTAATCCAAGATTGACAGTCGCAAAACAGATGGTAATTGATGTTAATCCAAGAAATGGTAATCCAGATACTGTAGCTGGACGGAGGTTAGACGGAGGTTAGACGGAGGGAGAAGCGGCAACCAAAGCGTGCCAGCGTCCTCTCTCTCTCCCGTATAGCCACCGTATAGCCATCTCTACAGCGAGTAGAGATGAATCTTCCCTATCCCTCACGTCTGACCTGCAGGCTACAGGTCTGAGGTTTGATCACTGTTATAACACCATCAAGCACGTTTATCGCGCTGTATTACGCGGCTTTCGGCAAATCAGAGCACGCCTCCGTGCTTCTACTTCCCGCTTATAAGCAGAAGTGGAAGTCCACGCCCACATTTGTAAAGAACATGCGTTGCTGGACAGACAATGCCGTACTACACTTGCAGGGGGGCTTAGAAATCACTGACTGGAGTGTATTCAAGACCACTGACCTTGATGTGTATGCAGATCATGTCACAGCATACATTAACTAGTAGTAGCTAGTGGAAGAATGCATCCCGACCAGGTCTGTTCGCTCATTTACGAACTGCAAACCATGGATGAATGCTGACATATGGAACAAACTTAAGGAACGGAGAAACCACTTTCACAACAGGCGACTCCGATCACGACAAGAATGTCACAAGTGTAGTGTTCGATGGGACCCAGAACGCAGAGCAAGTCACAGTGGAGCTATAATGTGAAGCTTTATTTAAGCACACAGACAACAGAGAGTGATCGGGGACATGCCAGGGGTCTGGAAACCGGGAAGTCGGATCAGCATAGTACCGGCAGGAAGTAGACAGGCGCATGGTCCGGGACGGGCGAGGGGTCTGGATACCGGGACACCAGCGTAACGATTTCGTCCACAATGTACCAAAGTACAAAGTAGCAAGCATAAAGTACGATGTAGCATGAACAAAGTACGACGTATGACCTAACAAAGGGGTAACAGGACACCAGGGTATATTTACCCCCAGGTGAGGTGATTTGTCATTAGACACGTTAATTGCTGACAGGTGTGTGTGTGCGCCGCTGGAGGAGATTCGGTGGACGGACCCCTTCTGCCCAGGTCGGTAGTAGTCTTCTCTGGAACCTCCTCTGGGGGTCTCCTCTGGGGGTCTCCTCTGGGGCCTCCTCTGGGTGTCTCCCCTTGGGTCTCCTCTGGGGGCCTCCTCTGAGATCTCCTCTGGGGGTCTCCTCTGGGGTTCTCCTCTGGGGGTCTCCTCTGGGGTTATCCTCTGGAGGTCTCCTCTGGGGCCTCCTCTGGGACCTCCTCTGGGGGTCTCCTCCGCGGGCCTCCTCTGGGGGCCTCCTCTGGGGTCTCCTCTGGGACCTCCTCTGGAGTCTCCTCTGGGACCTCTTCTGGGGCCTCCTCTGGAGTCTCCTCTGGAACCTCCTCTGTGGCCTCCTCTGGGGGTCTCCTCTTGGGGTCTCCTCCGGGACCTCCTCTGGGGCCTCCTCTGGAGTCTCCTCTGGGGTCCCCTCTGGGGCCTCCTCTGGGGGTCTCCTCTGGGGGTCTCCTCTGGGGATCTCCTCCGGGACCTCCTCTGGGACCTCCTCTGGAGTCTCCTCTGAGTTCTGCTCTGAGGTCTGCTCTGGACCTCCCCTCTCGTCGGCAGACGGGGGCCGTGCGATGTCGGTAGGCGGGGAAAGCGTGACGTCGGCAGACGGGAGCAGTGCGACTTCGTCAGGTGGGGACCGCAAAACGTCGGCAGGGTCGGCAGACGGGGGAAGCGCAGCGTTGGGCAGTGTGGCACTGTCAGACGGGGGAAGAGCGACGTCGTCAGGTGTGTACCGTGCAACGTCGGCAGATGGGAACCCCGCGACGTCGGCAGGCAGGGGAAGCGCATCGTCGGGCAGCGCAGCGTTGGGCAGCGTTGGGCAGCGTTGGGCAGTGTGGCGCTGTCAGACTGGGGAGAAGCGGCGCTGTCAGATGGGTAGAAGCGGCGCTGTCAGACGGGGTAGCCAACATAGAGGGACTGACTAGTCTGACTAGCACGCTGGCTCGCTTCCCTCACTTCTTCCTGCAACGCTTGTAATCTTGCCCAAGATACAACTGACAACTGTCTAAACAATGAAAAAACTCTGGTAGGTGGTGAGCGGCTGTCGATCTGATCTCCAGAAGTGTGCAAAAGTCATAAATGAACATGCTGCTAACTTTCTGAACAAAGATAGTCGCGGGGGGGAGGGTATGTCGCGATTTTCAATGATGATACTGTCGTGAATCTGTGGGAATCAGAATTCCTTTATTTGTCACTCACAACACAAAACCACTCAAATGCGTAGTGCATGGACCGAGAAAGACAAACAAATAAACGTAACACTGTAATATAACAGAAAACAACACAGATACGATTCTCATTTATTCATTTTTTTTAATTTGATTAAATTTGATTAAATTGTATTACATTATATTAATACAATTAATTCAAGTTTTTTTGTTTCATCTGAGAGTTCCAGGGTCTTCTCTGAATACCTTGAAGGCCCTGACGCTTCACCACTGACCCCTCTGTTTGTAACTGGTTAATGGACTTCCTAACCAACAGACCCCAGTCAGTCAGGTTAGACAGTCTCACCTCCTCCACCCTCACCCTGAACACCAGCGTCCCCCAGGGCTGTGTGCCCTCTCCTCTACTCCCTCTTCACCCACGACTGCACTCATGTTTACAGACACAACGTTGGTGGGCCTCATCAAGAACAACGATGTGGCAGCCTACAGGGTCAATCACCTGGTGGCTTGGTGCGCTGACAACAACCTGGCCCTCAATACCAAGAATAATAATAATTATTCAAATTTGTCAGTGTACAGCACAAGTACAGCGAAAGGAATTTCTCTGCATTTAACCCATTCTAGTATTAGCAGCAGCGGTCAGCTATTTATACAGCGCCTCGGGAGCAGTTAGGGTTAGGGTGTCTAGCTCAAGGACACCTCGACA
>JANIIK010000125.1:787903-872952 GCA_027704905.1 Muraenolepis orangiensis
CCCACACACACTCCAACTCCTATCCGAATATAGGCACTCAATGTCGGATGTGTGTGTGACTAGGAGCACCGGTCCTGGACCCCACACACACTCCAACTCCTATCCGAATATAGGCACTCAATGTCGGATGTGTGTGTGACTAGGAGCACCGGTCCTGGACCCCACACACACTCCAACTCCTATCTGAATATAGGCACTCAGTGTCGGATGTGTGTGTGACTAGGAGCACCGGTCCTGGACCCCACACACACTCCAACTCCTATCTGAATATAGGCACTCAGTGTCGGATGTGTGTGTGACTAGGAGCACCGGTCCTGTACCCCACACACACTCCAACTCCTATCCGAATATAGGCACTCAATGTCGGATGTGTGTGTGACTAGGAGCACTGGTCCTCACCCCACACACACTCCAACTCCTATCCGAATATAGGCACTCAATGTCGGATGTGTGTGTGACTAGGAGCACCGGTCCTGGACCCCACACACACTCCAACTCCTATCCGAATATAGGCACTCAATGTCGGATGTGTGTGTGACTAGGAGCACCGGTCCTGGACCCCACACACACTCCAACTCCTATCCGAATATAGGCACTCAATGTCGGATGTGTGTGTGACTAGGAGCACCGGTCCTCACCCCACACACACTCCAACTCCTATCCGAATATAGGCACTCAGTGTCGGATGTGTGTGTGACTAGGAGCACCGGTCCTGGACCCCACACACACTCCAACTCCTATCCGAATATAGGCACTCAATGTCGGATGTGTGTGTGACTAGGAGCACCGGTCCTGGACTCCACACACACTCCAACTCCTATCCGAATATAGGCACTCAATGTCGGATTTGTGTGTGACTAGGAGCACCGGTCCTCACCCCACACACAGTCCAACTCCTTTCCGAATATAGGCACTCAATGTCGGATGTGTGTGCGACTAGGAGCACCGGTCCTGGACCCCACACACACTCCAACTCCTATCCGAATATAGGCACTCAATGTCGGATGTGTGTGTGAGACTAGGAGCACCGGTCCTCACCCCACACACACTCCAACTCCTATCCGAATATAGGCACTCAATGTCGGATGTGTGTGTGACTAGGAGCACCGGTCCTGGACCCCACACACACTCCAACTCCTATCCGAATATAGGCACTCAATGTCGGATATGTGTGTGTGACTATGAGCACCGTTCCTCACCACACACACACTCCAACTCCTATCCGAATATAGGCACTCATTGTCGGATGTGTGTGCGACTAGGAGCACCGGTCCTGGACCCCACACACACTCCAACTCCTATCCGAATATAGGCACTCAATGTCGGATGTGTGTGTGAGACTAGGAGCACCGGTCCTCACCCCACACACACTCCAACTCCTATCCGAATATAGGCACTCAATGTCGGATGTGTGTGTGACTAGGAGCACCGGTCCTGGACCCCACACACACCCAACTCCTATCCGAATATAGGCACTCAATGTCGGATGTGTGTGTGACTAGGAGCACCGGTCCTGGACCCCACACACACTCCAACTCCTATCCGAATATAGGCACTCAATGTCGGATGTGTGTTTGACTATGAGCACCGGTCCTCACCCCACACACACTCCAACTCCTATCTGAATATAGGCACTCAGTGTCGGATGTGTGTGTGACTAAGAGCACCGGTCCGGGACCCCACACACACTCCAACTCCTATCCGAATATAGGCACTCAATGTCGGATGTGTGTGTGACTAGGAGCACCGGTCCTGGACTCCAAACACACTCCAACTCCTATCCGAATATAGGCACTCAATGTCGGATTTGTGTGTGACTAGGAGCACCGGTCCTCACCCCACACACACTCCAACTCCTATCCGAATATAGGCACTCAATGTCGGATGTGTGTGTGACTAGGAGCACCGGTCCTGGACCCCACACACACTCCAACTCCTATCCGAATATAGGCACTCAATGTCGGATGTGTGTGTGACTAGGAGCACCGGTCCTGGACCCCACACACACTCCAACTCCTATCCGAATATAGGTACTCAATGTCGGATGTGTGTGTGACTAGGAGCACCGGTCCTGGACCCCACACACACTCCAACTCCTATCCGAATACAGGCACTCAATGTCGGATGTGTGTTTGACTCGTACGGCGCCACACAGATGGAGTATGGCGCCGTACGAGATGGCTGCCGTGTCGCGAGCTCCCGCACGACGACGCAGTTTTTTGTTATTTATTCTTTTTATTGCAACTTTTTTAGTTCAGGATGTTAGCAGCAAGTTCACTTATAACTTTTGCACACTTTGGGAGATCAGATCGACAGTCGCTCGCCGCCTACCGGAGTTTTTTCACTCTTTCGACTCGGACGTCCCGCCCGAAGTCACAGCTGGATTATCTCCGTCCATTTTGGGCACGATTACGCGCAAGCGTCGCCGGAGGAAGCGAGGGAAGCGAGCCGCGTGCTAGTCAGGCTGAGATGTCGATCCGATCGCCCCCCACTACCCACCATTCTACTGGCTAATGTACAGTCTCTGGACAATAAGTTAAGCGAACTACAGGCTCGTATTCAATTCCACCGGGAAACTAGGGACAATTGCATTATCTGCCTTACGGAGACATGGATGTCGGAGGGGGTTACCGACGCAGCTATCGAGCCGACGGGATTTTCCGTACACCGGGCGGACAGAACAAAGGCTCTCTCCGGTAAAGATCGCGGAGGGGGGGTATGTCTCATGATAAACAGATCTTGGTGCAACCAAAGTCATGTACATCCCCTCAAGTCTTTCTGTTCCCCGGACCTGGAGTACCTGATGCTTATGTGCCGTCCATACTGGCTACCTCGGTCCGTGACGCGTTTACATTCCCCCACAAGCCAACACGGACACAGCGCTGAAGGAACTGTACGGGGCTATCAGCGAACAGGAGTCGGCCCACCCCGAGGCTGCTCTCATCGTGGCGGGGGACTTCAACAAGGCGAACCTGAAGAAGGTTCTCCCGAAGTTCTACCAACACATAAAGAGCAACACACGGGGCGAGCGGATCCTCGACCACTGCTACACTCCCTTCCGTGATGGCTACAAGGCCCTCCTCCGCCCACCGTTCGGCAAATCAGATCACCGCTCTATCCAGCTGCTCCCCGCCTATAGGCAGAGACTGAAGCAGCAACCGATCGCTGTGAGGGAGGTCCAATGCTGGTCGGACCAATCAGATTCTACGCTGCAGGATTGTTTTGATCACGCTGACTGGCACATGTTCCGCGTTGCCTCGGACAATAACATCAACGAGTACGCGTCGTCGGTCACCGGGTTCATCAAGAAGTGCATAGATGACGTTGTTCCGACCAAGTCGGTTCGGATATATCCCAACCAGAAACCGTGGATTAACGGCGATGTTCGCGCTGCCCTACATGCGCGTAACGCCGCCTTTGGTTCCGGGAATACGGAGGAATATACGAGAGCCCGTTACGACCTCCGTAAGACCATCGTCACTGCCAAGCGGGAGTATAAGGACAGAGTGGAAGATAAATTCAAGAAACACGATGCGAGGGGTATGTGGCAGGGGCTGCAGAATATAACGAACTTCAGAGGGAGAACCAGTTGTGTAGAGAACTCCTCTACCTCCCTCCCAGGAGAGCTAAATACATTTTTTGCTCGGTTCGACGTAAACGGCAGCCCGCCGAAGCCAGCACCGACTGGGGAGACCAGCCAGCTGCGCATCTCGGAGGCGGATGTGCGCCGCACCTTTAAGCGGCTGAACATCCGTAAGGCGGCAGGCCCCGACGACATCCCGGGCCGCGTCCTCAGAGCATGCGCAGACCAGTTGGCAGGAGTCTTTGCAGACATCTTCAACCTCTCCCTGTCCCAGGCTGTTGTCCCCGCGGTCTTCAAGATATCCACCATCGTGCCTGTCCCTAAACAAACCAAGGTAACATGCCTGAATGACTACAGACCTGTGGCCCTCACCTCGATCGTTAGCAAATGCTTCGAGAGGTTGGTCAAGGACTTTATTTGCTCCGTGTTACCTACCACGCTGGACCCATGGCAATTTGCATATCGTCAAAATAGATCCACGGACGACGCAATTGCCATGGCCCTCCACACTGCCCTTTCCCACTTGGAGGGGAAGAACTGTTATGTGCGAATGCTGTTTGTGGACTACAGCTCAGCATTCAACACAATAGTTCCTGCCAAGCTCGACACCAAGCTGAGAGGTCTAGGCGTACCCCCATCCATGTGCAGCTGGATACTGAACCTCCTGTCGGACCGCCGCCAGGTGGTGAGGATGGGCAGCACCACATCAGAGCCACTGACCCTCAACACGGGAGCCCCCCAGGGATGCGTGCTGAGCCCTCTCCTCTACTCCCTCTACACCCACGACTGCATGGCTATGCACAGCTCCAACGTCATCGTCAAGTTTGCTGACGACACGACAGTGATGGGCCTGATCGCCGGCGACGACGAGACAGCCTACAGGGAGGAGGTCGGATCGCTGGAGCAGTGGTGCCAGGAGAACAGCCTCGCCCTCAACGTCAAGAAGACCAAGGAGCTGATCGTGGACTTCAGGAGGCAGAGGGGAGAGCACAGCCCTATCTCCATCGACGGCGTTGCAGTAGAGAGGGTCAGCAGCTTCAAGTTCCTCGGCGTGCACATCTCCGAGGACCTCACATGGTCCACGCACACCACATACGTGGTGAAAAAGGCCCAACAACGCCTGTATTTTCTCAGGCGTCTGAAGAAATTCAGCATGGGCCCCCGCATCCTGAGAACATTACAACGGCACCATCGAGAGTGTTCTGACAGGGTGTATCACCGCCTGGTACGGGAACTGCACGGCACTCGAGCGCAGAGCGCTTCAAAGGGTGGTGCGGACGGCCCAGTATATCGTTGGAGGTGAGCTCCCCTCCCTCCTGGACATTTACAACCAGCGGTGCGTGGCCAAGGCCAAAAGAATCATAAAAGACATTGCCCACCCCAGCCACCAACTTTACTCACTATTACCGTCAGGCAGGCGATACCGCAGTATCAAGTGTCGTACAAATAGGCTTAGAGATAGCTTCCACAGTCAGGCCATCAGGCTGCTGAACAAGGGCGTATAACATATAACAATGTATATTTTATTACATTGATTTATATATATATATTGCTCTTTTCTGTGCTGATTTTTGCATTTTATAAATTGCATTTTTTATTTTTACTATTATATTCTTTATTCTATTTTTTATTCTATTTTTATTTTATCTTATTTTATAACTGCTGTCTGTCGTCGGGTATTGCACACAAGATTTTCACATCACTGCTTTATACTAAACTGTAAACTGTGAAGTGACAATAAACTTGACTTGACTTGACTTGACTTGACTTTGGGTCGTGATTAGACACTTGACGTGATTTATGTGCATTACTGGTTTTACTTTATGATAGTATGTCTTATTTTAATTAAATACAGGTAAATATACTTTAGACGATTCTCCCTCAAATCTCACTCAATGTAAATTCCGTTAGGTTTGTTCGATAGCACAAGCCACTGTGCATGAAACTTCTATTTAGATTTTCAGATTTTCCTCATGAATTGATTAATCGTTAAATATCAGTTTTTCATCAAAACAATGCTTCTCCCTCACATCACCATCGGTTTTGATTCTGTTTGGCTTTATACTAAGGCACCTTCCATCCTCCAACTTAGATTTCCAATGTTTTAGTTATACTGTGTAATTATCTGTGTTTTCTTAATTCCTATACCTTTTGGTTATGGTGACTTTTACTTTGTAAAAACGGAAGCTTGGTGTGTGCACACTGTGCGGCAACTTAGCAAGGTTAACATAAGGTTTGGCTCCCGGCTTTCGTTGGAGTGAAAATACGTGGTAGTGAAAGTACGTTGAAGGATAAAGTGTGGTGTCGTGAAAAGTTAGAATAAGTATATTTATAAGGATTCTCTTGTTAATCATAGCAACCCCCGAAGAAGCAAAAAGGTATGTTAATGTGGTGTGAACTTTATGTAACATTAACAAATGTATTTGTTTAATTTGTGTAACAAATTTCTAACCGTTGTTTGGCTCTGTGTTGTAGCTAATGTTTTTAGCCTAGCTTAGAGCTTCTCGGTAGCTAACGTGTGTGTTAAGTGATGGAGAATGTTACGGAGAATATGATCTAATTACCCCCCCCCTTTTCTACTTTATGTACCACAGTTCTTACGGTGTTAAATCATTCTGAAGGAATGGAAAATAAATGGTCAACATCAGTCAAAGACTGTTTTATTCGAGGGACTGCTACATACATACAGTATATATACAGTATATGAATGCGTGTGTGTGTGTGTATATATGTTAGGGCTGCCCCCGATTAGTCGACCAAAGGTTAATCGACCGAGAATAGGCCTGTTCTCAGTGGGTGTTGGCCTCCGCCAGGGCTGCGCTTTGTCACCCATCCTGTTTGTGATTTTCATGGACAGGATTTCAAGGCGTAGTCATGGAGGGGAGGGGTTTCAGTATGGTGGGCTCAGGATTGAATCGCTGCTGTTGTGGTCCTGTTTGCGTCGTCAGTATGTGACCTTCAGCACTCATTGGATCGGTTTGCAGCAGAATGTGAAGCGGCTGGGATGAGGATCAGCACCTCCAAATCTGAAAAAAAAGGCTTCGTTCCTACCCTCACCTATGGCCATGAGCAATGGGTAATGACCAAAAGGACGAGATCGCGAATACAAGCGGCCGAAATGAGTTTCCTCAGGAGGGTGGCTGGTATCTCCCTGAGGGATAGGGTGAGAAGCTCAGTCACTCGTGAGAGACTCGGAGTAGAGCCGCTGTTCCTTCGCGTAGAAAGGAGCCAGATGAGGTGGTTCGGGCATCTAGTAAGGATGCTTCCTGGTCGCCTCCCGAGGGAGGTTTTCCAGGCACGTCCAACTGGGAAGAGACCACGGGGCAGACCGAGGTACAGGTGGGGTGATTACATCTCCACACTGGCCTGGGAACGCCTCGGGATCCCCCAGTCAGAGCTAGTCGATGTTGCCAGGGAGAGGGAAGTTTGGAGTCCCCTGCTGAAGCTGCTACCTCCGCGACCCGATTTCGGATAAGCGGGAGAAGATGGATGGATGGATGGATGGAGGTTAATCGACCAAAGAGTCATTAGGTGATCAAGTTTTAATTGGTTGTTAATCGCAGAAAAAATAAAACACGGACACGTGAGAGAGGACACGTGACAGAGGACACGTGAGAGAGGACACGTGAGAGAGGACGCGTGAGAGAGGACACGTGAGAGAGGACACGTAACAGAGGACACGTGAGAGAGGACACGTGACAAAGGACACGTGAGAGAGACCAAAGAGTCATTAGGTGATCAAGTTTTAATTGGTTGTTAATCGCAGAAAAAATAAAACACGGACACGTGAGAGAGGACACGTGACAGAGGACATGTGAGAGAGGACACGTGAGAGAGGACACGTGAGAGAGGACACGTGACAGAGGACATGTGAGAGAGGACACGTGAGAGAGGACACGTGACAGAGGACACGTGACAGAGGACACGTGACAGAGGACAGCAGCGGCTCAGAGGAAAGTGAGCCCGCACCAAAGAAGCAAAGGGAAAAGCAGCCAAGCCGAACCAAAAACCGAACCAAGGTTGATAAGGGACCACTGACTTGGTGGACAATAAATGAGGAACGCTATCCTAAGATTGCTAGAGCAGCTAAACGCATCCACTCCATCCCTTCCACATCCACGCCATCGGAGCGCATATTTTCAAAAGCCGGCTTAATTTTGAGCAAGACACGGAGCTCACTTCTCCCGGACAACGTAGACAAAAATTAAGCCTAGATTTACTTATTTGTTTTTTTATATAATTTATATTTATTTTAAATTGTTAAAAGAAACAAAAAAATATAGTTTTTACTTTTTACTCATCGTTTGTTTTATAAAGTTATTGTGTTGGTTTTAAAAGTTCATAAGTTGTGTGATGTTGATGTTATATGCTGTGTTGTGTTGAAATAAATGAACAAAATGTTCTTGTTGTCTTCTTGTTGATATTTCCAACACATTCAGGAACATAATTGAATTACTTGCCGGTGTCGTTAAACAGGCGGCTCAATTCATGCGTGCGCATGCGCACCATTAGTCGACCATTAGTCGATTAATGTCCTTCACTGACCACCATTGGTCGACCAGGAAAATCTTTGGTTGGGAGCAGCCCTAATATTTATACATATATCTATATATTCACACATGTGTGTGTGTCCTCTGTGTGCCTCACCCATCACAGTGAGGTGGGCCCAGGCCTCCACGGGTCTGGACGTTCTGTTGGTGAGTGCCGCTTCACACACGTACAGCCCAGAGTCCTCCAGCACGGGGTCAGGGATCAGCAGGCGACGCCCACTGGCCAGCAGACGACCATCTGATGGCGTGATGGTCGTCTGCTGGCCAGTGGGCGTCGCCTGCTGATCCCTGACCCCGTGCTGGAGGACTCTGGGCTGTACGTGTGTGAAGCGGCACTCACCAACAGAACGTCCAGACCCGTGGAGGCCTGGGCCCACCTCACTGTGATGGGTGAGGCACACAGAGGACACACACACATGTGTGAATATATAGATATATGTATAAATATCCAGGACACCGTGAGCCTGTCAAAGGGTCTGTAGGAAACAACAACAACACAGGTTAAAGAAGAGAGAGAGAGAGAGAGAGAGAGAGAGAGAGAGAGAGAGAGAGAGAGAGAGAGAGAGAGAGAGAGAGAGAGAGAGAGAGAGAGAGAGAGAGAGAGAGAGAGAGAGAGAGAGAGCGAGCGAGCGAGCGAGAGAGAGAGAGATGAAGAGAAGAGATGAGAAGAGAAGAGAAGAGAAGAGAAGAGAAGAGAAGAGAAGAGAAGAGAAGAGAATGATGATGAGAGAAGGGACAGGAAAAGGAAAGTAAGGATAGACACTAGGTAGGAAGATGTGGAAGAGAGAAGAAGAGAGACATACGAACACTGAACAATGTCAAACACTGACAATGATTCTGATTCTGAGAGGAGGGTGAGTCGAGGAGAGGAGAGGACAGGAGATGAAAACAGAAGAGAAGAGAAGCGTGAGACAGACCGTGAAACATTACCACATATTAAATCTATCATGTGTTTCTGAGCCAATGAATGAAGGAATGACAGATGACAGTCTGTATATTAGAGCCAGTCAGTTCTACTTAGCTCCAGAGAGACATTCCCTCACTGGTGGTGGATGCACATTGTTGGGAAAAGCTACCAAGACTTCACTGAAAGCATGGAGTTACATAATAAAACCCCATATAAATACATGTAAGCTGGATAAACACACACATGTTAAAGTAAAGGTGAGAAGCTGCTGTTTAGTTTGTCGTCAATGCAGCACTCTGACAATATAACGTGCTGAAAAGACACATCTTTTACAGCCAACAAGACTTTTATATAAAAACTGTCTGTATAAAACATAAATCTCAGCCCAGGTGGAAGATTAAATAATAAATGGACAGCTTTGTGAATACAATTCAGTCCTCCTTTTCTTTTCTTGGTCTTGTGAATTGGCCCATGGTTATCATTCATTATCCTGAAGCCTGCAAGAATAACATCCACTCAAACCAAATATAAACAATATAATGTTAAAAGTGTGTATTTATCCTTTAGTCTCTCTATCAAACGTTCCTATAGGACAACACAACTAATGATGGAGTGTTTATGTCTACTGTCTGAGAGAGAGAGAGAGAGAGAGAGAGAGAGAGAGAGAGAGAGAGAGAGAGAGAGAGAGAGAGAGAGAGAGAGAGAGAGAGAGAGAGAAAGAGAGAGAGAGAGAGAGAGAGAGAGAGAGAGAGAGAAAGATAGATGGTGAGAGAGAGAGCCAAAGAGAGAGAGAGAAAGAGAGAGAGAGAGACCGAGAGAGAAAGAGGGAGAGAAACAGAGTGAGAAAATGATAATAATAATAATTAAAACTCTGTTTAATTTATTTACAGTTCTGTACTTCTACTGCGACACACAGGCTTGTTGTCTGGGATGAATGTGTGTGTAAACACAAATGCACAACGTGTGCATGCATGTGTGTGTGTGTGTGTATGCGTGTATGTGTTCTCATATTCATGTTAAGACCTGGCGTTGGCGATGCATTCCAGTGAGACCTCCATCCCTGTCACCACCGTGGTGTTCTTTGGTCCAATCACCATGGAAGGAGACAAGAGCTCTGAGTCTGATTCTGGAACAGAGAGATGGGAGAGAGAGATTAGAGCTAGGGCAAGAGAGAGAGAGAGAGAGAGAGAGAGAGAGAGAGAGAGAGAGAGAGAGAGAGAGAGAGAGAGAGAGAGAGAGAGAGAGAGAGAGAGAGAGAGAGAGAGAGAGAGAGAGAGAGAGAGATATTGTTGATATCCAGGCTCAGGTAAACACTGTTATCCATCTTTAAATGGATTCTCTCCGATTACAGCTTCTTCTAACACCTGTGTGTGTGTGTGTGTGTGTGTGTGTGTGTGTGTGTGTGTGTGTGTGTGTGTGTGTGTGTGTGTGTGTGTGTGTGTGTGTGTGTACATAAACGTGTGTGTGTGTGTGTGTGTGTGTGTATGATCTCCCTTTGACAAGAGATCAGTTCATGTAAAACCATCTGTCTAAATCCACCAGAGAGAAATCCAGAGATCAGTGTGATTGGCTGAAGGGCCCAACTGTTCCATAGACACATGTATGCACATGCACGCACTCACCCCATCCCCCACCAGCACCAGCTCTGAGCAGGGGTGGTATAAGCCGGGTGTGTGTGTTAAAGAGTTGTCAGCCCCGCGTCCTCGGGCTTCACTTCACAGACAGCACATAACACACAGAGGCAACCACAACATGATGCTGCACCGTGCTTACTGTCTGAGGGACCAGTGAATCAACAACATGATGCTGCACCGTGCTTACTGTCTGAGGGACCAGTGGATCAACAACATGATGCTGCACCGTGCTCACTGTCTGAGGGACCAGTGGATCAACAACATGATGCTGCACCGTGCGTCTGTCTGAGGGACCAGTGGATCAACAACATGATGCTGCACCGTGCGTCTGTCTGAGGGACCAGTGGATCAACAACATGATGCTGCACCGTGCTTACTGTCTGAGGGACCAGTGAATCAACAACATGATGCTGCACCGTGCTTACTGTCTGAGGGACCAGTGGATCAACAACATGATGCTGCACCGTGCTTACTGTCTGAGGGACCAGTGGATCAACAACATGATGCTGCACCGTGCTTACTGTCTGAGGGACCAGTGAATCAACAACATGATGCTGCACCGTGCTTACTGTCTGAGGGACCAGTGAATCAACAACATGATGCTGCACCGTGCTTACTGTCTGAGGGACCAGTGAATCAACAACATGATGCTGCACCGTGCTTACTGTCTGAGGGACCAGTGAATCAACAACATGATGCTGCACCGTGCTTACTGTCTGAGGGACCAGTGAATCAACAACATGATGCTGCACCGTGCTTACTGTCTGAGGGACCAGTGAATCAACAACATGATGCTGCACCGTGCTTACTGTCTGAGGGACCAGTGGATCAACAACATGATGCTGCACCGTGCTTACTGTCTGAGGGACCAGTGGATCAACAACATGATGCTGCACCGTGCTTACTGTCTGAGGGACCAGTGGATCAACAACATGATGCTGCACCGTGCTCACTGTCTGAGGGACCAGTGGATCAACAACATGATGCTGCACCGTGCTTACTGTCTGAGGGACCAGTGAATCAACAACATGATGCTGCACCGTGCTTACTGTCTGAGGGACCAGTGAATCAACAACATGATGCTGCACCGTGCTTACTGTCTGAGGGACCAGTGAATCAACAACATGATGCTGCACCGTGCTTACTGTCTGAGGGACCAGTGGATCAACAACATGATGCTGCACCGTGCTTACTGTCTGAGGGACCAGTGGATCAACAACATGATGCTGCACCGTGCTTACTGTCTGAGGGACCAGTGGATCAACAACATGATGCTGCACCGTGCTTACTGTCTGAGGGACCAGTGGATCAACAACATGATGCTGCACCGTGCTTACTGTCTGAGGGACCAGTGGATCAACAACATGATGCTGCACCGTGCTTACTGTCTGAGGGACCAGTGAATCAACAACATGATGCTGCACCGTGCTTACTGTCTGAGGGACCAGTGAATCAACAACATGATGCTGCACCGTGCTTACTGTCTGAGGGACCAGTGGATCAACAACATGATGCTGCACCGTGCTTACTGTCTGAGGGACCAGTGGATCAACAACATGATGCTGCACCGTGCTTACTGTCTGAGGGACCAGTGAATCAACAACATGATGCTGCACCGTGCTTACTGTCTGAGGGACCAGTGAATCAACAACATGATGCTGCACCGTGCTTACTGTCTGAGGGACCAGTGGATCAACAACATGATGCTGCACCGTGCTTACTGTCTGAGGGACCAGTGAATCAACAACATGATGCTGCACCGTGCTTACTGTCTGAGGGACCAGTGAATCAACAACATGATGCTGCACCGTGCTTACTGTCTGAGGGACCAGTGGATCAACAACATGATGCTGCACCGTGCTTACTGTCTGAGGGACCAGTGAATCAACAACATGATGCTGCACCGTGCTTACTGTCTGAGGGACCAGTGGATCAACAACATGATGCTGCACCGTGCTTACTGTCTGAGGGACCAGTGAATCAACAACATGATGCTGCACCGTGCTTACTGTCTGAGGGACCAGTGGATCAACAACATGATGCTGCACCGTGCTTACTGTCTGAGGGACCAGTGAATCAACAACATGATGCTGCACCGTGCTTACTGTCTGAGGGACCAGTGGATCAACAACATGATGCTGCACCGTGCTTACTGTCTGAGGGACCAGTGGATCAACAGAGACAGTGAACGATGGACACTGCATAGACAAGAAAGAAAATCCTGAATTTCAGAGCTGCAGTCAAAGAGGAGCAGGAGAGGGACCAGGCGCATGAGGAGGAGAAGTAGGAGCAGGAGTGGGAGCAGAAGGAGGAGGAAGACCAGGAGCAGGAGGATGAGGAGGAGCAGAAGAGGAGGAGGAGCAGGAGAAGCAGGAGGAAGAGGAGGAGCAGGAGGAAAAGGATGAGGCGCAGAAACAGGAGGATGGGGAGGAGTAGGAGCAGGAGGAGCAGGAGGAGGAGAAGGAGCAGAAGCAAAAATAAGAGAAGGAGGAGGAGCAGCAGGAAGAGGAGGAGCAAAAGGAGGAGGAAGAGGAGGAACAGGATGAGGCAGAGGAAGAGCAGAATGAGGTGGGGCAGGAGGAGGAGGGGGAAGAGGAGGAGAGGAAGAATCAAGAGTAGGAGGAGGATGAGGACACACAATGTTGAGTGGTGTGTGTGTGTGTGTGTGTGTGTGTGTGTGTGTGTGTGTGTGTGTGTGTGTGTGTGTGTGTGTAGGCACGCATTTGTGCATGTGTGTGTTGCACATATTCACATATAGGCTACTGCATTAAAGCAGATTGATACATTGAACAGACCAGAATGCACCACCACTGGGCTCTTTTAATTCAATAGGATAGGGCAGGGGTTCCCAAACTTTTGTATATATTAAAATATCCGCCCCCCCCACCGACATGCACCCAAACAAAGACTCTCTCAGACACATCCTTTACTTGAACACACTTATAGCATTTATTTAAAACATTGTACTGTAACAGTGAATCGAAATAGGAACAAGTTACCTTTACCATATCACATAATTTATATTTAGCCCCACCGTGGGGGTCAATGTGTATGTTAAATAACTTTATCAAAAGACAAACAACTGCCACATTTCCATTGCTGTACAAAAATAAAATGTGATGAGCAACAGTAAAACCTATTGTTTACTATTTGATCTCTTGTAAAAAGTATCAACAACATTGTTTAGATAATTGAGATGATCACTCACTGCAATCTCAACATTTTAGATGTATAACAATGTCCATGGGATCTAAATACTGTGGGAGTAGTGACTATTTATAGATTTTGAAAGCTAAGTTTTGTTCACTACCAATTCTAGAACACTGAGAACAATCCTATGTGAGGGTTTAAGAGAGTTCAAATACTTAAAAAGTAAATGGAATGCAAGTTGAAATACAAGTTTAAGTAAGTTTAAGTTGTAAATAAGTTTACAAGACAACAAATGTTTAAAAACTGATTTCTGCCCTTTATATTATATCAAATATATGTCTGCTTGTTGCCACTTGATGTTATTTACCGAGACAAGAAAAACTTGTCTGGATGACTTGTTGTGTCTAAAATACATAAACTGAAGGTCACAATCAAATCATCAAATCATCAAAAAACTAAAAAGGAAATACGTATGACCACTAGTCACCTATCGGAGGCTAAGTCAAGCATAAGTCAAGCATATACTTAAAGTAGATAAAAATTCCTTAAAGTACATCAGTAATACATGCAGTAATACATGTGTATTACCAATACCTCGAGGTAGGTAGGTAATGGGAGGTAATGTCACGATGAAACCCTAAGCGCCTGTGACATTAAGTACAGTGTCAAGGTGCGGAGTCACGTCAATGTCCATGAATCTATTAATCTATAGGGGAGCTCACAAGGTTACCAGAAACCCCCCCTTGCTTCACACATTACACACCAAAGACATTAAGTGGAGCTCCACTGTCCTCTCCATCCCTTCCAGTGTATCACCGTGCACTGAGCCATAAGCAGTTATAATTACAATGACTAACAGCAGGGATCAATACATTTCAGGGTTGTTGGAAACTGGTTCTGTGAGGCCCAGCCAATAGATAACTAATATAATATCAAGAGCAGACCAAAAGACAACCAATAAATAACCAATAAAATATCAAGAGCAGACCAAAAGAATATCAAGAACAGACCAATAGACAACCAATAGAATATCAAGAGTAGACCAATAGAAGACCAAGAGCAAACCAGCCAACCAATAGCAGACCAAGAGGCTGTGCTACGGTCACACCCATGTCGCCCCCACCCTCCTCCCCTAACCACCCCATGTGATCAGCATGGTCGTTCAGAACAGAGGAGAGATGGGCTCTGACCAGAACCAAGGCCCAGCTGTGTCACCTGTTGCACCGTTTACATTGTGGCATGTGAATATACGTGCGCTTGTGAGTCATAACATAACCATTACAGTACACTTCCAAGAAGTTCCTTCCTTGCTTCATGAAATTAATTTCTCTACCACCTCCACCACCACCACTACCACCAACTCCACCACCACTACCACCCTCACCACTATTACCACCACCACCACCATCTCAGAGAGAGAGAGAGAGAGAGAGAGAGAGAGAGAGAGAGAGAGAGAGAGACTTACCCAGAGTGACAGCGCAAGTTATTTTCACTTTGCATTAAACATGTGTAGATACCTGCACACACACACACACACACACACACACACACACACACACCCTTACAAACAACAGGCCACTCTTTGGCTTTGGTGACATTCTTTTTTAAGGATGGCTGTGTTTTGGTGTAAAGTTAACATTGGTAAGATGTTCAACACAGTTAGGTTTAACTGTTGCTGTTCCTGGTTCTGAAGAAAGCTTCATTGTAATAATAATAATAATAATTCATTGCATTTATATAGAGCTTTTCAAGAGACCCCATGGTAATGGACACAGCGGTTTTATCCAAACCGTTTTATAAGCATCGAATTCACCGTTTCATACACACATTCAACCACCGACGGCGGAGTCAGCCATGCAAGGAGACAGCTGGCACATTACATTTACATTTAGGGCATTTGGCAGACGCTTTTATCCAAAGCGACTTACAAGGTGTACATTAGAGCAGATAGGGTTTGGGTGCCTTGCTCAAGGACACCTCAACAGGTTTTGCTTGGAGGAGCCAGGGATCGAACCAACAACCTTCTGGTTGTGAGGCGGCCACTCTACCTCCTGAGCTATACTGCCACTATACTGCCATATCCACTTACTATGATAGCAGAAAGGGTGACATAAAGGGTGGTATCACAAATCTGGTATTCATAGGTTCTCATCCAGTTGCTTACTTGCTCATTAATTTCATTGTTTTCCCACCAAAGATGTTTTTTCAATCAATGTTTCATTTTTAGAAATAATATATTTTTTTATTTTTTTATTTTTTTGGCAATAAAACATTTATACAAGGAAAAGTTGATTGTACATAACACACACACACACATAACAAATACACAAATACACAACCACACACACACACACACACACACATACACAGGTTTACGGCCAAGGAGTAGTCTTACGAGGTCCTTACAATTCCTTATAACCACCATGGGAGCTTTTGACAACTATAATGGTCTGTTTCTGTGTGTGTGTGAGTGTGTGTGTGTCTGTGCGCACCAGGGACGTGCACGTTCAGTACATCAGTAGATGCCAAAGCAACCCTGGAAAGAGAATCTAATTAAAACTCCACACTGCCACAAGGAACCAAACTTTCTCCATCTCTCTATCCCTTTCTCTGCCGTTCCTGCCTCTCTCTCCCTTTTAACCATGGAGCACCCTCTAACTGGAGGACTCTTCCACATCAGACTCAATCCCCTGCACTCCGAGGAGGAAGAGAGATGAAGAGCCCCAGATAAAGACAGAGCCAGAGAAAGAAGCCTCTGAGAGACTCAAAGGGCTGTGCGATTAACTCTTTCACTGGCAGGAGTGAAGAGAACAATGCCTGACTGATGCATGCAGTGGGTTTTAATCAGACAGCAAGCGGGCAGCTAAGATTGCTGAACACGGGTTGGGGTTTTCACCAACCAGCCGGAGTGTCGGACACCTGGTTCCCTTTAAACGGCAATAGACAGTCAGACCTTGTATCAATAAATGGTATAATAGACGACCTCTGCCACACAGAGGTCAGTGCTGCCACTATCATAACATTGTCTTTAATATTACACTATCATACTTTGCTGGAATTTCTGGACTCATTACAGCCACTGCACTGTTCTGCACTGTACTGCACTGTATTCATGATGCTGCTGCACTACTGGCACTTTACTTTATAGTGTTGTATAGCATAAGTATAGTACATTGTATTGAATTGTTAAACTGTAGGAAATACATTAGGAAATTCATACTGCGGGACCGAATGGGGAGTAAGAATTCCATTGTACTTGTTGCATACGGCGAACACAAATCTTGAATATTGAATATTGTTACGTATTCTGATAACACAGTAGTAGTAGTAGTAGTAGTAGTAGTTGTAGTAGTAGTAGTAGTAGTAGTAGTAGTAGTAGTAGTAGTAGTTGTAGTAGTAGTAGTAGTAGTAGTAGTAGTAGTAGTAGTAGTAGTAGTAGTAGTAGTAGTAGTAGTAGTAGTAGTAGTAGTGGTAGTGGTAGTAGTTGTAGTAGTAGTAGTATATTGTATCCCTGGACTTTAATATGATATCATACCCCACTGCACTGTGGGATGAAGCTGAGAGAAAACAAAATGTGCTATGAACTAGTTAATGAAAGCTGAAACAACACATGCATAGTGGATGATTGTTCTGAACAGACACAGCCTCCAGTCATCAGTAAACCAACAGCACCAAGTTGTTGTTGTGGTTGTTGTTGTTGTTGTTGTTGTTGTTGTTCACCACCAGCCTCATACATACAACATTTATCAGATACAAATCTCTCTTTGATTTTCATTGGTTAACCAGAACTTCCCCTAAAGAGAAAGAGGCTGGGTTTGGAAGGAGTGTTTGAACCTTTTGGAGCATCTTCCAAAATAATTAAGGGTGTGTGTTTGTGTGTGTATGTGTGTGTGTGTGTGTGTGTGTGTGTGTGTGTGTGTGTGTGTGTGTGTTACCTGTGATGCTCAGGTAGACTGCAGGGCTAGTGGCGTTCTCCCCCGTCAGCTCATTCACCGCTTCCATGTGGTAGCACCCTGCGTCTGCTGCTGTTGTTGCCAAGACAACCAGCTGATTGTCCAATGAGATCATGCTGTGAGGCACGAAAGAGAAACAAAACAAAACAGCCCTGATTAACATTGGCCAGGGCGATGGTTTTGCTTCATGGTTTAATCTCAAAAAATCGAAATGTCTGGGGTTGCATTTTGTTTCCGACACCCATAAAAGTGACTTGGGAAAATTCATTGAGATTTAGAAGTGGAACACGGCATGTGAGAAATATGAAAATGGGCCGTTTGGGGTGTTTTCCTAGTAGTGGGAAAGTGAAACTAAAGGGAAAATCTTGGAACTAAATTTTTCCCAAGAAATGTCTTCACCAATGGATTTGTAAAGGTGTGTTTTAACATGTATTCAAATATTGAAATTCAACTCCTGTGGGAAACCTTTTAAAAAACTGCTCAAAGTTGGGGTACGAGTTGATTGAAAACATTTATTTTTCACTAAAACCACTCCTTGGTGGAGAAACGGCCATGCCAACTTTTACATTAACAATTCAAAGTAGCTTTATTCATTTATTTCAATTACTTGCATAATACTTTGAGCAAATACCGATCCTCTATGTCAAATGGTTCAGGTGTCAATGTCTGAGTCTTCTCCAGACACAACACCATCATGAATACAATTATTGCATGTAATGCCTTGACAAACTCCACATGCTGAGATGCACTTGACACCATTCATCTTGCAGCTGCATCACCGGTTAATGCGATCTCCATTACAATTACAGCTTGTGAACTGGACTAGCACTTAGGAGCCATGGGGTCTAGTGTTGGAACTGGCTCATAACCATGAACACCTAATGTCCATCCATAGTCTCTGGAGTCCAGAGACATGCTCTGTAGAAGGTCCCGAGGCAATATAGGCAATTTATAGAAATGCAAGAAACGGTTTTTGATAACAACATTTATTTTTAATAGAACCATTATATATTTAAGAATAAAAATAACAACATTGAAAAAGTTTTTAGGATGTCTCATGAATCATAGTCAGTGCCGAGCGGAGCTGTGGGGCTCGCATAGGGAGGTCAACCGGCTTGTGCTCTAAGATGGCATCTTCAAATGCGCACCGCTTGCCAATTGGCACCTTGGTGCTGAAGAGTGCCAGGGGCAGCATCTCATCTGTCAGGTACCATAGGTGCATTCAGTGCCTTGATCGCTGATGCTGCAATGCCCTTGTCAACAGACTTGTAGACGCGTACAGGTGGTAGAAGAGCGTGGGGTCATTCCATGTGGCTTCTACGGCCGTGTCGCAGGTCAGCCACCACATTGTGTAAATGCATGTAATGAAGTTGGCAAATGCATGAATCTTCAGCACCTGGTGCCATGTGGTGATGGTCCCCCCCATCAAGACCAGCTTGAGAGTGTACATCAGCTTGGCCATCCACCGTGCCTTGTGCAGTGCTCCAGGCTGTTGAAAGATAACTGAAGTGTGTGCACCCAGATACACATAACACATCTGCACAAACTTGTAGTTGAGCACTCCTGCAGTGCACTCAATGAGTTCAGCACGCAACTTGCCCAGGAATGCTGTTCGGCCTCGTCAGGAATGTAGCGGGACAATGGGCCGCTGTCCTTATGTGGCAGCAGGTCCCAGTTGGCGAATGCTTCAAATGTGGCCACTCTGTTGCCTTTCATGCAGGCTAGGAAAGAAATGTTCGGTGTTCAGTTGCTCTGTGTTTGGAGACCACAGTGTGTCCAGCCTGTGCTCCATTGCATCCACCAGTAAAGCTGTAGCCTCACTGGAGCGCCTGGCCTGCAGAATGTGCCTTGACATGCTGCCAAATGTGTTTCTTCTTCTTTGTCACATGGCTTGTTTCTTCTTCTTCTTCTTCTTGAAACATTGAAACCAAAGCCCAAAGTGATGGCACCAGAGAACGACATAAAAAATGTACCGCTTTATCATGGCTCCCAAATGGGTGCCGGTTTCCCCATTTTGCCGTTAAAGCTAATGTGCCGTTCCACATCTAGAGCACCACTTATCGGAAAATATTTTGGATTTATTGTTTTTGCATGGAGGGTAACACTTTGAGCACCCAGACAAATCCATATGCTGGAATTGTGTCATCCAGGTATGAGCTCGTCTGCTATCAAACTCAAAGTCTAACTTGTGTGAGCCTATTTTTGCAGTCATGCAGATTTACGGTTTTGGTTTGTTTGTGCTGCTCTCAGTTCAGAAACATGTGCATCCCAGCACAGTTGTGTGTGAGCGGTGGAACGGTGTTTACCAGCAGCATGTGAATCAGAATCAGAATGCCTTCAGCAGTCATTGTACAAGTACATCGTATTGCCTGTTCTATCGTCATCCTTAAAAACAATTGGATATATTATATATTATTTTTGTGTGTATAAAACACACACAAATAAACATAATGTCCATATAAAAACTGTACATATATATATATATACATATATATATACATATATATATACATATATATACAGTACATATATATATACATATATATATATATATACACATACATATACATATATATATATATATATACATATATATATACATATATGTATATATACATATATGTATATATACATATATATATTCAAGTCAAAGTCAAAACCAATCACAAACTAAATTTCAGTTTTGGGGGCAAATTTAGTAAAATTAAACTAACTTTTCTGTAATTATCAGTGTTATGTGTGATTGTGTAGAGTAAAGACAGACTAGCTAGTATGCGAACTGTGAATTACTCCTCATCTCCTTCACTCGAACAAACAGTCACCTCTTGAGTTATAATTTCATAGAATTTCTAAAATAAAGAAATACAAATAAATAAATATATTAAGACATATTGCATGTGGCAGGAAATTAACTAAAAGCAACAGTTGCCAATGTAGTATTTAGATTTAGATTCCGTTTTTTATTCTGATTTCATTACAGAGCATATAAGTCATACACACACAAACACACACACCAGACACACCGCCTGTGACACATAACCTGTGGTCCCAAACCCATCATTTAATCAGACAGACACACACACACACACACACACACACACACACACACACACACACACACACACACACACACACACACACACACACACACACACACACACACACACACACACACACACACACACACTCCAACAGGCACAGCTAGCATAGTTAGCCGATGCTATGCTACATTACACGGGTTGATTACCACTTGGACTTGCTGGCAACGATCCAAGTGGTTGTTGCGTTAGGGCGCAACATGTCAGAAACTAGGATTTAGGGATTTTATTTTTCTTTGTATCAAAAATTGTTGTCGCTGAAAAATCTAAAATGTGCTGAAGCTGAGAACGTCATAATTGTCATCCAAATTCACACAACAAAGAGATTTTTTGTTGTTGGGTTTTTATCATACAGACCAATTTTTTATCATACAGAAAAATCTTGTCGGAACAAGTGAAGCTCATTCCCAGGCTCTGAGGTGTCGTCTTGCTAATGTAATTGTCTCCCCTTGCACCTTGACAATGATAGATATCAGTGAAAAAATGTCATTGGTGGGCAATAGACAGAGGCTTTACACACATCCTCCCTGCTGTTTAAACATCACACATCACATATCACATCTGTCCGCTGCATCAAAAACACAGCAGAACAAGCAGCCCCTAGACCAGTGGTCGCAAGTACGGTAAGTTTTGCCATGGGCCAATTATTTTCTGAGACACCATCTATTTTCTAGATGGCGGGCCAGAACATGATCAAAAGCTAATATAAGTAATTGATTGTTAAAACATGTAACACGTTCTAATGCTTTGACTTTTCTTTCGGGTGCTGTGCGATCAGCGGCGATCGTTGACGGGGTTATGTCGGCCTAAGAGGCACGTCGGCCCATGGTATGCCAGATATCCAGTACAGCCCTGGCGGAAAATTTCACTGCATTCTCGATTCGGACTGTCGATCCAATATTGTAAAAAATATATAAAAATATAAAAAATAAAAATAAAATATAATAATTTTAATTTTATTTTTTATTCTCAAAATAATCTTCCGGGCCTAATATTATTGCTGGTGGGCCACCAATGGCCCACAGGCCGCCTGTTGCCGATCCATACCCTAGACAGTTTAATGTAGTATAGCCTAGTATAGTATTGTTGTTGAAATCCAGATTGCGGGAGTGAATGGGGAGTAAGCATTCCATTGTACATGTTACACATAAAACAATAAAAAAAATCTAGAATCTTGAATAATCTTTGATCACAATATATGTTCTTTGTGGCTCGATAACTGATATATAGCATGTTTTCTGACAATTAAATAAATAGTCTGTATAAGATAACCACATGGTAGAGCCAGTATTTTTGTTGATAGTTTTAAGAACTAGTACTACTCACCAATCTACAGAAACTTCCCAGTGACAGTTGGCAATCTGGCAGTGACAGAGTCGCATCATGTTGCTAGAGCGAATTCTCTCTCCTCGGTTCTGATACTCCTGGACCTGTCTGCAGCATTCAACACTGTGAACCACCAGATTCTCCTCTCCACCCTTGAGGGGATGGGTGTCTCAGGCTCTGCTATCTCCATGTTTGCATCCTACCTGATGGGTCGCTCCTACCAGGTGGCACTGGTCTGTTTCAGAACCATGCAGACTGATTACTGGGGTTCCACAAGGATCAACCTGGGTCCTCTTCTCTTCTCCCTGTACACAACGTCCCTTGGTCCGGTTATCCACTCCCATGACTTATCCTACCACTGCTATGCTACACGACACCCAACTGGTCTTGTTGTTTTCCCACTCGGACATGCAAGTTGAAACACATTGCCACGTGCTTTGTAGACATCTCAAAGTGGATGTCGATGCACCACCTAAAGCTCTGCGTATCTGTGTTGTTATCTGTTATATTACAGTGTTAAGTTGATTTGTTTGTCTTTCTCGGTCCATGCACTATGCATTTGAGTGGTTTTGTGTTGGAAAAACAATGCAACCAATCAGATATTTTTCTAGGTTGCTGGGAAGAAAATCCTTCAACCAAAGTACTCCCGCATGCCCGCATGGCCCTTAGACTGAATGAGAGCGTATGTGTGGATTAACAATTTGATCAACCAATCATATAGTGATTTGTAGCCAATGGGCGTATTCTTTCGGATTTCCCCAGTGCGCTAGAAGGTATACTGGCTCGAGACTTGTGGTTTTTTCTACGTAGGTTTTTACGTCGAAATGGCAACAGGTGAAGATGATGTTGTTACGGAATTGTTGTTAGTACCCTTTTCAAGACTACCATTCAGTGAAAAGATGGACATTATAAAAAGGTTTTAACAATCCCCGTCACTAACCCTCAAACGGATAAAAACATATGGAGGAACAGAACAGGACAATCCTGACTCACTGCATTAGCTTCCATAGCTATTGTGTGTATATATGTGTATATGTGTATGTGTGTATGTCTATGTGTGTGTGTGTGTGCATGTGTGTGTATGCATGTGCATGTGTGTGTGTGTGTATGCTTATATGTGTATGTATGTGGATGCATGTTTTTGTGTGTATGTGTGTATGCATGTGTGTGTGAATGTGTGTATGTGTGTTTGTATGTGTGTATGTGTGTGTGCGCATGCACAAAAAGTTTGTTAATTGTAAAATAGCAGGTCAGAGCGGTCATCAATGGCAGCTCATAAATTCCATTGTGTCCTTATCTTGTTCCCTTTCCTCACTGAAGCTCTTGAAAGGATTTCCATATGGTACCATGGTGTGCTGTCTTGAAGCACACTTAAAGGACTCCAGAGGTTCAAAAGAAACACAACAAGAAGACAATTAGGAACATGATTTGTCAGGGCTGGGCGGTATATAGGTATTATGAGTTATACCGGTATATTTCATAAGGAGATATGTAGATCGGACCATACCGTAGTCTGTGATGTTATGTTATGACCGTTTTTTTTGTTGCATTAAAAGCCGCTTTGTCCCCTCTCATCTCTGAGTCCATATCATGTAGGCCGTTCTCTCTCTGCGCTGTTCTCTCTCTGCTCATACACTCAACCCCGCCCCCAGCCCCGCCCCTTCTCTGCGTCTGCACGAAGGCTTCTCACTAAACTTTCCAGCAACATGGAGACGGACATGGTGCATAGTTTCATAGTTGGAGATATTTCGGATTTCGGATTTCAGATGAATAGACAACAATAGAAAGAGTGACGCTATCTGTAAAAGCTGCCAGAAGCTAATTGTGTCAAAGGGTGGAAACACCTTTGTGCTGCTGCAGCCTCCAAGCCCTCGCTGCCGTGCAGCGCGATATAACGTGTAGCGCCACTATATAAGAGGCTGTGGGAGTGGGTAGAAACGAGGAGACGGAGACAGGCATACGAAGTAATCAGAACTGGTACATTCAAATCTCCCGCTCTAAACATTACCCAGAAAGCATCTGGTTGAATTGGCTTAAAGGAGCCATAACTCCCTCTCACAGTGTCTAGCGAATGTCTGTGTCCCAAGTGGATCACCACAAGGCACGATATAATGAAGGCGGTGGCCTACCACATCGCTAAAGATATGGTCCCCATTGCGACCGTGGACAAGAAGGCCTTAAAAAGCTACTTAAAATATATAAATACCGATATATATCGTATATCGCCCTAATCTGCATGGCGTCTCAGTGGTCAACAAACCTCAGCTACAAACCCTCTCTCTCTCTCTCTCTCTCTCTCTCTCTCTCTCTCTCTCTCTCTCTCTCTCTCTCTCTCTCTCGGCCGGCTGCTAACTGTGTTGACACAGGGTTCCTATATAGCGTTGGGTTGAATGTCTGGGCTGATGAAACGTTCAGAAAGTTACGCCTATGGAGCACCTCGGCTATTCTGTGGTGAAGAAGGTCCAATAAGAATGGAATCAAGCAGAATAATATTATAAACGATCATATGGAAATCACCAGCTAAATATTGTTGTACTGAGGTACTCAATTGAAATCACAGGATTAGCTATTTTGCAAGTCATTGAAATGTTGACGCGGAAAACCACCTATTATAGTTGGGAACACAGAATACATAGTGTGAATAACGTCAGTGTATTCAGCAACTGGGTTTAAAACTCATATTATGTGTATAAATAACTATAGAGATACTTTTATAGTAATGGTAAACTGTAGTGATAAACCATACACATATAATGTATACAGTTTACTGAAAAAATCACAGGAAACATGACCTCCAGACATAAATATAATTCAAATTCATACTTTCTTATAGTTTACAAATATATATTTTTGTTATAAACAATATTTTTAATTAGGAATTAACTAAATATATCACCAAATGTTGGTCATTTTAGTGACTACGGTTTGGAAGCATTTAGTTTAAAACATTTTGATTACTTCTTCTACATTTCTTTGTCTTTTTAGGTGATTTTCAAAATAATGTATAATGCGGCTGAGTGTTCTAGAAGCTACCACCCAGCCAGAGTCCTCCAGGAGGGCCTGGAATAAGTTGATGAAGTGAATTTAAAATAGCAAAAACAGCAAGCTTCGTCAGTTCTGAATGAACTCATGAAAACAAATGGGCCAGAAACAAGCCATTATTGTGAAGATGAAAGATTAATATGCATGTCACTTATGGTGCCCATGTCACTCGACTTGTTTGGCAGGATTTGGGAAGAGGAAAAGACACCTAGAGAATGGGCAGAGGGACACATTGTGAAACTCCCAAAGAAAGGTGACTTATGCATTTGACAGCTTAGACAGAACAACCGTATGGAGCTTAATGGAACACGTGTGATTCACATGTGGTTCATATGACGGAACCACATGCAAGATCATGCATGCAGGCCAGTTATCAAAGAGCTTTGATGTCAATACGGGGGTCTAGAAGGGTTGTCTACTTTCACCATTACTTTTCCTCCTTGTAGTCGACTGGATCATGAAGGAAACAACCAAAGGGGAGAGAAATGGGATCCAATGGACAATCTTGGAGCAATTAGATGACCTCGACTTCGCGGATGACATTGCCCTTCTCTCTCACACACATATGCAAATGCAGGAGAAGAAAAATTGGGACTTACACCAAACACAACAAAGACACAGGCGATTCAAGGAGCAGCAACCCCATCCTCATACACGGCAACTCCCTAGAGGAAGTGGAGGCAATCACATACCTAGGAAGTGTGATGGACACCACAGGAGGGACAGACGCGGACATAAAAAGTAGGATCAACAAAGCCAGGGTTATGTTTAACATCCTCAGGAAGATCTGGAGCTCCAAAACCATCTCAACAACTAACGCCAAACTACACATCTGCAACTCCAATGTGAAACAGGTAATGCTGTATGGTTCAGAAACATGGCGAACAGCAAAACAAGAAGGATCCTGAACATCTGGTGGAGGGACAAAGTCAGGAATGTGGACCTGTGGGAGAGAACTGGACAGGATCCAATTGACCTACATATCCTAAAAAGAAAGTGGAGATGGATAGGCAATCCCTAAAGTGGAACCCACAAGGGAAGAGAAAAATAGGTCGGCCCAAGAACAGTTGGAGGAGGGATGTCAAGGCAGAAATGTCTTTGAGTGGGCAAAACTGGGGAGACCTTGAAAAACTTGCCCCCATCCGAGTGAGATGGAAGACATTCGTCAATGGCCTATGCTCCCTGGAGGAGCCAATGGCTTAACTAACCAACATTGTACCAGTGCCAAAACACTCCTCTGCAACAAGCCTCAACGACTTCCGCCCTGTTGCACTCACCCCCATCATCATGAAGCGCTTTGAGAGGCTGGCTCTGGCTCACCTCAAATCTGGCCATCACTGGATAAATACCAATTTGCCTACCGTGAGAACAGGAGCACGGAGGATGCCATTTCCTCAGCTCTTCACTCCGCTCTCTCCCACCTGGATGAGAGCAACACCCACGTGAGAATGTTGTTCATAGACTTCAGCTCAGCATTCATCATCCCCTCCAAAAACATCTTCAAACTTGGTGACATCATGAAAACCAAGAACCTTGACATTAACCCCAGTTTGTAACTGGTTATTAGACTTTCTAACCAACAGACCCTAGTCAGTCAGGTTAAACTATCTCACCTCCTCCTCCCTCACCCTAAACACTGGCTGTGTGCTGAGCCCTCTCCTCTACTCCCTCTTCACCAACGACTGAACTCCTGTACATGGTACAAACACCATCATCAAGTTTGCCGATGACACAACGGTGGAGGGCCTCATCAAAAACAAAGATGAGGCAGCCTACAGGGAGGAGGTCCAGCACCAGGTGGCGTGGTGCGCTGACAACAACCTGGCCCTCAACACCAAGAAGACCAAGGAGCTCATCGTCGACTTCAGGAAGACCAGAGTTGGCACACACGCCCCCATCCTCATCAACGAAGCGGAGGTCGTGTGTATCCAGCATTAAATTTTTGGGGGTCCACATCTCCGAAGACCTCTCCTGGTCCCTCAATACTGCCTCACTGGTAAAGAAGGCTCAACAGCGTCTCTTCTTACTGAGGAGACTGAGGATAACCCATCTGTCACCTCAGCTTTTACTACCTCAACTTTTACCGGTGTGCTATTGAAAGCATCCTCACCAACTGCATCACAGTGTGATATGGCAACTGCACTGTTTCCGACCGGAAAACTCACGTTGGATTACTCCTCCATGCAATAAGCACTACCCACCACAAACAGTGTCTGAGGAAGGCACAAAAAATAGTGGATGACCCCTCTCACCCCAACCATGGACTGTTTGCCCTCCTCCCCTCCAGGAGGAACTATAGAAACCTTTGATTCAAGATTCAAGATGACTTTATTTATCCCGAGGGAAATTAAGGTGCAACAGTTGAAACAGGGGGAATAAATGGACACAAAATATACTAATACCTAAAAACTAAATAACAACAAACTAAACTAAACTACACTAGTATAAACAAAATATAACTAAATGAAATCTAAATTAAATCTAAATGTATTGACAGATGAATTGCACAATTTACAGTATTATTACAGTAATACGTAGGCATATACAATATACAACAATACGTATAGTGCAAATTGGCAGTAATAAAATACTAATAAATAACTCGGATGAATACTGAAAAAGTGACATGTGAAAAGTAAAAAGTGAAATTGAATTTATAGTGCAAAATTACAGTGAAAGGATTTACAGTGTGTTGACCAAAAAATACTAACAGTGCGTTGACCTCAGGTCACTGAGTCTCCACTGTCCCTCTCACGACCCGAGGTAGATGAATTAAAGAGTCTGATGGCCACAGGAAGAAAGGACTTCCTGTGGCGTTCTGTGGTACACCTGGGTGGAATGAGTCTGTTGCTGAAGGTGCTTCTGTATGAGGTCAGCACCTGATGGAGAGGGTGAGAGTTGTTGTCAAGGATACTACGCAGCTTGCGCAGCATCCTCCTCTCAGACACCACCAACAAGGAGTCCAGCTGGACCCCCAGGACAGCGGCAGCCTTCCTGACGATCCTGCTGATCTTGTTGGCGTCTGCTGACCTCAACCTGCTTCCCCAGCACACGACACCGAAGAAGATGGCACTGGCTACCACCGACTGGTAGAACATCTTCAGCATTGTGTTACAAACGTTGAAGGACCGGAGCCTCCGCAGGAAGTACAGGCGGCTCTGGCCCTTCTTGTACACAGCCTCAGAGTTCTTGGCCCAGACCAGTTTGTTGTCCAGGTGAACTCCCAGGTATTTATATTCCTGAACAACTTCTGCGGACACACCTTTGATGGAAATGGGTGTGGGTAGATTTCCTCCTGCGGAAGTCCACCACCATCTCCTTCATCTTGTCTGTGTTGAGCTGCATGTGGTTCAGCTCACACCACTCAACAAAGGAGTCCACGACGCCCCTGTACTCATCGTTTCCCTCGCTGACACAACCAACAACTGCAGAGTCGTCCGAGAACTTCTGCAGATGGCAGGACTCTGAGTTGAACTGAAAGTCTGAGGTGTACAGGGTGAACAGGAATGGGGAAAGAACCGTTCCCTGTGGAGCACCAGTGCTGCTGACCACAGTGTCCACACTGTGAACGACCCGTCAAATTGTCTGTAAAGTCAGCTTACTCCCCAGCAGGGCAGGCCGGATGGTGTTGAACGCACTGGAGAAGTCAAAAAACATGATTCTCACAGTGCTCCCGGGTCTGTCCAAGTGGGCGTAGGCACGAAGAAGCAGGAAGATGATGGCGTCCTCCACTCCCATTTTCGGCTGGTAGGCAAACTGAAGAGGGTCCAGCGATGATCTGACCAGGGGCCAAAGAAGCGACAGGACCAGCCTCTCAAAGGACTTCGACACGTGGGATGTCAGCGCCACCGGTCTGTAGTCGTTTGAGGTGCTGGGACGTGCCTTCTTCGGAACCGGCACCAGGCAGGATGTCTTCCACAGCACAGGGACCCTCTCCAGTCTCATGCTCAGTTTGAAGATGTACTGCAGTACTCCACTCAGCTGGGCAGCACATGTTTTGATGACCCTCGGGCTGACTTTGCACTGCTGGATCCTCTCCTTCAGCTTCCTCTGAACCCGCCTCATCTGCTCCCTGTCCCTGTCTCTGAAGGCCCTCTTCTTCTCATTGAGCAGGACCTTGATGTCTCGGGTGACCCACGGCTTGTTGTTGGGGAAACAGCGTACAGTCTCTGTGGGAACAACACTGTCCACACAGAAGTTGATGTACCCTGTTATACATTCCGTGAGATCATCAAGGTCCTCTCCATGCAAATCACAGAGGAAATCCCAGTCTGTTGACTCAAAGCAGCCCCGCAAGTCCTCATCGGCCTCCTGTGACCATCTCCTCACAGTCCTTATGGTCACAGGCAGCCGCTGGACTAGAGGCCTATACAGGGGCTGAAGGTGGATGAGGTTGTGGTCTGACCTTCCAAGAGGAGGAAGGGCGGTGGCGCTGTATGCCCCCTTAACATTGGCATACAGCAGGTCCAGTGTCTTGTTTCCCTGGTGGGACAGTCCACAAACTGCTTGAAGGTAGGCAGTGTTGCAGCCAGAGTCACGTGGTTGAAGTCCCCAGATATCGCGATGAATGCTTCTGGGTGCTGTGTCTGAAGTCTCACGACGACGGAGTGGGTGACGTCACACGCGAGCTCCGCGTTTGCCGACGGTGGAATGTAAACAACAACAAGAAGCACATGGGAGAACTCTCGCGGCAGATAGTATGGCCGCAGACTCATGGCCAGCAGTTCAATGTCCGGGCTACACACACGTTCCTTCACAGTAACATGTTCTGGGTTACACCACTTGCTGTTAACGAGAATAGCAAGTCCCCCACCTTTCCTCTTGCCACTCTCCCGGTGAGTGCTGTCCGCCCGGACGGTCAGAAAGCCGTCCGCAGTAACATTGGAGTCCGGGGTGTCCTCGTGGAGCAACTTCTCCGTGAAACAAAGCACACTGCTCTCCCGGTACACCCGCTGGGTCCTCACAAGGCCCGCTAGCTCGTCCATCTTGTTCGCTAGCGACCTCACGTTCCCCTTGGTGATGGAAGGGAGATATGGTTTATATCTCCGCTTCCTCTCCCGCTGTTTATGTCTAGCCTTGCGTCTGTACGTCCTCCTCAGCTCCCTGGGGAGGTTGGGGATGTCGGGCCTCTCCCGTAGCAGCGAGGTCTGTTGTAGCGACAACAGCTGACTCCACGCGTAGACAATGGCTCCGCCGAATGTTGAGCCGCGACGGAGACGCGGTTCAGTAACAGTGTCTCCAGAATGAGAAACACGGCAAAAAACTTCCCTAAACAAAGTTGGCTGAGGGTTGCACAACTACTTAACGAAAAACTATACTAAAAACAACAATAATATAAGAATAAGTAACAAGTAAATAAAAAGTAAGAGGGGAGGGGGAGCAACAGTTGCTGGCTGCCACTCGTCGCAGCGCCGGAAGTCATAATTAGGTTTTCAAAGAATTGGAATCCACACGGCAGTCTCGCGAAAGCTCCAGTTTCTTGATTTTCACAACGTACAACCTAACACTGGCTATCCACTTTTAGAGAGGACAGAATGCTTTCCTGTGTTGAGAACACCACAAATACTATAACAATATAAATAACTGACTGTGGTACAGTCTAATGCAGTCATAGCAGATCGGACGGCTCTTCTTCACAGTGGAGACCAGTTTGCTGGTTTGGAGAGATAGAGATGAGCTAGAGGTCCTAGGGTTAGCTAATGGACTCACTACATAAATTAACCTAAATTCTCTCTCTCTCTCTCTCTCTCTCTCTCTCTCTCTCTCTCTCTCTCTCTCTCTCTCTCTCTCTCTCTCTCTCTCTCTCTCTCTCTCTCTCTCTCTCTCTCTCTCCTTTTCTCTCAGTTTCTCTCTGTCTCTCTCTCTCACTCTGAAGATTCTTACTTTATTTCTTTATTTTCTATATATATATTCTCTTTTCTCTTACTCTGTCCTATTTTCTCTCTCATTCTCTTGCTTTTCTGTTACTTCTCCACTTCACATTCCTTTGGTTCGTTTGGTTAATTTCTTTCCTCCACTCTATATAATTGGGATAAGGCGGGGCTGAAGCATTTGTCTCATTATACATACACCTACACAGACGCACACAAACACACACACACACACACACACACACACACACACACACACACACACACACACACACACACACACACACACACACACACACACACACACACACACACAAACAAACACGGCAACTTAAACACTTTTGTGAGGCAAACTATTGTGTGTGTATTCTCTCATAGGACTTTTTTAATCAGCTGAACACAAAGAGAAAACAAACAAACAAAATACAATGAAAGCACCCAAGCAAATGAGAGATATTAATTATCCTGTTTGCCTGATGATACTGGCAGTTTTATGGTATTCTTTGAGATGTGTCATAACACACACATGCACGAATGAAGCACATATGCACAAACAAACATGTTTTTTACCAGCCTTGCTAGTCAGTAAGTCACTGCAATACCACACACGTGGTGAAAAGGGCCACAACGCCTGTATTTCCTCAGGCGTCTGAGGAAATTCATCATCATTCGAAATTCAACATTCTACACCGGCACAATTGAGAGTGTTCTTACAGGATGTATCACCACCTGGTACACGGGAACTGCTCCGCACTTGATCGCAGAACGCTTCAAAGGGTGGTGCGGACGGCCCAGTATATCGTTGGAGGTAAGCTCCCCTCCCTCCTGGATATATACAACCAGCGGTGCGTGGCCAAGGACAAACACATCATAAAAGACATTGCCCACCCCAGCCACCAACTGTATTCACTTTTACCGTCAGGCAGGCGGTACCGCAGTATCAAGTGCCGCACAAATATACTTAGAGATAGCTTCCACAGTCAGGCCATCAGGCTGCTGAACAAGGGTTGTATAACTTTGATGTGACAATAAACTTGACTTGACTTGACTTGACTTGAGGTGGCTAGTGAACTTCTACCGTGGTACCGTAGAGAGCGTCCTGATGAGTCACTGTCTGGTACGGCAACACCACTGTACAGGACAAGAAAGCCATCCACAGGGTCTTATAAGCTTATAAAGCTGAAATAACTATTTTAAAAGTTAGTTCCCTATTAGGCCTTTGGCAGTTCCCATCAAATTCATTCCAATGTTCCTGTTTCAGCTGGAAATGTGTAGGTTGAATTATGGAATTTACAACTTGATTTCCCACTATAACAATGTGTAACCCGATTAGTCCAAATTAGAAAGTTGTGCTGCAAACAGACATTTTATGCTATTGAGGGTAAAACTAGAGCATACACCTTCTCCCTCCCTAAAGGAAAAATGGAAATGGAAAATGTATTATTTTGTTGGGCAAAACACTTTTTTTGCACCAGTCATCGGTACACAAAGCAGGTGCCAAAGTGATCGATACACACCCATTCTGGCACTGACGAGGACCAACGGAAAAACGGGTTAACGACCTGAAATGGTTCTCCAACTGCTGGTGTTGAGGGAAGGGGGGGCTGGCATGGTTGCCATGCCAACCCTGCAGGTCAGACCCGAACACCTGATTTGTGTCAAGGGGACTGTTTCTGATCGGCTTGTTTGATGGTGAGCTGGTCAAGCGTCAAGCACTCGAGGTTGTCTGTCCGTCATAACCGGTGACCATCAGAGTCGATTGCTGCAGATAAGGCAGTGTTACAGCCTGCCCACAATTGTGGGCAGGCTGTTTAAAGCCATGCACATCTGTTATAGAAAGAAAAACCTTTGCGAGAGGATCAGATGGGTTATTCACATGAATGTTAAAATCACCAACAAGCAAAACACTGTCAGAATATGTTAAAAGGTCAGCCAGTGGGCGGTATACTAAAGCTAAGAAGAATGAATCTACTGCCATTTCTGCTGTAGTAGGTACAGAGGAGCAGAAAGCAAGAACTTCAAAGGATGAAAAAGCAGAGTTTTGAATTTGAGATTAAAGCCACTCCAACACCTTTTTTGATTCTCGGGAATAACTGTGTGCTAACATAGTTAGGTGGGGTAGCTTTGTTTAACGGTAAGTAAATGTCTGGTTTTAACCATGTTTCACATGGCCAGGATGGCCCAGGATGTCTATCTTATTTTCAACCACTAGATCATGGACCAAGAGCGCTTTAGTTGAAAGCAATCTGATATTTATGATTCCAATACTAAGCTCTTCCAAAGTAGTAAGGTTTGAGGGAGTTGGATTGCAACAGCTCAGTGGAAGAGTTTACAGGAACATTTTTGCAGATTTGCCTTCGCCTGCGGATTTTACACCTCAGGACAGTGCGGGGCAGCTCCAAAATACTAATAGGTGTAGGTGTTCTATAAACCTCCAGTGTGCAGTTGCTGCTGCTGTGACCAGTACAAAAACCTGGAGGCACCTCAGTGTCAGCATTATGTACTACATCACCCAGGCTAACTAACCTAGTTAACCCACTCAGTATTCTGCTCTGCAACATGGGCTAGTATGTTGCTAGCAGGTCACGCCTGGCTAAGACATCTATAATTTCTGACATAATTGAGGCTAACCCAGTAGGGTGAAGGCTGTCTCTCATCAGCATGTCAGGGCGGTCCCACATGGAAGCCCTGCTCTTCACTATAATGCTTCAGTGATTTATATACAGAACATTTGGATGTTTGACACTGTCCCAACACATTAGCCTTAGAACCGCATTCAAAGTAAGTAGAGGCCACTGCTAATTTATTGACTAACTGCAACACTATCTGGACTTTGTTTTAATGACCACCCTCCCACCTCCCACCATCCCTTTGGCTTTGTTCTTTAAAAACGATCTCTCTCTCTCTCTCTCTCTCTCTCTCTCTCTCTCTCTCTCTCTCTCTCTCTCTCTCTCTCTCTCTCTCTCTCTCTCTCTCTCTCTCTCTCTCTCATCCTCTCATACACGTTTGCGTCCATTCTCTCTAAGTCAGCTGATAGCCTCCTTTCTGTCCAACGCGAATTAGCCTGCATAATGATACAGGTGGGCCTCTGTCTATCACCCACAAAGGCACACCGCTGCACACAAACACACACAGGAGGCGTCCCACACAAAAAACACGTTTTTACATGGTATCAGGTATCATGGTATCAGGTAAACACTGTCATTTGCGGTGTTGGCACGGCAGCATTGACAATACACCGCTCCTTTTCATAGGAGGCTTCCTCGTAGTGATGTTGCAATTTAGCGAGCCTTATGTTCAGTTTATGTCAGCCCATTTTTGAGGAAATATATGCTGGCAGCGTGCACATTGTGTACATTATGCAGTATCCCTCAGTCACCGTGGTGCTGTGGTGACTGCACTAACAACACAAACACACACATGTAGGAACTCGTGGAATACAACAGACACAGTTTCTTTGGTTGACAACACAAATCTGTGTGTCATTTATTTGCATATCCTCTCGTAATGTTGAGCTGCCCAACCCCAAACACCTGCTTAAAGGGACCGTGCCCCATTACCCCTAACACACCCTTTGCCTGGTGAATTACGTTCCTTGCATCCCCTACACACACACACTTTTTTTTGTTTACTCTGAAGGAATACAATTTAGCTGAAGCTTGAGCGGCTCACGCACGTGTGTGAGAGAAGGCAGAGAGAGACGGAGGCATCCCAGAAACCTAAAAATGAATTAATCATATTATTATTAACAACCAGCGTGCACCTGTGTTTAGAGGAGATTACTACTACTTACTTCACTCACGACCATACACGGTGCCAGATTTTGATACCGGCAGCAACTGCACTAATTAATTATTATAATCTAAACACTAGAACATTTGCTCTGATTACTTTGAGCTTTGTGGGCTGGGCAGCCTGTTTTCTCCAGGCAAGCAGGAGGTGTGTTCGGCAGTAGAGGCTTGGATGGAGAGATCCAGCTCTGCACTTCGCTGTCATTCTTCAATAAGATTATCAATATGTTAATTCTGTGCTCCTGAGATTTTCCTCATTAGATGAGTTTGTTATTGGTTTTTATAATAATCGTTTGTTTCTTTTCTTGTCAGTGTAGTTTTTTTACTCTGACACAACGTGACACATGGAAAGTTTAAATGCTAAATGTCATTAAATATATGTACACACACACAATGACATTTATTTCAAACCACAGAGATACAATATCCTTTTTTTATTGATAGTGACTACAATACGCCTGTAGAGATGGTGGATTTATAGAAGACTATAATGTGCGATGTTTAGCCACAAAGTTCTACATTTTAATGTTCATCGTAAATCACACTTAAGTCCAGTGGGAGCATGAGCTAAACTACAGTGTTCATGCCCTGGTTTGACTCCAGGGGTATCCTAAAGTCACAGGAAGCGCGAATACAAAATGCATTGCAATTTATGTACATACTTTGTCAACTGCTCATGGTATAACACTAAGATGTGAAACAGTGCTAATTAAACATACAGCCTAAATATACTTATATTAAATATATAAATACAGTTTTAAAAGGATTCTGGGCAGCCTTCTCCAGGCCCCCTTTTTCATCCTGCCAAGGTGAAATATTCAAGTGGATATTTAGTTATTCCCTTCGGTTTAGGAGCCAAAGGTCATTTTGGTTGGATGTCAGTGATTGTATTTCCTCTTCATGTAAAACTTGATTTGTTTTTCATCTCAAGACTACCGTCACACTCACATCCCCAATACTTTTCCTCATCGGTAATCTTTTCAAGTTAAATTATACTTCAGACTTTTAGTTTCACAATATCCTGAAGAAATTCACATCACGTTTCCCAGAGCCAAGATTGATATCTAAAAGGTATTTTTTGCCTGATTTGTGTGACGAGTGGCCACAGATTGTTTTTATCGGAAATAGATACATCTAAATATGTAAATATGATATACACTGTATTTATAGACTCACTTCCTATACAACTTAGAGATGGACTGAGTGTAGCTGTGTGTTTGAGTATGAGTTGAGTCTGACGTTGGATTAGAATATGCATGTCAAATGTGTATTTCACTCATTAGCATATTGCAATAACCAAATTGTGCTTTTTAATTACAACCGGCAAAGTTATACAGAGGGAGAAAGAGAAAGAGAGACACAGTGTGTGTGTGGGGTGGGAGGACTTTTTATATCACTCTTTCCAAGGATGTTTAATCTCACAGTTGGTTTCACAACTGTGGAGGTATGTGCTCGAAGAGATCATTCTTTTGATGGATTTTTCGTTGACAAACAATATTGGAATAATTAAGGAACAAGTTTCATGGAATATTTTTGCGTTAAGGAACTGTGATATTTGTTTTATGGAAGTTAATGCCGAAGCGGCCAAGCAATTGAATGAGTGGATTCCCGGCCTACTTTGAGTGTATGAAACCAGAAGATACTTTTTGAAGATACTTCTTGGAAATTATATGAACTGTTTTGAACCTTTTTGAACACTTTGGAATTAAGAGACAGAAGAGAAATATTTTTCGTTGTTTTGGGAAGTTTATTTTGAGCCAATGTTGTCTAGTAACGACGCGGCCGAAGTGACTGTTCTAAACATGAGTGAGCAGGCCGCGCGTTTGCGCGCAGCTAGATCAGGACAATTGTCTCATGTAACAAGGAGAATGAATATTGTGAATACTTTGATGATGAGTGAAGAATCCCTCGACGAAGTAAAAGGAAACATGGTTAAGTTTTATGAAATACTTGAAGAGTTTAACAATTCGAATTCATTTTATGTTCATGAGTGCTTGGATGAGGAATCACGCAAAGATGATGACGAGAAGTGGTGTAAACCGCGATTAGCGCAAATAAGTGCTTTTATTGCAAATGTGGATAAATGGCTTTCACGAATAGAAAACCCTCATGGTCTTAGCTTAGGTGCAGTTACGTCTTCCGCTGAACAAATGGAAGAGCCAGAGTCTCTGGCTGAATCTGTTGATCGAGGAAATGATGAACGTAATGTCGACACGAACACGGATGCAAACGATGATGACACCAATGCACACGTTGATAACACCGATGCGCTATCAGTTGTGTCCAAAAGGTCATCTAGAGCGTCTTCATCATTGCGTATCGATGCAGAAGCAGACCGACTAGCTTTAGTTGCCAGAGTTGCGAAATTGAAGGAGAAACATGCAATAGAAGCACAGGAGGAAACGTTAAGGAAAAAGAGAGAAATGTTGGATTTGGACACAGAAATTGAAGCAGCTTCTGTAAAAATCAACTATCTAAAAGAAGCTGAAATGAATATGTCTAACCCCATGCAATCTAACACTGCTGTATCTAACCCTGTGTCTTCTGTTAAAATGTCAGTATTAGGTGCTGAAGCAGCTCAGACCACGTTTGATGCATCAACAGCTATGCAGGCGCACCTGGAGAAAAGGCCAGACTATTCGCTTCCTCTTTATGATAGCACTGCTCCAGCAGTCAGGACTAAGACAGGTGCCAATGTACAATTTCCCCTGCCTGCTTTAGCTACAGATAGGCAGGACAGCAAGCCTGTTTTCCTTCCCAGGGTCAGTGGTGATATTATGCCACGACAGCCACACACCTCATCATATAGCTTTCCCTCTGCTCTACATAGGCCTACCTCATCACATAGGCATTCATCTTCCATTCCCCCTGTCATTTCCCAGTCATATGCTAGCTCAGATCAAGCCACTCGTTCCACTGTGACACACAAGCAAATTCCCTCTTCAACCAGCTCATCGCAGGAAACTCGCATGATCAAAGTTTTGGAGAATCAAAATGAATTAACCAGGATGCTCCTGAAACAGCAACTTTTGACTACACTGCCTCAAGGAAATATCCCACTATTTGACGGACAAGTTCTAGAGTACAAGTCATTCATTCACTCATTTGAAAACATGATTGAACAGAAAACGGATAACAATAGAGACAGGTTACAATTTCTTATTCAGTACACTAAGGGCCAAGCGCAGAGACTCGTCAAAAGTTGTGAGTACATGTTCCCCGACAGAGGCTATCAGAAAGCAAAGCAGTTACTGAAGGAAAACTTTGGAAATGAATACAAGATATCATGTGCATACATGGAAAAAGTCTTATCCTGGACTCAAATGAAATCTGAAGATTCCAAAATGCTGCAGGATTATGCTTTGTTTCTCAGGAGCTGCTGCAACGCTATGGAGGAAATGGAGTACATGCAGGAACTGGACACCATGTCCAACATGAGAAGCATTGCCCTCAAGTTGCCCTTCAAGCTCAAGGAGAAATGGCGTAACAAGGCTCATGAGCTACAAGAGCGACACCAGCGTAGGGTAACGATTTCAGATCTTGTCTCTTTTATTGAAAAGCAAGCCCGTATAGCAGCTGATCCAGTTTTCGGTGACCTTCAAGATCAGTCAACCAGTAGAGCTAAGGTTAGATCCCCTACTCTGTCACAGCTTTCAAAGTCATCTGGCAGTAGTTATGCCACTAGTATTGCTCTTGCCCAAAAAGAGACGAAGCCTGAACCCTCTTGCCCCCTCTGTAGCTCAAAGCACACATTGGACTTGTGCAAAGACTTCTCAAAGAAAATGCATAGAGACAAGATCAGTTTCTTAAAGACCAAGGGCATCTGCTTTGGATGTCTCTCCGCAGGCCACATTAGTAAAGACTGCAAAAAGCGACTAACATGTAAAGTTTGCAAGAAAACTCACCCAAGCGTCTTGCATATTGAGATTAAAGACGGCACAGCTCAAGAAGCAGAAAAACCCTCTGGTGTTATAGGCAGTGCATCAGCAGAGTTATGTGGTCATATAGGGGCCGGGGACCAAGAGTGCGCACTTTCCATCGTCCCAGTTAAGGTTAAGGCAGCAAAGGGCAGTCAAATCTTACAAGTGTATGCGCTCCTGGATCCAGGGTCTTCTGCCACCTTTTGCTCAGAGGAGCTCATGACACGTCTCAATCTCAAAGGAAGGAGAACACAAATTCTTCTACGAACAATGAACCAAGAAAATTCTGTTCCCACTCATGTTGTCTCAGGAATTGAAGTTTCAGCATTGGACAGCGACAACTTCTCACCTCTTCCTGACACTTTCACTCAGAAGGAAATGCCAGTAACCACTAACAACGTCCCAAGGCAGAGTGACTTAGCGCAATGGGCGTATTTAAGTGAAGTCAAAATCCCCTCTATTAGTGCAAAGGTAGAGTTGTTAATTGGAACAAATGCTCCAACCCTGATAGAGCCGTGGGAGGTTGTTAATAGCCAAAGTGGGGGCCCTTATGCAGCTAAAACACTATTGGGGTGGGTTGTAAATGGGCCACTTAGATGTGGAACTGGCAATGCAAGGAGTGTTACTGTGAATAGGATTTCAGTGGCAAGGCTAGAAGAGCTTATGATCTCACAGTATAATCAGGATTTTTGTGAAGTTGCCTCTGAGGAGAGAACTGAAATTTCCATTGAGGACAAAGGATTTCTGAAAATGGCCAACAAGGCAGTTCTGAATGATGGACATTACAATCTGAAATTGCCCTTCAGAAAAGTTGATGTCTGTTTGCCAAACAATCGCCAAATTGCAGAACAGCGCCTCCAGAGCCTAAAAAGAAAAATGAACAAGGATGAGCAATATAAACGGGAATATATTGCATTTTTCAAAGACATCTTTGAGAGTAATTATGCAGAGGAGGTCCCACAGGAAGAACTCGCACAGTCAACAGGAAAAGTATGGTACTTGCCCCACCATGGGGTGTACCACCCTAAAAAGAAAAAGCTTAGGGTGGTCTTTGATTGTGCTGCCTCTTACCAGGGTGTATCCCTTAACACCGAACTGCTGCAGGGACCTGACCTGACAAATTCCCTCATTGGAGTCATCATCAGATTTCGCAAGGAGCCTGTTGGAATCATGTCCGACATCAAGTCAATGTTCCATCAGGTAAGAGTAGCTAGATCTGATGTAAATTACTTGCGATTCCTATGGTGGCCCCAAGGTGATACCAGTCAAGCACCCAAGGAACACCGTATGCTTGTACACATATTTGGTGCAGTGTCCTCCCCAAGCATTGCAAGCTTTGCGTTAAGAAAAACTGCCGCTGACAATGTGAGTTGTTTTCCCCCTCAAGTAGCTGACACAATCCGGCACAACTTTTATGTTGACGACTGTGCCAAGTCTGTGGCCAAGGAATCGGATGCCATCCAGCTGGTGAAAGATCTCACTGCACTATGCAGTAAAGGTGGGTTTCAACTCACTCAGTGGGTCAGCAATAGCAGAGCAGTTTTAGCATCAATCCCTAAGGAACACCGGGCAAAGGAAATCAAAACACTGGATCTCGACAAAGACAGTTTGCCCATTGAAAGAGCACTAGGACTGCAGTGGTGCGTGGACTCTGACAAATTCCAATTCGACATCAATCTGAGGCAAAAGCCACACACCCGCAGAGGCATACTCTCAGTTGTTAGTTCCATCTTTGATCCACTGGGCCTTCTTGCTCCTCTCATTCTCCCAGCTAAGCAGTTGTTACAGGAGCTCTGCCAGCGAGGCTTCGGATGGGACGAGCCTTTGCCCAAGTCAGTGTCTGAAAGGTGGGTGGAATGGACCAACAGCCTGGATAAGATCAAAGGCTTCAGTGTGCCACGCTGTTTGAAACCAAAGGGCTATGGAATGACGAGCTGTGCCGAGCTGCATCACTTTGCCGACGCCAGTGAAAGTGGCTATGGTTCTGTCAGCTACATCAGACAGTTGAACAAGCAGGGAGTCATTCATGTCACTTTGGTCCTAGGAAAGTCCAGAGTTCTTCCCCTTAAGAACATCACAGTGCCACGACTGGAGCTGGCAGCCGCAGCATTGTTGGTGAAGGTAGACAGAATGTTGAGAAGAGAGGTACACCTTGACCTAAAGCCTTCATTTTTTTGGACTGATAGCCAAACGGTGCTCAAGTACATTGCAAATGACCAAGCCAGGTATAAGACCTATGTAGCCAATAGGGTCTCACTGATTCGGGAAAATACAGACCTGTCCCAATGGAGATACGTCAGCAGCAAGGACAATCCTGCTGATGATTCATCAAGAGGATTGAATGCACGAAGATTCATGGAGCAAAAGAGATGGACACATGCCCCTGAATTCTTATGGAACCCAAAGGAAAGTTGGCCAGTGGAGGTAGTATTGGGCTCAGTGTCACAGGACAATCCAGAGGTCAGGAAAAGTGCTACTGTATTGGCAGCAGTAGTGAGCCCTGTGACACCCACAGACCAGCTTATGTGGTTCTTTTCAGACTGGAAGAGACTACTTAAAGCAGTGGCATGGTACCTCAGACTGAAAAGGATGTTGATGCTGATTGTGAAAAGAGGAAAGGAGCAGCCCTCATCTCAAATCAGCACCCGCTCAAGCACGAAAAAGGTGAGGATGAAAAATGAAGATTTCAGGATTTGCCTTGGTGGACAGCTTCTCACTGTTGAAGATCTGGCAGAGGCAGAAAGGTCAGTCGTCACATACACCCAAAGACAAGCATTTAGTGCTGAAATTGCAACACTGGAAATGACCCCGCCTAGAGTGCACAAGGGCAGTAGGATCTGTAGGCTCGATCCTGTCCTAGACGAGGGCATTTTGAGAGTAGGTGGCCGACTGCGCAAATCTGCAATGCCTGAGGAAACCAAACATCCTTGCATCTTGCCCAAAGACTCACACATCTCGATACTGCTCTTAAGAAACATCCATGAACGCTGTGGCCATAACGGCAGAAACTACATGCTATCAGAGCTCCGGAAAAAGTACTGGATTGTAAAAGGCAACTCGGTGGCAAGGAAGGTGCTCTCAAAGTGTGTCTTGTGTCGGCGTTCAAGGGGCAAAGCAAGTGAACAGAAGATGGCGGATTTGCCGTTAGAAAGAATCCTACCTGACCTCCCTCCATTTACCAATGTCGGGCTGGACTACTTTGGCCCATTTGAGGTGAAACGAGGCAGAACCACCATCAAGAGGTATGGAGTTATTTTTACATGCATGTCCAGTCGGGCTATTCATTTGGAAGTTGCTTTTACACTTGACACAGACTCATGCATTCATGCTTTGAGGAGATTTGTCTGCAGGAGGGGCCAAGTGAAGCACATCAGGTCTGATAATGGAACGAACCTGGTGGGGGCGCATGGAGAGCTCAAGAAGGCCCTGATGTCACTAAATGAGAGGAAAATCCAAGATGCCTTGCTTCCAGATGGAATTGAGTGGAGTTTTAATCCCCCATCAGCATCACACCATGGCGGAGTCTGGGAAAGGATGATAAGATCTGTCCGCCAGGTGCTGAACGCCACTCTCCATCAACAGTCCATCGATGATGAAGGCCTCCAAACTCTGTTTTGCGAGGTGGAGGCAATCCTAAACAATCGTCCCCTCTCCACAGTGTCCTCAGACCCAAATGACCTAGAGCCGCTGACCCCAAACCACATCCTACTCTTGAAAGCCAAGCCAATCCTACCCCCTGGAACCTTTTTGAAGTCCGACATCTATGCCAGACGTCGCTGGAAACAGGTCCAGTACATGGCCGATCTGTTCTGGCAAAGGTGGACCAAAGAATATCTTCTGCTGCTGCAGGAGAGGCAGAAATGGACTTCACTAAAGAGGAACCTGAGTGTCGGAGACATTGTCTTGGTCGTTGACCCCACTGCTCCTCGAGGGTCCTGGCCATTAGGAAGAGTGCTGGAGACAAAACCTGATGCAAGGGGTCTGGTGCGGTCAGTGAAGCTCAAGACAAAGACTTCAGTCCTAGAGAGGCCCATAACCAAGCTGTGCCAAATCCTTGAGTCTGAAGAGTGACCAGTGTTCCTGATCACATGAGGAAGGAATGTAATGTATGCATGATTTCATGCTCTCTCTAAGTCATTATGCATTACATATCTCTGGAAGCATTAAGTGCTTATTTATTTGATTGATAAATTGCCCCTCTTGGCTCCTTTTTTAATTTGAGTAATTGATTCTATAGAGAACAATTAGGGGCCGGTGTAGGAGCCGCATTTTTTATATTTTGAATAATTTATTGATTTTACCCTTTTTTGTTGGAATCCTGAGTGCGCCCTCTATAGGTGGTGAAGGTGCAACCCTTTAAATGGCTGCCAGGCGCGCATGACGCGGAGAAGGCGGGACGCAAATACCGTCATTGACCTCGGTTCTCGGTCGCTGAACCACGCTCCGTTTGGGCCTATGCATCCTTTATTTGCTGAATGTAATAACTTGGACTTTGAAATTGCAACGACATCCTTATTTTGTATTATCTTTTTTCTTTGCAATAAAACCGGCATCATTGGACAGTCAAACTCACGCGTTGGATTATTGGCAAGAACTGCGAGTCTGACACTGCTTCTACCGCTTTCTCCATTGTGGTCAAATCCAGTAAGAACGTAGGAACTTAGGATTTATGGGTTAAAGGAAAAACTCAGCTGTTTTTGCCACTACACATACAGTGAAATGTGTTTTCTGCATTTAACCCATCCTAGTATTAGGAGCAGTGGGCAGCAATTTATACAGCGCCCGGGGAGCAGTAAGGGTTAGGGTGTCTTGCTCAAGGACACCTCAACTGTTTTTGCTAGGAGGAGCCGGGGATCTAACAAGTAACCTTCCGGTTGTGAGGCGACCGCTCTACCTCGAGCTATACTGCCGCCCCAACTAGGCCCTTCCCCCTTGACCACAAGCAGTCTCACTGCAGCCTCTTGTCCCTTATATAATAGATCCACCTCTTTAGCCCCAAGAAGTGGAATGCACTCCCTAGTGCATGTTTTCAGTTTGATTTTAGTCTCTTTAAGTGCTGGTGCTCCTCCAAAGCACAACAACGTGCTGTAGGTGTCTTGACTAAACACTGAGGCAGAGGGCTTTGATTTTCCCCACTTATATTTCAGTTAATTTTTAATGTGTCTGCATTTTTTAGCAATATGGCCCTTTTTCTTTTTGCATGGCTAAAAAAGATGGCTATCCAGGCTATCCAGCCCTCGTCCTGATAGCCACGCCCCCTTGTTAGTGCTCCCCCGCAGCTGCAGCGCATCACCGTTAATTTCCCCCTCATGTTTTCCTGCCCGTCTTATTGGCTGCCTGGGACCTCATTGTTTCCACCTGTTATGTTCTGTGTGTTTAAATAGGCAGCGTCTTCTTTTGTTCGGGGCCGGTTTATTATATTATATATACTGTCTCGTTGTGTTATGCCGAGTTCTCCAGCGTTTAGGTTCCACGTCATGCCATGCCACAGTCAGGTTTTTGTAGTTAGGTCTTTTGCTTTTGAGCTTTATGCGTTTCAATCTAAGTGATTTTTGTGTTACTGTATCATTTATTTTACTGTATTTTACTGTATTTATCAGTGAAGAATCTTTATTTTGATACATGTGTCATCGTGTCGTGCATTTGGGTTCAACTCCTAAGTCCCTGTTCCTCATTCTCCTCGCTCCCCCGTGACAGCGTGCGTACGGATGTACCGTATAAAATAGTGCGGATGTACCGTGTGAGTATGGAGGTACCATATGAACATTTATAGTCAACAGTGAAACTGATTCGCATCATTAGAAGAAAGGGAGAAAGGTGTCATCCAATAAAAAGAGGAATGGTCTCGGTGTATTGTGTGTTATTTTATGGTGTTTTTATTTTGTTTTATTTTGTTTTGTTTTGACTGTGTGTTTTGTTTGTTTTAGTAAGCAGAGGATACTAAAGTAAGACCATGGGACAAAATTTAAGTAAAAATAATAAAAAATAAAAAATAATAAAAAATTATATTAAAATAAAAAAAATATATATATATCCTTTCTCATGTTAATTGCTACGTCATGGAAAAAGCATATGGTCCGGAGGCAACACGCTCCATTGCAGATTGGGAGAGTCTGGGTTGGCCGATGGGAAGCTTAAGTTTAACACACTTGTGCCAGTTAGATAAGGATATTAAGAAGAAGCAAAAAGCCACTGCAAGCGCTAAGAAGAAGAAAGATATATATCAAGGCAATTGGGAAATGTTTTATCTGTGGACCAGAGAAGCAAACAAGCGGGCAGAGCAGCTAGCGCAGGGGGAGGGACCTAACCTGTCTGTGGCTAGTTTTGTTAAAATAGATGCAGAGCTGGACACCGCACCACCCCTCCACCCTCTGCACGTTCCAGCACCCGATCCAGCACCAGCTCCAACATCAGCTCCAGCACTCGTTCCAGCACCACAAGGTGGAAAGCATAACGACAGCCTCCCCACAGCTCTGCTCTACCCCAGGCTCAATGACATTCGACACCCTCCGGCCTACACATCCACAACCAACCTGGCAATGGGTCTGGCCCCCAGCAGGGACCCAGCCCCCGCCAGGGCAACAAGGCCGGGTAGAAAACCAACTACCCGGTCGGACACGAGGAACCAGCCCTCTGATGACAGTAGCGACGGAGAGGGGGTCAGCTGCCCCTTGGTAGAGGTTGCGGTACAGAATGAACCGATGCTAGTGTTTCGACACTGGGCCCGGGCGAGAGTAGAAGACAGCACAAGGAAAGTACCACACCAGACACACACTCAAACATCTCACAAGCAATTGCACATTTGGAACACAAGTATCGCCCCCCAGCGACATTTGCATATTTGGATCTAATACCATGGCGTGCTCTCCCCGTGATAACGTTGACAATAGAAGGGGTAGAGGTAGAGTTTCTTGTGGATTCAGGCGTTACACACTCAGTTATACAGGGGAGACAGCTCCCTGGTGTCAAAATAATCAAGCGAACGGTACAGAATGTAACAGCAGCAGGAGTGGTGGTAGATGAACCGTTCACAGTCCCACTGAGGTGTGTTGACCTAGACGGCACATCGCTCAGACATTCATTTCTGTATTCAGCATGTGTGCCATTAAATCTGTTAAAAAGAGACCTCATGTGTCGGTTGGGTTTGTGAATAGAATCCACTCCGGAGGGAGTGGTGGTGTCAAAGCCCGAACCAATAACACATTCAATGGTTAAATGCAACCCTGACGTCCCTAAATATGTTTAATTTTATGATTTGATCCCTACGGCGGTAGGGGCAGTTAATCAGCAATTAGTAGATATGGCTAAGGACAGAGCGATCCCAGGGGCCCAACACATGCATCCACAAAAACTACACTGCACCACACACATATCGGAAGGGCGAGATGAGCGGTATGAGGAAAATAGTTTTCGTAAGGCAGAGAGGTTAAAGATCAAAGGCATCTATTGGTCAGGAGCACGGTGTGCAGCAGAGGTAGACTTTAACCAACCCAGACCATCCATTGATCGCGTAAAAAACAAACAGGTTGGGATGGCCCATGTGTTGCAATGATAATTATTTTCCCTTTGATGTCCCAGGATCATTCCCCCACGTGTGCCTCTCCAAAGGACGAAGGGACCAGTTGAGGGCCCCTGGGTGGCTGAGTGCAGAGAGGCTGAGGGATGGACGGCCACCGGGGAGGGAGATGTGTACATGACAGAAGTACACAGGGAGAGGGATTTCAAACAGACACATTGTGCATTTGTGTGGGGGAAACATGCCATTTTGTTGAGTAGGGACAAGGGACATGATTCACTTGACAGTCTGATGATGTCTGCAGCACAGGAAGAAATTCCTGAGCTACAGAATTTGTCCGCATCACTTTGGGCTAAGGCCTGATTAAGAGTGTGCAACCTGTGGAGGTGGTTCCAAAATCAGATTTATCGACCATGTGCACATGGTCGGTATCCATTGAAGAGAGAGCGATGAATTGCTTTTCCTCTTCATCAAATCAGCAGTGTGATATATGTTTAGGAACCATTCTGTGTGTGTGGTATCGTTTTTCAAGTACTAATTTGCTTTCGGCCTCCTTTCATTCCATGACATGTGGTAAAATCGAGTCTACTCTGTCAATTATTTTCCTCCCCCAGTCTTACTCCCTTTTCTCTCACCCTCAGTGAAGGAAAGGGAGGAAAACGCTCAGCCCAACTGGATCTGTGTGTCGGTGTATTAATTTAAACATGCATGGGTTTAGACCACAAGGCTGGGTCATGGTTTGCTGCTCAATTACGTGCCATGTGTTTTTGTGTGCGTGTGTGTGTGTGTTTCTTGTTTGTTATGTCTTAATTAACAATTTTTAAGTTAATTAACTATTGCATTATGCTTTATGGTTTGCTCTTTGGCTTAGGGAGATTTTATTGCTAGGCTAATTGGCAGCTTAGTTAGTGATGTGTGTGCACACGTGTGTGTGTGTGTGTGTGTGTGTGTGTGTGTGTGTGTGTGTGTGTGTGTTTGTGTGTGTAACGTGTCAGACGATTTGCATAGAATCCTAATAACACTGAGACACTGTTGTAAGTGATACTAATCTTATTCTTCTTTATATCTTCTTCCCAGCTCTCCTGCTACCCAGCTCTCTCCCTTCTCTCTCCCTCTCTCTCCCACTCACTCTCTATCTCCCACCCCCACTCTCTACCACTCATTCCCTCTCTCCTACTCACTCTATCTCTCCCACTCACTCTCTCTCTCCCACTCACTCCCGCTCTCACTCACTCTCATTCTCTCTCCCTCTTTCTCCCCCTTTGCCTCTATCCCCCTCCCTTTTCCTCCTCCTTCTCTCTTCACTCACTCTCACTCCAACTCACTCCCTCTCTCCTCTTTCTCCTTCTCTCTGTCCCACTTTCTTTCCTTCTCCCTCTCTCACTCCCTCCCTCAGGGTTTCACCTTATATCTTTTCAATTTCCCCCTCTCACGCTGCCATGGAATGTCTATTTCCAATCCCCTAATTAGCGTTGTGTGACATGAATGAAGGCAGACAGAATATTTAATCAGTGGGATTGGTTTTCCTATCAGCCGCTACATACACCATTCATTTCAATTGAGCTCCTTCTCTTTCCAACCCAGGCTGAGGTCGGGCTGTTTGCACTGCTGACAACAGTGTGTGTGTGTGTGTGTGTGTGTGTGTGTGTGTGTGTGTTTGTGGATGTTTCACATTCCACAACCCTCCATGCTGCAAAACTAAACCAATAAATCCTTTGTGAGGACCATAGAGGCGCGCCGTGACAACACAGCCCATATAACTCTACTTTAGATTTATATCCGGGGCTCGTTAGGCTGCGTTCGCTCAGGAAATGTAATCTGTGAGACCCAGAAATATAATCAGGAGTATTATTTTTTCAGTGGAACGTGTCGCAACTTGTCTGTTAGTGACACTCACTCTGTACTTAGTCTCATGTAATGCACTGATGTTGGGTACCAACAAAGAAATACAAATAAAGGTTAATTCATCTGAACAACTGAAATACAAGCTCTGTTTGTGATGGAAGTTTACCGGGTACTTCCTTATTTATCCTCACTGTGAGGGTAGGAGCTACCATTGAGCGTTTGTAGGGAATGAACCATTTTGGGTCATGGGCAGTTATTGTTGAATTCTTTAAATATGAAATTACTTTGTGAGCTCTGAACTGAAATATAATTCCCATAAGTGTAATGTTCTTTAGTTTAGTATTTAATGATTTATGTTATTCTATCAGTAGGCGTATACTTAATGTACCAGCAAAGGTTGAGTGATACTTTTGGATTGCTGGATTTATTTTAGTTAGTGTAATGAAGTTGTTGCTAAAATGTACTAAATTCAGGAGTCTTACAATTGTTACAAACTGAAAACGTTTTTATCAATGTTTTTGGTGGGTTCTCCTTTCAAGGTTTAAGATGTCTTTATTGTCTATGTCCATGTATGAAGTACAATGGAATGATTACTCCACATTCACTACCACAGGATAAATTACAGCAACAATACTAAACTATACTATACCAAAATATCCTATACTATACTATTCTAAACTATGCAATACTATGCTAAACAATACTATACAAAAACACTATATACTACCTATTATACACTATACTATATACATTAAACACTACTTTCTACAACCTACTATATACAATACTATATATATACATACTTATATATATATATATATTATATATACTTTATATATATATATACTATATACTATACTATTTACTATAAACAAAACTATATACTACCTACTATATCCTATAAACACCACAATATGCTACCTACTATATACTATAAACAACACTATATACTATCTTCTATATACTATACTAAATACTACAAACACCTCTATATACTAACTTCTGTATCCTATATAATAGGTTAGATTAGATTAAAATGTATTATCATTGCACAGCACAAGAAAAAACAACAAAAATTATTTGGCATCTAACCAGAGTGCAAATGTTGCAGTAAAGAGCATGGTAATATAGCATTTACAGTGGTAAAATAAGATGTCTATCGACTAGGTTTTAACAACAGGTGTAAAATAACAATCAAGTATGTATTAGATATGTGCAGAATGTCGCTTTCATCCGCCAAAGCTGCATTTTACTGTTCCAAAATTCAAAGCGCAGCATCTAACCCTAAAAAACTCTTTGATACTTTTCCCTCCCTCCTCCATCCCCCTCCCCCTCCCCCTAGCTCCTCCCTTCTTCCGGATGATTTCGCCAACTTCTTTGACAAGAAGGTCAACGATATCCGATCCTCCTTCCCTGACCCCCCGGCCGATGCTCGCATCAACCACCCATGTCTTCCCCCCACCCTCCCACATCCCTCCCTTAACCATTTCTCTCCCCTCTCCACAGATGATGTTCTTCACCTCATCACATCCAGCCGCCCCACCACATGCTCACTGGATCCAGTTCCCTCCCCTCTGCTTCCGCTGCGCCTGAACTCCTGCCCTTCCTGACACACATCATCAACGCATCTCTGACATCTCTGACGCTGCTTTCAAGACTGCCAGAGTCACCCCCCTCCTGAAGAAACCAACACTCGACCCCTCTGAACTCAAGAACTACAGACCGGTATCCCTTTTGCCCTTCTTATCCAAAACTCTTGAACGTGCTGTCTTTAACCAAATGTCCTTGTATCTCCACCAGAACGTCCTCTTGGATCCCCACCAATCTGTTTTTTACGGATGGTCATTCGACAGAAACTGCCCTTCTGGCAGTAACTGAGTCGCTCCATGTTGCTAGAGAAAATTTGCTCTCCTCCGTCCTGATACTCCTAGACCTGTCTGCAGCATTCGACACTGCAGCATACTGCTCCATCCTATCTCCAGGCAATGGTCAAGGCCTACATCCCAACCCATCCACTTCGCTCAGCTTCTTCGGGCCGTCTGCTTGCCCCCTCACTTCGGGGCCCATGTGGCCGATCTACGCGGTCACGGCTCTTCTCCGTTTTGGCCCCAATTTGGTGGAACAAACTCCCCACGGAGGTCATGTAATGTAATGTAATGTAATGTAATGTAATTAAAGGAGAGGAAGGAAGGTGCCTCACTATCAATTTTGACAGTGTATTAGTAGATCATTTTAGCATGTAAGCCAAACATAATTGAAACCGATGGTGATGTGAGGGGGAAAACAATTTGTGATTACACCATTAATCTGAGTAGAAGTTATATGCACAGTGGCAAGTTCTACCAAACAAAACTAACGGAATTTAAATTTAGGGAGATTTGAGGGAGAAGCGTTTTTTGTGTTTTTACCAGTGGTGAAGCGTCAAGGCCTTCAAGGTATTCAGAGGGGAAAAAAATCACAAAAAATCGAATTAATTGTATTAATAAAAAGTAATACAATTTAATAAAATTGTATAACATTTAATTAAAATTAATAAATGAGAATCTGTGTTGTTCATCTGTTATATTACAGTGTTACGTTGATTTATTTGTCTTTCTCGGTCCATACACTACGCATTTCAGTGGTTTTGTGTTAGAAAAAATACCGAATGCAACCAATCTGATATTTTTCTGGGTTGCTGGGAAGAATATCCTTCAACCAAAGTACTCCCGCATGCTTTGGCCCTTAGACTGAATGAGAGCGTACTTTTGGATTGACAATTTGATCAACCAATCATATAGTGATTTGTAGCCAATGGCCGTATTCTTTCAGATTTCCCCACAGGTCCATAGTGCGCTAGAAGGTTCACTGGCTCGAGACGTAGTAGTGTAGTAGCATAGTGCTACGTTGGTTTTTTTCTACGTAGTTTTTTTAGATCAAAATGGCAGGTTAGATGATGTTGTTGCGGAATTGTTGTTAGTACCCTTTTCAATATTACCATTCAGTGAAAAGATGGACATTATAAAAAAGTTGTAACGATCCCCGTCACCACTGCATCTGTGGAAAGGACATTTTAATATTATAAAAACATATGGAGGAACAGAACAGGACAATCCTGACTGCATTAGCTTTAGCTATTGAAAGGCAACTTCTTTTGGATCTGAAAAGCAGTGATCAGCTTTATAGCTATATATGTAAATCACAAAACTTGTCTTATCGCGACCCAAATAAATTCTACCTTGTCACGGTCAGCCATGCTTTTCATTTATGTTTGGCATCATGCTTTGAGTTTGTAACTCCAAAGTTTCAAATCTGAAATGTAATTAAAAGTAAATTACATACAATTGTCTGCAACACGGAATAAATATTAATGACACAAGATAGATCATTGCATGATGATAACCCGCCCCCCAAAACTCTGATTGGGTATTCACCAGTGCAGGGAGCTCTGCTGATTGGTTCCCAGAGTCTCTGGCTAGACCCGCCCTAAGGGAGGATCGTCCTCCCTTACTGCCGTACACATTCATGTTAAAACCAGCACTCACTAGCCGTCGAGGTCCGGGAGTTTTATAATGGACTTCAATGTGAGCTTGGGGAGGACGATCCTCCATACAGTTATTTTAAATTAGCGGTAGGGGGCACTGTTTGTACTTGGACATGGGTACATGATTGTTGTGCTTTCGAAGTGTAAAATAGTCATTTAATCAGTATGTTCACAGATGAATCTGTTCAATTTAGTGAAATTTTATGGGGGATGGTCCTCAATGGACGAGCCTCCACTGATATATATGTATACAGGTAAGTATACAAGTATTCAACAGGTAGTCATGGCTGTCATCGTGGTACATAGTTCAGAGAGAGAAAGGGGGGGGGCTGTCATCGTGGTACAGAGTTCAGAGAGAGGGGGGGGGGCTGTCATTGTGGTACAGAGTTCAGAGAGAGGGGGGGGGGGCTGTCATCATGGTACAGAGTTCAGAGAGAGGGGGGGAGGGGGCTGTCATCGTGGTACAGAGTTCAGAGAGACATGACAGCTGAGGGGAAGCAGCTGTTCATGAGCCTGCTTGACTTTGAACAAAGGTTCCTGTAGCGCCTCCCAGAGGGGAGGAGGGCAAACAGTCCATGGTTGGGGTGAGAGGTGTCTTTCACTATTTGTTGTGCCTTCCTCAGACACCGTTTGTGATGGGTAGTCTTTATTGCAGGGAGGGGTAATTCAATGATGCATTTTGCAGTTTAAGTATAGTGTTGTTTATACTATATACTATATACTATAAAAAACACTATACTATAACATAACTATACACAATAAAAATAACAATAATGTGTCTGATGGATGTTACACTATATACATTTCACGAATGGTGCAAAAAACTCCTTCAGAGCTGGGTGTAGGTGGGACCAAAAAGCAGAGTGACAGAAGCCAGGTAGAACAGGTGTTTAATGATCGGCACACACGCCGATTAACACAAGCAAAAGGCAAGACAGGTACAGACAGGGCAAAATCCAAAAACGTGGTCAAGGCAAGCAGAGGTCGGTAACAGGTTGTCGAGGGTTGAGGCAAAGGTACAAAAACGCAGAGGCAAAAATAAGGTTGTTATCCAGGCAATGGTCAAACACAGTGAATCAAAAACCAGGATACAATACGTGACTTGATACAGGCGTGAGGCTTCCGAGAATCACAGTGATAATCCAGCAATAAGTAACAAACAAGACATTGCTTAAATACAGCTTGGTAAATGAGGTGATTGAGAACAGGTGAGTCCAGTATGACTTGGCCGACAGGGAAAACGCATAGTGGCATTCGGAGCGGAGTCCGGTGTCATTGCGGATCCAGGAAGCCAGCGGAAAACAAGGACTAAGAGCGGGAAGAGCTGGGGTGGGAGACCCGATACCCACACCTGCTCAGGGAGATATAACCAGGGAGGAGGACTGTGGACCATTTCAGTTAGAAATTATTTTGGCTTTGTTGGGTGGAGGAGGGGCGGGGGTGGAGGAGGTGTCAGTCATTCACCAGATTAGTATCCGGTGGCCCAGGATACGTCACTATAACGTTCAGCAGAGCCGTTTAGGGTAATGACAGGAGGAGGAGGGGCCTCAGGGAGGAGTGTGCATGTGATGAGCTGACAGGATGGTGTGCTCTCTTCATGGCTTCCTGCTGTATTACTCGGGCTTCATGGGCTGTGGGATGATGGAGGGCTGTCCCTTACTTCCTCAAATGTCTTACTTCTCTTTTGCATTGTTTTTCCTGCATCTTAGGCTTCTGTCTTATGTATTGTATTTTTGCGTGTGTATGTGTATGTGTGTGCGTGTGTGTGTGTGTGTGTGCATTTGTGCACATGTGTTTGTGTGTTTGTGCATGTGCATGTGTGTGTGTGTGTGTGTGTGTGTGTGTGTGTGTGTGTGTGTGTGTGTGTGTATGTGTGTGTGTGTGTGTGTGTGTGTGTGTGTGTGTGTGTGTGTGTGTGTGTGTGTGTGTGTGTGTGTGTGTGTGTGTGTGTGTGTGTGAGAGCAGTAAAGGGGCTGTGCCAGAAGGACACAGGGAGTGTGTGTGTCCGTGTATGTCCCCCACACCACCTACACAATAGACGGAGCGGGCCTCCTGACAGCACGCCCGACTCCAGCATTTCACAAGTGTTTCTTGTGTGTGTGTGTGTGTGTGTGTGTGTGTGTGTGTGTACAAGATACAATATGTTGTATTGGCCATTTGCAACAAGTAAAATGCTTACTCCCCATTCCCTCCTGCAGTATGAATTTTTAAAACAATACTATAAAAAATACTATATACAATAAACATTTACATGAAGAAAACGATATAGTGACGGATGATATTTACATGATATGAATTGTGCAATCATATTAAAAAGCATTTCAATTGCCAGTAGTGCAGCATACCGTGCCACAGAGTAGAGTGTTGCGCTCCTTTTAGGATGCCAACTGAGCATATAATGTGGGCCTGACTCACAGTGAGCATATTGCATTCTCTATGTATTCAATAGTAATCCCATCTCAGTGAGGCTGAGCTCAGCAGTGTGCTATAGCTGATGGTCTAGTAAGTTACACGGTGTCTTAATACCAGGGAAACATTCTGCTTTTAGCAAAGACTGATTCTCAGTTCAGGTGAGATCAGCAGAACATGAGTTGTCTGTGATTTTAATGAATCTTAAATTTAAAACTTAAATTTTAGTTAATCAATGAATCGGTTTTATAAACTATTGTGACAATCACCTTCAGAAGTGTGGCTATGTATTTGCCAGACACAATACTTTGGCTGCTTGGCAGATCACACAACAAGTACACCTCATAAGACATTTTGGCTGCCCTAAACCCTGATAGACATTCTCCATTACTTTATTTGTTTTCCCTGGCTAGATGCAGTTTTCTCATTATAAATAGTCCATTGAGAACCTTCAAAGGCCACTCCAGGATGCTGCTGGAACTCATGCTAGAGAGACACATGTGGGCTTCGCCATTTAGGGTAACATTACTGCCACTAGAAACAGAGAACAATTTTGTGTATGTTTAGAAATGTGGTCAATGCATTTGTTCGTTATACGAAGTGCTCGCTCAAGTGCTTAACATTTGCCCACTGAAATAATACTTCAGTAAGAGCCAACTTACTTTCTGAGGATATCTGTTTTTGAAAGTTTTGCCAATGGAATCCATTTTATGTCCAGAAAGACTCTTCCCACCTTGTTCTCGAGTGAGGGGAGGATGTAGCGTGAGATTGACCGGAGAATAGGTGCAGTGGGAGCGGTATTGTGTGCCCTGTACTGCACCGTTGTAACCAAAAGAGGCAAAAAAGAAAAAAAGGAAAAGCTCTCGATCTCACCTATGGTCATGAACAATGGGTTATGACCGAAAGGACAAAATCGCAAATACGAGTGGCCAAAGTGAGTTTTCTCAGGAGGGTGGCTGGTATCTCCCTTAGGGATAGGGTGAGATGTCACTTGTGAAAGACTCGGAGTAGAGCCGCTGCTCCTTGGTGTAGAAAGGAGCCAGTTGAGGGAGTTTGGGCATCTAGTAAGCTTGCTTCCTGGTCGCTTCCCAAAGGGAGGTTTTCCAGGCACATCCAGCTGTGAAAAGACCACGGGGCAGACCAAGGTACAGGTGGGGTGATTACATCTCCATGCTGGCCTGGGAACACTGGGAATGGTTGATGTTGCTAGGGAGAGAGAAGTTTAGAGTCCCCTGCTGAAGCTGCTACTTCCATGACCCGACCCGGATAAGCGGTAGACAATGGATATATGGATATACAGGTTTTATATGGACATTATTTACCTGTTTATTTGGTTTAGCTTAGCTTTTTAATTAATATATATTTAATTAATTGTTGTCTTTCCGTTGTACATGTACAATAAAGGAGACATCACACAGGAGTGCCGTGCCAGCATGGCCAAAAGCCACATCCTCGACTTGCAGCCCGATACCAGACGACCTTAGCGCTTGCAACTCTGGGTCGGTGGCCTGGTCCACAGCCATGCGGGAGTAGTCGAGCCCCAAGTGGACGGCCCCCAGGGGACAGGCAGTCCGTGACAAGATTGGCCTTGCCAGCCACATGCTGAATGTCCATGGTGAACTCAGAGACATAGGCGAGATGCCTCTGCTGGCTGGCGGACCACAGCTCAGCCACTTTGGCCATGGCGAATGTCAGAGGTTTGTGGTCCACAACACCGTGAACTGTCGGCCCTCCAGCAGGGAACGAAAGCGGCAAACAGCAAGGTATAGGGCGAGGAGCTCCCTGTCGAACGTGCTGTACTTCCGCTCGCTAGGGCGCAGCTTATGGCTGAAGAATGCGAGCAGCTGCCAAGCCCCGCCCACCCACTGCTCATATTCCACGCCGACGGCATAGTCTGACGCGTCGGACTATGCCGTCGGAGAGCTGATGGCAATCAGAGCCTTGGGGGATGGGTGCGCCAGCATCGTCATCTTAGGCAAGGCCGTTTTAGCATCCACAAACAAACCGTGTTGCATGTGTTTTTATTGACAAAAGCAAAACAGACTAAATAAAACTAAACTCAAATACACCAAACCAAGGCACGAGGTAAACGTCACTCATCTTAAAGGCCCAGTGTCTCTACATCCTCACAGGCAAGCAATGACCCGTAGGGTTAACACACTCAGGTAAGTTGAATTATGTCATGTTAATAGTCCTATACAATATGATGTTAATTAATTTGTGTAATTAAAGAGTAAAGAAAGTATTGTATCACAATCATATTATAACAGCAGAGCAACTTGTATGTGTTAACTTACACACCATCTGTTGCGGTGTTTTAATTTGGGATGCCTGTTTTCAAAAGATTAAAAGCCAGTCCGAGTATCAATGAAGTTCAGCCATTCCAGTGCAACTGAGTAAATGGATGGAGACAATTATTTTCTTTTGTGAGCAATTTATGGCAACATCTCCGAGATTGATCTTGCCGCTGTTTCTTTTTTTTCCCCTCTCTCTCTCTCTCTCTCTCTCTCTCTCTCTCTCTCTCTCTCTCTCTCTCTCTCTCTCTCTCTCTCTCTCTCTCTCTCTCTCTCTCTCTCTCTCTCTCTCTCACTCTCTCACTCTGGCACTCTGGCACTCTGGCACTGTGTTTCAGCATGTATTTATATGCTCTGGGCCTCAGGGCCTGTAGCTCCATCGTCATCTCTCTCCCTCTCTCTCTCTCTCTCTCTCTCTCTCTCTCTCTCTCTCTCTCTCTCTCTCTCTCTCTCTCTCTCTCTCTCTCTCTCTCTCTTCCTTTATCAAGCCAGTGAAATAAGTGTGGGGGGGGGGGGGGGTTAGATTCACACGGACCTGGTGTACACATACACACATATTTGCACCAAACATAAATACATAGTATTTGATCCCCATGCCAATGTGTTTGATGGTCTAGGTCAGAGTTCAACGACTCACAACTTATCTTTCTACTAACTGCTTAAAGTGTGTGTGTGTGTGTGTGTGTATGTGTGTGTGTGTGTGTGTGTGTGTGTGTGTGTGTGTGTCTGTGTGTGTGTGTGTGTGTGTGTGCATCAGTCTATCTCTGTTATGTGTCTGTGTCTTTTTATTTGGGGAGCAGGTGATTGTTTACTGTGTGAGAGGATTTCATCTGTAGGTAAGGTGCTCAGAAAGAATTCATCACATAACAGGTGGATCAATGGCACACACACACACACACACGCACACAAACACACAAACACACACACAGCCCAGGTGATTTATTTGAGGTTAAATGGTCTTTATATGTCTCTGCCTATCAATCATGTGTGATTCTCTCTCTCTCTCTCTCTCTCTCTCTCTCTCTCTCTCTCTCTCTCTCTCTCTCTCTCTCTCTCTCTCTCTCTCTCTCTCTCTCTCTCTCTCTCTCTCTCTGTATTCAGTTGTCTTTATTGGCAGGACATTTGTACAATACCTTCACTACTCCCTCTCATCCCCTTTCCCTCTGTCTACCTCTCTACCATGCCCCCCCCCTATCTCCACATCTCTCCCTCTCTTTCTCTCCTGATTTCTCCCCTGCTCACTCACCCCCTTGCCTCTCTTGCTCTCTCTCTTTACCTTCCTATCATCAGCATGTAATTCATTTTAACAGCAAATCTGAACAAGTCACCTTTACGATATCTCGCCGATGGGTATCCATCGAGAGGACATCCCACACCAACCTACGTGGACGTACTAAAAAAGGATGCAGGAGTGGAAAGCACTGACTAGCTCTGAGAGGACCGAGATGACGGGAAACTCTGCTGGTGGGCTTGTCTGAGGACCACCAAGAGAGAGAATTTGATCGACCGTGAACCCAGATTGTAAATCTGGATTTTTTTTTACTTCCGGTCATGTCTTCATCAAACATCCACAACTCAGAACGGGTAGCTGATGGGTTGGAAATAGTTGATCAACCAAGCCGCAGTGTAACATTGAGACATGGATTGAGTTTAGGGATGTCTCTTGAACACGTCTTCTAGCAGCACTAAAGGACGATACCTTTAGGCAGTTCTTCATGAGACTCTTTCTATTCCTTCACTTTCTCAGTCATGGCTGGCACTTGGTATCTACTTGTATTCATACTGTGTATGTGTGTGTGTGTGTGTGTGTGTGTGTGTGTGTGTGTGTGTGTGTGTGTGTGTGTGTGTGTGTGTGTGTGTGTGTGTGTGTGTGTGTGTGTGTGTGTGTGTGTGTGTGTGTGTGTGAGCACAACAAATAAGTCATTTTTGATCTGTATGACCACCACAAAGAGCAGTACTATGGAAACCCCATGACATCTTACCCAGGTCCACACAACCTGCAGAGGACAACAATGCCTTTGGGTTCAGACACCACCAGGAGAGAGGAGGTGAGGGCGTGGCTCTGACTGGCTGCATGTACAGTAGAATAGAATAGGTGGAGGGACAGGGCTTTAGAATAGCTTTAAATAAGCCAGAAAATGGAGATATTTGTATTTCTGCATTTCTGTAATGCAGTCCCTCTGTTTTAGGCATAACCTAATCTATAATTAGACATGTGTTGTCTTAATGCCCAGTGGACAATTTGAATATGTTAACATACCGTGAAATAATGTGAACATGGTCCTCCACACAGAACATGAATATAGAATACATTGTAAAGTAAATTGTTTGATTTCAGGGATCATTGTTGAGGTTTGTTTGATGAATACAGAAGAACAACCTTCAGTTTATTGTATAATTTTAATGAGGAAACAATAATGACAAATTAATTGTCTGCATATCAGTCACTGGGAGTATATATTTTTAATATATACATTTTTTAATAGCTACATTTTTGTGTTTGCTTTCACCATTTGATGAAGCGTTTAAACTGACACTAGCTGCTATGCTGTTTAGGCTTCACAATTTTGTCCTCGACAACAAGGGGAATGATTAAACAATGGAGGAGAATGAGATACTTCAGATTATAATCATTATTTATTCAGTGATATGCAGTGAATGGTCCTTTCAACACACACATCGGCCCAATTAAGACAAAGGCTGATCTGACCAGCAATGCAATAGTCTTGGTTTTGTATGTCTGTACTTTTTTGGAGAAAACTGAATCAGGAAATCAAAACAATAGGCAATTTACTCTATTGTGTGTGTGCTATTTAACAATGTGTGTCTGCATGCATATGTGCTGATTTGTGTGTGTGTGTGTCTGTATGTGTGCCAGTGGGATGTAATGACATAATGTAATGGTTGGGTAAAAGCTAGCAAGACTCGGACCGGATCGGCGGTGAGAAGAATGAAGTGCGTACACAGAGGCCAGGTGAGGGAGGGGCTGAAGACGACGGTTTGTCCGTCTGATCAGATGTTATCGTCTGGTGTCTCTGAGATCAGAGGGAAAGTGGAGGAACGGGGAACCAGTGGAGCATGGGATGCCCACCATTCCACCCCGCTTGCTGTGATGGATGGAGGTGTGGGGGGACGGAGGGGTGGGGTTTATTAGGGAAGGTCGATAGGGGAGAAGATGGAGATATGAGGAGGGCAGTCTGTGACACAATGGTTATCCAAGGGTGTTGTTGTAGGAGTGGAAGGGCTGCATCCTTGTCAGTCCAGAGGTCTGAGAACGATCATCAGGCACTTCAAATGCTGGGTGAAGCACAGTGAATGGAGATTTGAGTCTTTCAGGCTACACTGTAATCAAACCCCAGAAGTCTGATGGAAGATGATAACATATAGGCCAGCATATGCATCATCTATCTATACCTGTTCTGACACTGGGTCACTGTAGGTCACTAATACTTGTTGCACATCTTGAATATTAAATCTTGTATAATACTACCTTTATTTCATAAAGCGCTTTACAATAAACTAAAATACACTTTATATTGTTAAAATCATGGATACATAAATACATAAAGGAAAGGAAACAACCGATACGAAACATAAAACACAAAGCAGTTCTGAACAGGTGAGTTGTGGTGAGTGATTTAAACAATAAGGCAATCTAATCTAAGTATCTTGATGATCTCTGTGCCGTCGGGGTTACCCTACCAACGCCAGATTGACCCGTCATTGAAGCAGGAAGGAGTGAATGAGAGGTCAAACTGGGCCTGGCTCCTGTGTTTGGACTTGTGCTCCAAACAATGTGAACAAGGCCCTGGGTTCACGCTAGTTTTCCTGGTCTGAATGGATCGCTAGGTAAGAGGGGTTGATACCTGACCTCAGTGGAGGAGAAAGCAGCCCTACACAGTCTGGTTCATAAACAGTTGTGGACACACACACACACACACACACACACACACACACACACACACACACACACACACACACACACACACACACACCACTTAACACATGTGCACTGTCACACACGCCTATGCTGACTGGAACACGCACACACACTAATGCAGACTCACGCACACACACAGGCACACACACACACACACACACACACACACACACACACACACACACACACACACACACACACACACACACACACACACACCCTGAACAAACCCTGACACACATGGATTCACACATTCAATCAACCTTAAAAACCCAGTGTGCATGTATGCCAATGCCTGTAGACAGCACACATTTGGAGGCAATCATTTATGCCCATTTATCTTGTTGCATCGTGGGAGGTTGAGTCCAAGCGAGACTGTTGAAATCCATGGGACGGTGTATAAGCCGTTGTGGATAATAAATGTGAGGATAAGAGTCTGCATCTGAGGTGAATGATATTTTCCTGTGGAATAGTCTCTTCCTGTTGAAGAGACTATTCATGGTGTTCTTCTAACGGCCTAGCATGTTGTGCCTCTAATGGCCTGTAGGGGGTTCACGGTGGATGATGTTATCATTCTTCAGCAACAGAAAGAAGTACGAAGAAGTAAGCATTTTCTTCAATTTGTGTTCTTCTTCTTCAGTTAGGATCTTGGTGGGTGGTTAATCTTCATGTATTTTGCGAGGTCCTTGTTGACAATTATATTCCATAAAAATAAAGATTTAATATTTTTGAATATTTTGGCAATAGACTGGAGCAAATCCCTCCCTCAATGTGCCAATCTGGAAGTATCTGTTGCTAGTTGTAAATAATGTAGAGAGGGTAGTAGAGAGGGTCAGCAGCTTCAAGTTCCTCGGCGTGCACATCTCCGAGGACCTCACATGGTCCACGCACACCACACACGTGGTGAAAAGGGCCCAACAACGCCTGTATTTTCTCAGGCGTCTGAAGAAATTCAGCATGGGCCCCCGCATCCTGAGAACATTCTACAACGGCACCATCGAGAGTGTTCTGACAGGGTGTATCACCGCCTGGTACGGGAACTGCACGGCACTCGAGCGCAGAGCGCTTCAAAGGGTGGTGCGGACGGCCCAGTATATCGTTGGAGGTGAGCTCCCCTCCCTCCTGGACATTTACAACCAGCGGTGCGTGGCCAAGGCCAAACGAATTATAAAAGACATTGCCCACCCCAGCCACGAACTGTACTCACTATTACAGTCAGGCAGGCGATACCGCAGTATCAAGTGTCGTACAAATAGGCTTAGAGATAGCTTCCACAGTCAGGCCATCAGGCTGCTGAACAAGGGTGTATAACATATAACAATGTATATTTTATTACATTGATTTATATATACATATTGCTCTTTTCTGTGCTGATTTTTGCATTTTATAAATTGCATTTTTTATTTTTATTTTATATTCTTTATTCTATTTTTATTCTATTTTTATCTATTTTTATTTTATCTTATTTTATAACTGCTGTCTGTCGTCGGGTATTGCACACAAGATTTTCACATCACTGCTTTATACTAAACTGTAAACTGTGAAGTGACAATAAACTTGACTTGACTTGACTTGATGTGGACACTCTGTAGAAAGGCAATCTAAATCCTCATCTGGTGAGAGCCAATGGACGACATCACGGATGCTAAATCCATATGTTACAGTCTATCAGTGATTGATAAAGCAGATGCTCAAGGCTTAATGTGAATCAAAGAAAATTGACAGATTGACCCTTGAGGAACACCACTGCTTTAGGTTGCTGGGTCCAAAAGTTCAGTCTTTTTACCCAACACATTTGATGTCATCTGTTCTACTCTCCTCTAACTCTCCATTTTCTTTCCTCTCCTCCTCTCCTTTCCATTATAGCAGTGAGCAATGAGCTGGACCTTGGAATTGCAGCCATAAAGAACACTTAACTGCAGACAGAAAAACATATTTTATTTTATTGTGTGGCTCTCAGAAGGGACCTGGCACATACACACTATTGCTCTCTTGTTCTTTTATTGTCACTGTTAGGCTCATAGTTTGGTCTCTTTGGTCATATATCTCTAGTGATGGCTCCATTTTCCCTCTTCCACAACACAATTGTTTCAGAACAAAAGAGGGGCAATGGTGAAATGCATCAGAACACACCTCCTCTCATCATCTGCTGGTTGGCTTTAATGTGGTGTGTGGGCGTTTGACCTCGTCTCCTCCTCCTCCTCCTCCAGGTGAGTGGCATTTTCCCCCAACATAGAAGCTGTTGATGAACAGGTACACACTCAGAGTGACTGAAGTCTAAATAACAATGTGTCTAATAAGTGTGCGTTAGCGCTTAACAATTCATCAGATGCACATGAGATTTTTTGCGCTGTAGCATTTTAATACTGGTAGTCTACGGCATTGCACATGAGTCAGCAGATCCCTTATTAAGTAGTAGTTCTCCTTGATAGCTACCTTAAGCTAATTGTAGCTTCAAATCACATCTCAGTACCGCAATACCCAGCACAGTACATCAGTGGAGTTGTTACCACCTATGGAGGGCAGGTTTGTTTGTTTTGTCATTCTGTTGAGTGGAACACAGTCTGTGTGTGTGTGTGTGTGTGGGGGGGGGGGGTTCATCGGTCTGTGCTTGTGTTTTATGGCTTAGAGACAATTTTGTCACAGTCTCAGTTTTTCACTGTGGAAATGATTCACTTGTTTCTGTATACTATTGTGTTTACTACTATTATTATGTAAGTGTGTATGTGTGTGTGTTTGTGTGTATGTGTGTGTAAGGATGTGTAAGTGGGCCTTTGTGAGTATGGCTGTGTATGTGCTATTTTATGTGTGTGTGTGTTTCAGGGAATTGGACATTGGTGCATTGTTATACTTTGATCTGTTTGTGTGTATGTGTGTGTGTGTGTGGGGAGTTGTACTAAAAGGTGCATAAGTCCAGAGAGGTTTAGAACAGATAGATATTTCAGTGTACTTACAGCTAATTATCTGTTACCCAACATGAATCTCTGTGAGTGTCTCTTTGTGTGGAAGGCTTGGTGGGTAGCAGGCGAACTAACTAAAAATAAAAATATATATTTCCTTATCTTTTTGCTAAGGGGATAGACAATTCAGCCACTCTGTACTTGAAAAATGTCCCCGACGCAGAGCGCACAACCTACCGTGGCAAAGAAAGAAATCATATTTGTTCTGCTTCCTGTGCACATTTATCCGGGTCCCAACTTAAACTGCTGTGCAATTAGACATGGAACCCTTCATCTTCTCTCTCTTCCTCTTCCTCATCTCTCCACTTCCCCTTTTATTTATTTTCCTCTCTCCCCCACAGTTCTGTCCACTCTTCTCCCCCCCTCCTCCCCTCCTTTCCCTCTCCCCTCTATTTCTCTCTAATCCCCGGGATGGTACATTGGCAAGGCAGCAAAGAGAGTTATATACCCTACCTGATTCAGTGTGTGTGTGCGTGTGTGTGTGTGTGTGTGTGTGTGCGTGCGTGCGTGTGCGTTGGTGTTGGTGTGCATGTCATGGCCGCTAATGTGTGTGTGCGCTCATGCCCTGCTTTTGACTTGTGAAATAAGGAGATATTTCGCCTTATAAGAGGATTCACTGGTGCGCTGGTGAATTCTCATTTCTCTTACCGCTGAAAGAACAACAGCACAGAGGTGGGAGAGAAGATTATTGTATGTGTACAAGGTTCTCTCATTATGAGCAGAAATGATTTTTTATGGGCAGAAGTATTTTCTTCCATGATAATTGAGTGCTGGCTAATGCAGTTTTAACGTTTTCTGTACATCTCTTGGTTTCTCACTTTCTATGCCATCATTTTAACCTTAAAAGGATCATTTTCAACTTTATCTCTATCCATCCGCATTAGAGACATAGTGTGAAATTGTAAATAAGTCATGCTTACTGACACAGTTCTTTGCAGTCTCCACAAAGTCAAAGCTTTATCAGTATTCTGAGAGTTTAGAGTATTTAGCCTCCATAATTCTATACATCCTGTGCTTTGTAGCTGCTTAAACATGTTGCTAAAGGACGTTTAGCTGACTAACCCTCTCAGCTTTTCAGCTAAAAGTCACACAGACACACACACACACAGCTTGTAGTCCATTCAGGGTGTTTAGTCTAGTCGATGATAATCAGATTTCTCTCTGTGTTACAGTAATATTTCCCTGCCCACCGCTAAGCCTTCTGGGGGAATAAAAGAGGAGCTGTCAGCTGTCACAGCAAATTGGAATCCATACACACATTCAAACACACACATACACACACACACACACACACACACACACACACACACACACACACACACACACACACACACACACACACACACACACACACACACACGCACACACACACACACACCACACACACACACACACACACACACACACACACACACACACACACACACACACACACACAAACACACACAACATACACAACGATAAATCAATCAGTAGCTCGGAAAACAGATGGAAAAGCAGGCTGGCATACACACTCACGCACACAAACACAATGAAATAATCAAGGTCCAAAAGTACTTTTAAAGTACTTTTTTTACTTTTAAAGCACTCAGAGTGAAAACAGGGGTCATCATTCACCTAACTCCCCCTCTTTAACTCCCCCTCTCGCCCTTCTTCGTCCCCCTTCTTCTCACCCACGCTGCCTGGGATGAGGTACACACTCTATTTGGTGTGTTGAACGGTGAACAGAGGTGTGTGTGTCCACTTTTCACTTAACCCCTCCCCTCCATTGTTATCCTCAACTCCACTGTTGACTTAACCCCTCCCCTCTGCTATCCTCAACTCCACTTTTATCTTAACTACTGCCCTCTGCTATCCTCAACTCAACTTTTCTCTTAACTCCTCCCTTCTGCTACCCTCAATCAACTTTTCGCTTAACTCCTACCCTCTTCTACCTTTGGTCCATTTTTCTCTTAACTCTTCCCCTCTGCTTATTAGGGTCTGAGACCTAGGTCGGCGAAGACCCTATTGAAATCGGTCGCTCACAAAGCGAGCGATAACCATGCAAAACCCACACAAAACAGGGAAAAAGACGGGCAAAAGCGGCCTAAATCATGACAGTTGGTAGCCCACGCCCCAAGCTTGCACATTATTGAAATCGGTCAGATTATTTATTATTGTTTATTATTATTTTAGAATTTTGCGCGCACTTTTGACCCCCGCAACATATGTGAAAACTCACCAAATTTTGCACGCTCGTCAGAAGTGGCGCAACTTGAGATGTGTGATTGCTTCCGGAACTTTGCGTCAAAAATTGCGTAGGCCACGCCCACTTCCGTTTTTAACGTTAACTCCCCAACACTTTAACTTTCACGTAAACGAACGAAACTCGCTACGCATATCTAGGGTGCGGAGACAAAAAAAAAACTGTAACTCCAATGGACACGGTCCCATCGTCCCCCAATCTTCACTTTTATATCACTGGTCCATGCCTCAACAGCTCTACGTGAAATCTGAGATGATTGGCGCCAAATTTCGCGTTCGCTCGATGCTAGGCGATGGAACACGATGATGTCATAACTCAGACCCGCTCAACGCTGCTTGCAGCTTTAATTATTATTATTATTATTATTATTATTATTCTACCCTCAGTCCACTTTTCGCTTAACTCCTCCCCTCTGCTACCTTTGGTCCATTTTTCTCTTAACTCTTCCCCTCTGCTACACTCAACTAAATTTTCCTCTTAACCCTTCCCCTCTTCTATCCTCAACTCCATTTTCTCTTAACCCCTCCCCTCTGCTACCTTCAACTCCACTTTGAACTTAACTCCTCCCTTCTGCTACCCGCAACTTCACTTTTCAGTAAACTCCTCCCCTCTGCTATCCTCAACTCCATTTTCTCTTAACCCCTCCCTCTGCTACCTTCAACTCCACTTTGAACTTAACTCATCCCCTCTGATACCCTACCCTCATATATTCCTATTCCCTTAAGTCTCCTCTCCTCTCCTCTCCTCTCCTCTCCTCTCCTCTCCTCTCCTCTCCTCTCCTCTCCTCTCCTCCTGCCAGACCTCTTTGCCTCTGCGCCTCCCCTGCATGCTTCAAATTTATTGAACAAATTTTGTAGTTATTCATTTTTCCATTCACTTACTAATACAATTTGCATTGGTCTGTGTCTGTGTGGCTGGACTAGGCTAAGTCAATTAATACCAAGACAAAACCAACATAAAAGCTACCCTTATTGGTGATTATAATATGGTAAAGGGAGAGAGAGAGAGTGTGAGAGAGAGAGGGAGACTAATATGCACAAAGGAAAGCTTAGCGGCCTTTGATAGCAGGGAGGAGATGTGTAAGTTAAAATCAGCTACTTAATATCTTTGTTATGGGGTATTTGTTGTGTGTCATCCTAATAATGTCCTTTAATGCCATTAGAGCCTGTCCCACAAAATCGACAGGACTTTTTTAAGATGATCCTGTTACTGATCCTGTTACATAGACTATTTTATTTACATAACATACACATTGTACTCTTAGTTATGTAAGCATAAGATGTGTTTTATTGTAGCCATGGTCTACACCTATTAAAATCATCATTTATGTTATGATAATAGGCTCTACTCATCTGCATGCTGAAAAGGTTGGCCACAAGTTAGGCAAACTCTCTCATTAAAAAAACTGCTTGAAATGATGGTTGTCCACAAATCTCCGAATATGAAAGTAAATTATTAATAACAAAGCAATTGTAGTTTTCAGCAACACACACTGTGGCGCCCCGGGCTCCACTGGCTGCTGACTGGAGAGCATACTGGGCAACCTGGGGGGAAACAGCGCCACCTGGGTCAGGTGGTAGCTGGCCAGTACTACCCACATTAGCTCTTTCCCTCGGGATATATAATCTGAATCTTGGCTAGTTCAGCACCATGGAGAGTTCAGCCAGTAGCTTTCCTCACACCGGGCCCATGGCTAGTTCAGCACCATGGAGAGCTCAGCCAGTAGCTTTCCTCACACCGGGCCCATGGCTAGTTCAGCACCATGGAGAGCTCAGCCAGTAGCTTTCCTCACACCGGGCCCATGGCTAGTTCAGCACCATGGAGAGCTCAGCCAGTAGCTTTCCTCACACCGGGCCCATGGCTAGTTCAGCACCATGGAGAGCTCAGCCAGTAGCTTTCCTCACACCGGGCCCATGGCTAGTTCAGCACCATGGAGAGCTCAGCCAGTAGCTTTCCTCACACCGGGCCCATGGCTAGTTCAGCACCATGGAGAGCTCAGCCAGTAGCTTTCCTCACACCGGGCCCATGGCTAGTTCAGCACCATGGAGAGCTCAGCCAGTAGCTTTCCTCACACCGGGCCCATGGCTAGTTCAGCACCATGGAGAGCTCAGCCAGTAGCTTTCCTCACACCGGGCCCATGGCTAGTTCAGCACCATGGAGAGCTCAGGCTTTTCTGTCAGGCCAAATGCAGCCCACTGGGAGGGGGGCACGAGAGCCACTCAACAAGGCCGTATGCAGGCATAAAGGGAGAGCCAGGGAGGAAGAGAGGTTTACTTAACATATGAGGTGAATGAGGCCTGACCTACCAGAGCCCAGGTCAAGGACAACTGACCAGCACTTTGTGGTGAATAATTGTAATAATTAATGAATGAATAAAAACAAAGACAATAAAACAAAGACAATATCAGAATATTGCATTTCAAAGTGAACTATAAACAGTGCAGCTCTGTGGAGAGGAGCATGAAGGTAACAGGGTCAACTTACTGCTCCACGCTGCCCAGGCTGCTGTGCAGGACGCTGGGTGAAGGTGGACACGCAGTGACAACTCTTAACAAAAAAAGGTTGTACTCAATTTGATAGATGAACACATGAGAATAGACTTGTGATGTCTCTCTCAGTAGGGCGCCTTAAAGCAGGGGGAGGGGTATTCAAGATTCAAGATTCAAGATGACTTGAATCTTGAATACCCCTCCCCCCCTGCTGCCCCCCCCCCCCCACACACACACACACACACATACACACACACACACACACACACACACACACACAACTCACACAATCAATACGACTCATATAGATTCAGTAAGATTCATTTTTATTCTGATAGCATTAGTATAACCCTATTGTGTTGTTATTGTTGGGCTGTTGGAGTGGCAGTTGCTCAGGAGGTGGGAAGGGGATGCCTGGCAATCAGAAGGTTGCTGTTTCAATCCCCGTCTTCTCCCGCAAGACACCCTAACCCTAATGGCTCCTGTTGACCTGGCTATCGCCTTGCATGCTGTGCTGTTAGTGTTGTGCATTAGTTGTTATGCTGTTCATATTTATGATTTAGTATTCCCTTTGCCAGTCCTGCTTCAGACCTGTGTTGGTTTGCTGTTGGTAGTTAAACTCCTGTCTCACCTCTTGGTGCTTTAACAGAGCTCTCTGGTGTTTAGAATCCCTGCTTCTGGTACTGATAAACCCACAGGAACAATGTGGGTATGTTCTCAATCAAACAAGCATTTTCTGTTTGTGTGGAGTCATGGGAATCATTTGGAAGTCTTTCAGCATTTGGAGGGAACTCATTTATGTTCATAAATACATTTTTCTCAAATCATTAGCTCTTGAACTGTCGATAATTGTTTGGCACGCATACACCATTAGTTTTTTGTGCACATGCCTGCGAGCGTGTGCTTGCCTATCACTGGTGCCAAAGAAAACAAGCAAAAATTAGGCTGAGCATAAATTTGATGGCATAACATGCTGATGATAGGAAGGTAAAGAGAGAGAGCAAGAGAGGCAAGGGGGTGAGTGAGCAGGGGAGAAATCAGGAGAGAAAGAGAGGGAGAGATGTGGAGATAGGGGGGGGGCATGGTAGAGAGGTAGACAGAGGGAAAGGGGATGAGAGGGAGTAGGGAAGAGAGAGAGAGAGAGAGAGAGAGAGAGAGAGAGAGAGAGAGAGAGAGAGAGAGAGAGAGAGAGAGAGAGAGAGAGAGAGAGAGAGAGGGTGAGGCCAGGGGAGCAAGGACAGTTAAATGTGAAGGGGAAAATAATGTATTATGATCATCAGTTTTCAGGTAAGTGAAACACTGAACTGTAACTGTTACAGACTGTAACATAATCCTTGTCTATCATGGTATGATCAAGGTGACCCATCACACACGCACGCACACACACACACACACACACACACACACACACACACACACACACACACACACACGCACACACACACACTCACTCACTGAATCACACACTCACTCACTTATGTCTGCCTCCTCATTTTTAATGCACACGCCTCCATTGTTTTTTAGACTAGGCAGCATCCTTAGTTTATCATTTGAGCAGAATTCAATGCCTTTCAGAAGAACCTGCAGGTGGGCTGTGTCAGAAATGTCTTATTCATCAGGGTGGCTGCTTTCACACGCATTACAGGTGTGGTACGTGTGTGTGTGTGTGTGTGTGTGTGTGTGTGTGTGTGTGTGTGTGTGTGTGTGTGTGTGTGTGTGTGTGTGTGTGTGTGTGTGTGCATGCGCGTGTGTGTGTGTGTGTGTTTGTGTGTTTAAGTGATACAAGATACAAGATCTTTTTTTTCTTCCAATTGCAACAGGTACATTGGAATGCTTACTCCCTATTCCCTCCCACATCTCCAAAACAATGCCATAAAAAATAAATATAAATATATACAATAAAAAAAATGAAAAATAAAGAACAGCAAAGTGACTGATAAATTATATTTACATGTGTTGAATGTACATGTTTTTTTCACAATTCTTTAAGAGCAAGTGCCAGTAGTGCAGCAGCATCATAAATACAGTGTTGTGCCCCCCCCCCATGCTCTAATCGATCCCAGGTGTTGTGCCCCCCCCCCATGCTCTAATCCATCCCAGGTGTTGTGCCCCCCCCCCATGCTCTAATCCATCCCAGGTGTTGTGCCCCCCCCCCATGCTCTAATCGATCCCAGGTGTTGTGCCCCCCCCCCATGCTCTAATCCATCCCAGGTGTTGTGCCCCCCCCCCATGCTCTAATCCATCCCAGGTGTTGTGCCCCCCCCCATGCTCTAATCGATCCCAGGTGTTGTGCCCCCCCCCCATGCTCTAATCCATCCCAGGTGTTGTGCCCCCCCCCCATGCTCTAATCCATCCCAGGTGTTGTGCCCCCCCCCCATGCTCTAATCCATCCCAGGTGTTGTGCCCCCCCCCCATGCTCTAATCCATCCCAGGTGTTGTGCCCCCCCCCCATGCTCTAATCCATCCCAGGTGTTGTGCCCCCCCCCCATGCTCTAATCGATCCCAGGTGTTGTGCCCCCCCCCCATGCTCTAATCCATCCCAGGTGTTGTGCCCCCCCCCCATGCTCTAATCCATCCCAGGTGTTGTGCCCCCCCCCATGCTCTAATCGATCCCAGGTGTTGTGCCCCCCCCCCATGCTCTAATCCATCCCAGGTGTTGTGCCCCCCCCCCATGCTCTAATCCATCCCAGGTGTTGTGCCCCCCCCCCATGCTCTAATCCATCCCAGGTGTTGTGCCCCCCCCCCATGCTCTAATCCATCCCAGGTGTTGTGCCCCCCCCCCATGCTCTAATCCATCCCAGGTGTTGTGCCCCCCCCCATGCTCTAATCGATCCCAGGTGTTGTGCCCCCCCCCCATGCTCTAATCCATCCCAGGTGTTGTGCCCCCCCCCCATGCTCTAATCCATCCCAGGTGTTGTGCCCCCCCCCCATGCTCTAATCCATCCCAGGTGTTGTGCCCCCCCCCCATGCTCTAATCCATCCCAGGTGTTGTGCCCCCCCCCCATGCTCTAATCCATCCCAGGTGTTGCCCATCATAATCAGGCCTACTGAGGCTAATGAACACCTGGGATCTACCCTTCTTTAGGCTGCCGAGGACCGACGTCGGGCGCTTGGTTATTGTGAACCACTGTCACGAGAGACTGCGTGTTCCAGCTCCGACCTCGCCAACTATCCTGTCCAGCCCTGCCTAGTTTGTGTTTTTGATGTTTGTATTTACAGAAAAGACATTTTTTACGTTGTTTTGAGTGTCCGTGTCTCTCTACTTCTGGGTTCTTTGGCACATTTGGCTCTTCGGTCTCGTTGGGGCGTAACATACAGTGCAGTAACTATTAGAGTGAGTGATTATAGTTTGATTATGAGTGTGTGTGTGTGTGTGTGTGTGTGAAAAAAGGTTAGAGGCACAAAACAAATGGTGAAAATGAGCGAGTGGAGGGAGGAAGGGATTGATGGTAGGTGAACGACAGGAGGAGAGGAGTAGAGAAGGGGGAGGGTGTGTCGGGTGGTGTTGTTGTCATGCTGGGAGATGTCATGGGCGGGCGTGCGGTGTTGAGGTGGGAGTTGTTGGAGGAGTGATTAACAAGCAAGGAGGCGTAGGGGAGATTATGAGTCGAGGGGAGGCAGTAAATGAAGAAGATGATAAAGGCTATATACCCGTCGCCGGGTGTTTGATCTTGGCCTCCTTCAATAATGAATAAAATAATCGGTTTCATCAATCACTTAAAAAAACCAAGTCTCCCGCAATGCCCAAGGTCAAGAAGCTCTCTCATCTCTCATCTGTCAGAGTGGAAGATGGGTAGCAGGGGGCAGCTGTGTATGAAGGACGCATCCAAGTCAAGTCAAGTCAAGTTTATTGTCACATCAAAGTTATACAAGTTTAAGCAATGGGTGAAAATCTTATGTGCAATACCCGACGACAGCAGTTATAAAAATAAAAATATTAGAATAAAAAAAAGTTAAATATATAAAAATATAAAGTGCAGAGATGAAATGCAATATATTAGCACAAAAAAAGAGCAATATATATATATAAATCAATGTAATAAAATGTAAATTGTTATATGCTATACACCCTTGTTCAGCAGCCTGATGGCCTGACTGTGGAAGCTTGATACAGCGGTATCGCCTGCCTGACAATAAAAGTGAGTACAGTTCATGGCTGGGGTGGGAATTGTCTTTTATGATGCGTTTGGCCTTGGCCACGCACCGCTGAATGTATGTATCCAGGAGGGAGGGGAGCTCACCTCCAACGATATACTGGGCCGTCCGCACCACCCTTTGAAGCGTTCTGCACTCGAGTGCGGTGCAGTTCCCATACCAGGCGGTGATAGACCCTGTAAGAACACTCTCAATTGTGCCGGTGTAGAATGTTCTCAGGATGCGGGGGCCCATGCTGAATTTCCTCAGATGCCTGAGGAAATACAGGCGTTGTTGGGCCTTTTCACCACGTGTGTGGTGTGCGTGGACCATGTGAGGTCCTCGGAGATGTGCACGCCGAGGAACTTGAAGCTGCTGACCCTCTCTACTGCAACACCGTCAATGGAGATAGGGCTGTGCTCTCCTCTCTGCTTCCTGTAGTCCACGATCAGCTCCTTGGTCTTCTTGACGTTGAGGGCGAGGCTGTTGGCTGTTGGCTCCTGGCACCACTGCTCCAGCAATCCAACCTCCTCCCTGTAGGCTGTCTCGTCGTCGCCGGCGATCAGGCCCATCACTGTCGTGTCTTATGCACACTCACACTTATGCACACACAGATAGACACAGATAGACACAGATAGACATGTGCATGCATGTACAAGATACAAGATACAAGATACAATATATTTTTAATAGCCAATTGCAACAGGTACATTGGAATGCTTACTCCCTGTTCCCTCCGGCAGTATGAATCTCCAAAACAATACCCTACAAATAATGTTTGTAATTTGTAATAAAATTACCATAAAAAGAACACCAAAGTGACTGATAAATGATACTTACATGTGTAGAATGTACATGTTTTTGGTATTTTTTACAAAAATATTTCAAAGCATTTAAAGTGCCAGTGCAGCAGCATCATGAATACAGTGCACTAACTATGATGAGTCCAGAATGTCCAGCAAAGAATGTTACTGTAATGTTATTGACAATGTTATGGAAGTGAAAGTGAACTCCTAGCAGTTCAGTAGGTGCACTGCCTGGGGATAAAAATGATCCTTGTACGGATGCTGCGCAACCAGACGGTGGGGGGGAGAAGAGATGGTGCCAAGGGTGGTTGCAGTCCGTTATGATGTACATGGCCTTCTTTTGACATCTGGTCCTACAGATCTCCTCAATGTATGGAAGTGTACAAACGATGATCTTCTCTGCTTTCCTCACAACCCTCTGGATGGCTTTTTTGTCCTGCGCAGTGGTGTTTCTGTACCACACACCGGTGGCTCCTGAAGTCCACGATGAGCTCCTTAGTTTTTCTGACATTCAGTGTGAGGTTTATGGTCTCACACCATCGCGTCAGCTGGACTAATTCATCTCTGTACTCTGTTTCGTTGCCCTCGCTTATCAGGCCGATGACTGTGGTGTCGTCTGCAAACTTGATAATCTGATTGTTGCTGTGCGTGGCAGTACAGTCATGTGTGTACAATGAGTACAGCCAGGGACTGATGCAGCAGCCTTGGGGTGCTCCCTGTTGAGGACCAGATTGGATGAGATGTTGTTCCCAATCTTCACCACTAAGGCCTGCCCGTCAGTCCATAATCCAGTTACAGATGGGGTGCCCAGACCTAGGTCTCTCAGTTTCAGGACCAGCTTGGAGGGAATGTGTCAATAAACAGCAGTCTGACGTAAGTGTCTCTCCTGTCTATGTGCTCCAGGGCCGTGTGTAGTGCCAGGAAAATTCTACAGACCTGTTTGGTCTAAACTGCAAACTTGAGTGGGTCTAGGGACTCAGGGATGGATCATCATGCAACATTACAAGTTTCTCCAGACACTTCATGGCTATGTGTGTTAAAGCCACTGGACGATATTCATTGAGGCCATTGATGTCATGAGGCAAGTCATGTGTTTGCTCCTTCTCACTTAAAATTGTTCTGCTGTGGGACACACACACACACACAAGTCAAGTCAAGTCAAGTCAAGTTTATTGTCACTTCACAGTTTACAGTTTAGTATAAAGCAGTGATGTGAAATTCTTGTGTGCAATACCCGACGACAGACAGCAGTTATAGAATAAGATAAAATAAAAATAGATAAAAAATAGATAAAAATAGAATAAAAAATAGAATAAAAAATAGAATAAGGAATATAAAATAAAAATAAAAAATGCAATTTATAAAATGCAAAAATCAGCACAGAAAAGAGCAATATATATATATAAATCAATGTAATAAAATATACATTGTTATATGTTATACGCCCTTGTTCAGCAGCCTGATGGCCTGACTGTGGAAGCTATCTCTAAGCCTATTTGTACGACACTTGATACTGCGGTATCGCCTGCCTGACGGTAATAGTGAGTAAAGTTCGTGGCTGGGGTGGGCAATGTCTTTTATAATTCTTTTGGCCTTGGCCACGCACCGCTGGTTGTAAATGTCCAGGAGGGAGGGGAGCTCACCTCCAACGATATACTGGGCCGTCCGCACCACCCTTTGAAGCGCTCTGCGCTCGAGTGCCGTGCAGTTCCCGTACCAGGCGGTGATACACCCTGTCAGAACACTCTCGATGGTGCCGTTGTAGAATGTTCTCAGGATGCGGGGGCCCATGCTGAATTTCTTCAGACGCCTGAGAAAATACAGGCGTTGTTGGGCCTTTTTCACCACGTGTGTGGTGTGCGTGGACCATGTGAGGTCCTCGGAGATGTGCACGCCGAGGAACTTGAAGCTGCTGACCCTCTCTACTGCAACGCCGTCGATGGAGATAGGGCTGTGCTCTCCCCTCTGCCTCCTGAAGTCCACGATCAGCTCCTTGGTCTTCTTGACGTTGAGGGCACACACAAACAGACAAACACACAGTTTGCATTCCTGTCACCTCGCTTCCAGAGAGAGAGAGAGAGAGAGAGAGAGAGAGAGAGAGAGAGAGAGAGAGAGAGAGCCAGCCAGCCAGCCAGCCTACTTTGAAGTCCAGACAGAATTATGAAGAACACACTCCACATTGTGTATGTTTGTGTTTGCAAGCACAAATCAAAGGATATTAAGTGTGATTTGTAGAAAAGCATGAACACACAATATCCACTTGGGTTTGGCTGTGTGCCTTTTCCTTTTGTGGGTTTGTGTGTTTGCTGCTGGGATTTGGGTGTGTTTTTGTACATGTGTTTTTTTCTACTTTCTTGTGTGTGTGTGTTTGTATTATTTTGCTGTGTGTTGTGTGTGAGGGTGTCGGAGAGGTTATTTTTAGATGTTGTCCTCCATCACAGAGACTGTGGTCCCAGTCCCGAGCCCCAGGCAGTCTGAGGCTGTAGTTGCCATACAGGGGAAGCAGGATGCAAGCAGCAGTGGGGAAGCTCAGGTCTCACAGTCTGTGTCATTATACAGGAAAGCCCCTCTCACTTTGCAGAGGTCACCTGAACAGTGTTGCAAAACCCCATAAGTCTTCATCATAAGGTTACTCCCTGATGTTCCTCTTCCTTGTAATCTCCAGTCTCTGAACTCGCTGACGCTTTTCGTCGGCTCGTGCTCATGCTCTCCAAATTAAGCTTTATTCACAGGACAGTGGGAAATTGACAGGAAAGTGGGTGGAGAGAGAGGGATTGACAAAGAACCACAGGCTGGAATTGAACCGGGGTCTCCATAACGCATCTTAACTATGTTGGTTATGGGCTTACAGGATGAGTTACCAAGCTGCCCGATCCTTAGTCTCCCACAGCTCACTCACAGGGAGAAGCCTGGTCATTCTTTATTTGAGATTGAGTTTAAGTGAGATCTGCTGTTATGCCCTCTTTGACATTTCTGTTTCCCCACCCCCCCCGCCTGGTCCTTCATGGCATGGAGCACCGACAGGGGACGTGTGGTGGTTCTGTCATCTCAGGGACTTTATTGTTCATATAGCGACTATCCTGTCCTCCTGTAGTGAATCAGCAGCTGCGTGAGTGGTAACAACCGCATAACCTCTGTTTCCGCACCTGATTACCTCCACCTGAGCTTATATAACCCTCCGTCGCCACCCGGTGGCGACCTGACATGTACCATGAAAGACAAACAAACAACCAGATATGGTTACTACACACCGGCCCTAATTGTGATGATAGAACAATTACAACAAAGCAAAAAAGGAGTCACAAATAATCAAATCTTCTGTCTTCTTACTTCTGAGTCAGAAATCTCCAACGTTGGGTCTGGACCTTTACGCTGCTTCTTGAAGCAAGAAGAGCTTGGATATGGTCCGCTCCTGTCCTTGTCTTCAACTGTATTGTATGTACCAGTACTTCATTGTCCGGGTAAGTCCTTGTTACTCTTCCCATAATCCATGATCCACGAGGAGTTGTTTGATCAATGAAAACAACAATGTCTCCAATCAGGAAACCTTTTTAGAGGCTTTGTCCACTTTTGCCGTTCCTGCAGTAGTGGACAAGTATTCCCTTGTCCACCTCTTCCTAAACAGATCTGACAGGGACTGATCCTTCCTCCATTTTCTCCTGATGTAAACATCGTCCTCTCGAAAGAGTCCAGGAGCAAGAGTGGGTTTACTTTTGAGTAAATGGATAAGATTTGGATTTGAGTTTTGTGGTTGCCTCTTCAATTTGTCAGTGTACATCACTAAGTACAGTACAGTGAAAGGAATTTCTCTGCATTTAACCCATCCTAGTATTAGGAGCAGCGGTATTTATATATTATTATTATTGCTATTTATTATTTATACAGCGCCTGGGGAGCAGTTAGGGTTAGGGTGATCTGAAGTTATTGTACTTCTACCTGAGCACTGGTTCAGTTATTGGAGACTTGTTAGAAATGAAATGCACTTTTGACTTCTGGTGACGAGTTGTTCTCTTACCTTCCTTTGTTGAAACACACTATTGTCAGTTGCTTTGGATAAAAGCGTCTGCTAAATGACTGTAATGTAATTTAATGTAATGTCTTTCACACCTGATATTTAGCGGAAACCGAGCTTTCGGTATATTTGGTGGTTCTGCTGGTGGTGGCCTATTTAGAACATCTTGAAAGTGTTCTACCCATCTTTCTAGCTGTTCTTCCATGGTTGAGAGCATTTGCCATTCTTGTCCAGAATTGGGTTGTTGTTTTGTGTGTATTTTCCCATCAGTTTCTTTGTGATGGCATACAACTCCTTCATGTTCTTCTGTGAAGCTACCTTTTCTGCCTCCAGGGCTAGCATCTCTACCTGTTGTCTCTTGTCCTTCCTTATGCTCTTCCATACCTCTTTATGGCAACTGTTGTATTACACATGGATTGGAGCCTGTTTGCCTCCATGTCTACCCTAGACTCCCATACCGACATCGACTCCTACACGTCCTCTGTTTTGGATTACATCAACTCCAGCATTGACACTGTCACCACCCTCAAACAGATCACAACATTCCCCAACCAGAAGCCGTGGATGAACAGAGAGGTCCGCCTGCTCCTAAAGGCACGTGACCCGCTGGCCGCTCCTGCTGCCCCCCCCCTGCTGCCGCCCACCCCCACCCCTGCCCCACACCTCTGCTCAACACCTATAATAATCACCACCAATGGTATCACAACTATCTACCTCTCTATACTTTACATATATATTAATAAGATACCTGTTTACTGTACCTGCCATTTATATTTAAATCTTAACTGCTCCTACTCCCGTATATACATTTATATATGCCATACTTTTATATATGCTCACTTGTATATACATTTACATGCTTTCAATAACTGATCACTACCTGTTAAATACTCACTTACCTGTATATATATATATATACCTATTAGTATGCTCATATCCCATTTAGTACCCAGTAGACTGTCTTTTAACCTGTAAATATAAACTGTACATTATATTACGATGCACTTTACTGCAACATTTGCACTCTGGTTAGATGCTAAATTATTTTCGCTGTACTGTACTTGTGCTGAGCAATGACAATGAAGTTCAGCTGGCTGGTCTCCTCAGGCGGCGCTGGCTTCGGCGGGCTGCCGTTCACGTCGAACCGAGCAAAAAATGTAGATAAAAAATTTAGCTCTCCTGGGAGGGAGGTAGAGGATTTCTCTACACAACTGGTTCTCCCTCTGAAGTTCGTTATCGTGTGTAGCCCCTGCCACATACCCCTCGTATCGTGGCTCTTGAATTTATCCTCCACTCTGTCCTCGACTCCCGCTTGGCAGTGACGATGGTCTTACGGAGGTCATAACGGGCTCTCGTATATTCCTCCATATTCCCGGAGCCAAAGGCGGCGTTACGCGCGTGGAGGGCAGCGCGAACATCGGCGTTAATCCACGGTTTCTGGTTGGGGTATATCCGAACCGACTTGGTCGGAACAACGTCATCTATGCACTTCTTGATGAACCCGGTGACCGACAACGCATTCTCGTTGATGTTATTGTCCGAGGAAACGCGGAACATGTGCCAGTCAGCGCGATCAAAACAATTCTGCAGCATAGAGTCCGATTGGTCCGACCAGCATTGGACCTCCCTCACAGCGATCGGTTGCTGCTTCAGCAACTCTTTCTCTGCCTGTAGGCGGGGAGTAGCTGGATAGAGCAGTGGTCTGATTTTCCCAACGGTGGGCGGAGGAGGGCCTTGTAGCCATCACGACAAGGGGGTGTAGCAGTGGTCGAGGATACGCTCACCCCGTGTGTCTCTCGTTATGTGTTGGTAGAACTTCGGGATAACCTTCTTCAGGTTTGCCTTGTTGAAGTCCCCCACCACGATGAGAGCAGCCTCGGGGTGCGCCAACTCCTGTTCGCTGATAGCCCCATACAGTTCCTTCAGCGTTGTGTCTGTGTTGGCTTGTGGGGGAATGTAAACATCAGGTGCTCCAGGTCCGGGGAACAGAAAGACTTGAGGGGACTTTGGTTGCACCAAGATCTGTTTATCATGAGACATACCCCCCTTCCGCGATCTTTACTGGAGAGAGCCTTTGTTCTGTCCGCCCGGTGGACAGAAAATCCCGTCGGCTCGATAGCTGTGTCGGTAACCCCCTCCGTCATCCATGTCTCCGTGAGGCAGATGATAGAATTGTCCTTAGTTTCCCAGTGGAATTGAATACGAGCCTGTAGCTCGCTTAACTTATTGTCCAGAGACTGTACATTAGCCAGTAGAATGGTGGGTAGTGGGGGGCGATCGGATCGACATCTCAGCCTGACTAGCACGCAAGCTCACTTCCTTCGCTTCTTCCTGCGGCGCTTGCGCGTAATCGTGCCCAAGATGGTCGGAGATAATCCATCTGTGACTTCGGGCGGGATGTCCGAGTCGAAATAATGAAAAAACTCCGGTAGGCAGCGAGCGACTGTCGATCTGATCTCCAGAAGTGTGCAAATGTTATAAATGAAAGTGCTGCTAACTTCTTGAACAAAGAAACAGAGTTGCGATAATAATAATAAATAACAAAAAACTGCGTCGTCGTGCGGGAGCTCGCGACACGGCAGCCATCTCGTACGGCGCCATACTCATTTACATCCCTGGTATAAGAAACAAATCTCTGCTAATTATAATATATGTGATTGATCCAATCTACATTTTTGTTAATTGTTGCCCACCAGAATATTGTTGATTCAAATCTCGCCATTGTCTGGTTGCAAGCCTGGAATATACGTTGCACCTCCCTGGGTACCCCTATATATATCTATTTTTCAGGAATATAAATACCTGGGAGTTCACCTGGACAACAAGAACTCTGAGGCTGTGTACAAGAAGGGCCAGAGCCGTCTCTACTTCCTGCGGAGGCTACAGTCCTTCAACGTTTGTAACATGATGCTGAAGATGTTCTACCAGTCGGTGGTAGCCAATGCCATCTTCTCCGGTGTTGTGTGCTGGGGAAGCAGGTTGAGGTCAGCAGACGCCAACAAGATCAGCAGGATCGTCAGGAAGGCTGGCGCTGTCCTGGGTGTCCAGCTGGACTCCTTGTTGGTGGTGTCTGAGAGGAGGATGCTGCGCAAGCTGCGTAGTATCCTTGACAACAACTCTCACCCTCTCCATCAGGTGCTGACCTCATACAGAAGCACCTTCAGCAACAGACTCATTCCACCCAGGTGCTCCACAGGAAGTCCGTTCTTCCTGTGGCCATCAGACTCTTAAATTCATCTACCTCGGGTCATGAGTGGGACAGTGGAGACTCAGTGACCTGAGGTCAACGCACTGTAAATCCTTTCACTGTAATTTTGCACTGTCAATTCAATTTCACTTTTTACTTTTCACTTTTTCAGTACTTCACTACTTATTTATTAGTATTTTATTACTGCCAATTTTCACTATACGTATTGTTGTATATTGTATATACCCACGTATTACTGTAATAATACTGTAATTGTGCAATTCATCTGTCTATACATTTAGATTTCATTCAGATTTCATTTAGTTATATTTTGTTTATACTAGTTTAGTTTAGTTTGTTGTTATTTAGTTTTAGGTATTGTATATTTGTGTGTGCATTTATTTCCCCTGTTTCAACTGTTGCACCTTAATTTCCCTCGGGATAAATAAAGTCTCTTGAATCTTGAATCATGGGTTGGTTGGTTATCGAATGATCCTTTAGGAGAGTTTCCCTTCGACCTCGCGTGATGTTCTGGAGCCCTGCTGTTAAGGCTGTATACATGATGTCGTTAGTTGGCAAAACATAAAATGGCATAATAATCTCCCTTTCAATTGCTTTGGTAGCACTGGATATATTACCTTCTCTCCACACCACCATACGTCTGCTCTGGCTGTTGAGGGTTTCATTAACTTATGCAAGCTTTTTATCATTTGGGTGTTACTGCAGTTATATTATATTGTTATGTTGTCTACTCCAAGTAGGCAGGGAGTCATTATCCCAAGTGAAGGAGTTCAAGTATCTCGGGGTCTTGTTCTTGAGTGAAGGGAGGATGGAGCGTGAGATTGACAGGAGAATAGGTGCAGCGGGAGCAGTATTGGGTGCCCTTTACCGCACCATTGTAACCTAAAGAGAGCTGGGCCATAAGGCAAAAGCTCTCGATCTTCCGATCAGTCTTCGTTCCTACCCTCACCTATAGTCATGAACAATGGGTGATGACCGAAAGGATGAGATCACGAATACAAGCTGCAAAATGAGTTTCCTCAGGAAGGTAGACTGGTATCTCCCTTAGGGATAGGGTGAGAAGCTCAGTCACTCGTGAGAGACTAGAGCCGGAGTAGAGCCGCTGCTCCTTCGCGTAGAAAGGAGCCAGTTGAGGTGGTTCGGGCATCTAGTAAGGACGCTTCCTGGTCACCTCCTGAGGGAGGTTTTCCATACACATCCAACTGGGAAGAGACCACAGGGCAGACCAAGGTACAGGTGGGGTTAATACATCTCCAAGCTGGCCTGGGAACACCTCGGGATCCCCCAGTCAGAGCTAGTCTATGTTGCCAGGGAGAGGGAAGTTTGGAGTCCCCTGCTGAAGCTGCTACCTCCGCGACCCGACCCGGATAAGCGGTAGACGATGGATGGATGCAGTTATATTCGGCTATACTGCCTACTCCTACTGCCCCTCTCCTGTACCGCTGTCCTATTGTTCACAATAATCTGATAGTATGAATAATTGGGGCACCCTGGTGGCTACTGGGAGATATAATAAATGCAGTGTGAGATATGTTTTGTTAGTTTAGGTAGATCTTTCCTTGACAAGTTCTAGTGCACACGCGAAGCCATTTGCATCGTTATTTGAGTCTTGAAGTCTGAAAAGTGCTGGAGTTAGTAGGGGTTTTGAACAGACTATACAGTTTGATGTTTTAGCTAATTAGCATTGCACCCACTGGTTCACATCAGTATAGTCTGTTTATATTCCAGTGGTTTCTGTGAGGGTTAACCAGGTATTGGATTGTGGTATTTTGTTCTCACTAGCTTCTATTATGTTGAAGCTTGCCATAGGATAAGGTTCTGATTTACATGCTGCCAATAAATAGACTCCTGTGTCCATTGTCTTTGGGTCTTTTAGGGTTTTTATTAGTGGGTTACATTTCTCTGTTTTACGCTCAACTTCTGTTGTGGTTATTTTTGTGAACTGTGAGTCCGTTTTTTAACTCCCCATGTTTGGTCTTAATGTGTCGCAAGATCTGTGGGTTAAACGTATGTCTGTGTCCACCCAGAAGTAGCTGGACTCATTTTATTTATTTTTAAAATAGACTTCTACTGATGCTGTTTCTCTTTCTACAAACAAAGTTAATTTTGCTGGACAGTGTTATGAGCCTTTTTTCCTAAAATCCTCGCTTAACTCTCTCGATATCAGTGCAAAGTGTTATTGTTATGGTCAGGATGCTCAGGAGGCACACCACTATTTTCCCTCCCATCATTAATGTTTGCCAATCGGTCCCGTATTTCCCCTTAGGTTCCGTGCAGGTGGTCTTGCTGGGATGCAATGTGTTAGGTGGTGCCAGGTAGCCCCTGTTTTCTTTTTGACGTTCACAGCGTGTAAGGTTGCCAATGTTACTTCCCACGGCCCTGTCCACCTTGGTTCATTCTACTTGCATTTGTGGACTTGTATCCACACCCAGTCAAGAACTGGGGTCTGTTTTCCCTCATGCTCTGCAAGCTGCACCTGAGAAAACTGGGGACTGAGGCAGCAGCCTTGGGATGCTCCGGTGTTGAGGACCAGAGTGGATAAGATGTTGTTCCCAATCTTCACCACTTGAGGCCTGCCCGTCAGGAAGTCCATAATCCAGTTACAGATGGGGGCGCCCAGACCTAGGTCCCTCAGTTTCAGGATCAGCTTGGAGGGAACAATAGTGTTGAACGCCTAGCTGTAGTCACTGAACAGCAGTCTGACGTAGGTGTTCCTTCTGTCTAGGTGCTGCAGTGTACTGTACTGTACTAGTACTGTAGTGCCAGGGAAATGGCGTTGTCTAAAGACCTGTTTGGTCTGTATGCAAACTGGAGTTGGTCTCGGGACTCAGGGATGGAAAAGTTTCTCCAGACACTTTATGGCTATGGGTGTTAAAGCCACTGGACGATAGTCATTGAGGCATGTTCCCTTGGTCTTTTTGGGTAACGGCACAATGGTTGTCGCTGCTACCACTCTGCACCATCTGATATCATACTTAACAACATGCAAACTAATGCCTAAGACATTTAGTATGCGCTACAGTGAATGAATACAAAGGTATAGAAAGGTTATAGGAATATAGGAACGTAAACTGCAAATAATCGCTTTTTAATAATTCCAAAAAAAGAGCAAAAAACAATGTTTAACCTTGTCATCACACATGCAAAACTGAAATTTGTCATATATATATATGTGTGTGTGTGCCTATTAATTGGTTTGCCCATAACAGAAGGGATGTGTACTTCATAGTCTCTTCAAATACATCCCACTAAGACACAGACTCTTTCTTCTGCTTGGTTATCATGTTAAAAAATTGTTTAAAAAGTAATTCATATTATCACCACACCCCTTCTTTGCATATAAAACAGCCGCATCCTGTCTGAAATAGTTTGAACAACTTGTGTTAGGCAACGATAAACAGGCTCAGGAGGAATCCCACACAAACAAGGCATTTATTCCTCAGCCAATTTATCGTCACAATTCATCACCATGCAAGCAAACGCATGGCATTCATCCACACTGTGAACCGAGACACACAAGCTGGAAGGAGCAGAAGTGGCTGCCAATGTTCAACTAGATAGACAAAGACAGACACTGGTGCACTTTAGTGAATAGCGGGATGGAAATTGTTCAGAGTTGTTCAGAGATCACCGCATGTACAAAAATGAATCATGCCAAAAGGCAACCGAGAAAGAACAATGGTAAAACTACAGGCAATGTTCTATACACAAACTGGTAGAACTACAAAAGACACTAGTAGGACTAGAGGTGATATTCTCATACAGACACTGGTATGACTACAGACAATGTTCTCATACAGACACTCGTAGGACTACAGGGGATGTTCTAATAAAGACACTATAAGACTATAGGCTGTGTTCTCATAAAGACACTATAAGACTATAGGCTGTGTTCTCATAAAGACACTATAAGACTATAGGCTAGGGGTTTGCAAAGTCCTCCCTTCAGAGAACTTTAACATACACACACTCGGTTTTGCCACCGGAGGCTAACACCGAGGCAATGCTGGGGATTTTGCTATTCATTTACGTTAATCAATTGATTAAAAGGATATGTTTTAATAAATACACTATATAAGACTATAGCCTATGTTCCAATACAAACACTATAAGACTATAAACAATTTGATTAGATTAGATTCAAATGCATTGTCAGTGTACAGCAAAAGTACAGAGGGGGGGGGGGGCTATCATCGGGGTACAGATTTCAGAGAGATGACAGCTGAGGGGAAGAAGCTGTTCCTAAGCCTACTTGACTTGGAAAAAAGTTTTCAATAGCGCCTCCCGGAAGGGACGAGGGAAAACACTCCATGGCTGGGGTGGGAGGTGTCTTTGACTATTTTTTGTACCTTCCTCAGACACCGTTTGTGGTGGGTAGTTTTTACTGCAGGGAGGGGTAATCCAACGATGCGTTGGGCAGTTTTCCCCACTCTGCAGCACTGAGAGTGGTCGGAAACAGTGCAGTTGCTGTACCACACTGTGATGCAGTTGGTGAGGATACTTTCAATGGCACACAGGTAAAAGTTCACCAGAATCTGAGGGGACATGTGAGCTTTCCTCAGAAGAAGAGCCGCTGGTGAGCCTTCTTTACCAGTGAGGCAGTGTTGAGGGACCAAGAGAGGTCATTGTAAATGTGGAACTCCAGGAATTTGAAGCTGGAGACATGCTCACTCTCTGCCCCGTTGGGGTTGGGGATGGGGGCATGAGCGCCAGCTCTGGTCTTTCTGAAGTCCACGATCAGCTCCTTGGTCTTGGGTGGCAGTGTAGCCCAGGAGGTAGAGCAGTTGCCTCACAACCGGAATATTACTGGTTTCAATCCCCAGCTCCTCCTAGCATAAAACTAC
>JANIIK010000126.1:0-20000 GCA_027704905.1 Muraenolepis orangiensis
TAGCTCCTTGGTCTTCTTGACGTTGAGGGCGAGGCTGTTCTCCTGGCACCACTGCTCCAGCGATCCGACCTCCTCCCTGTAGGCTGTCTCGTCGTTGCCGGCGATCAGGCCCATCACTGTCGTGTCGTCAGCAAACTTGACGATGACGTTGGAGCTGTGCATAGCCATGCAGTCGTGGGTGTAGAGGGAGTAGAGGAGAGGGCTCAGCACGCATCCCTGGGGGGCTCCCGTGTTGAGGGTCAGTGGCTCTGATGTGGTGCTGCCCATCCTCACCACCTGGCGGCGGTCCGATAGGAGGTCCAGTATCCAGCTGCACGTGGATGGGGGTACGCCTAGACCTCTAAGCTTGGTGTCAAGCTTGGCAGGAACTATTGTGTTGAACGCTGAGCTGTAGTCCACAAACAGCATTCGCACATAACAGTTCTTTCCCTCCAGGTGGGAAAGGGCCGTGTGGAGGGCCATGGCAATTGCGTCGTCCGTGGATCTATTTTGACGATATGCAAATTGCCATGGGTCCAGCTTGGCAGGTAACACGGAGCAAATAAAGTCCTTGACCAACCTCTCGAAGCATTTGCTAACGATCGAGGTGAGGGCTACAGGTCTATAGTCATTCAGGCATGTTACCTTGGGTTGTTTAGGGACAGGCACGATGGTGGACATCTTGAAGACCGCGGGGACAACAGCCTGGGACAGGGAGAGGTTGAAGATGTCTGCAAAGACTCCTGCCAACTGGTCTGCGCATGCTCTGAGGACGTGGCCCGGGATGTCGTCGGGGGCCTGCCGCATTACGGATGTTCAGCCGCTTGAAGGTGCAGCGCACATCCGCCTCCGAGATGCTAAGCAGGCTGGTCTCCTCAGTTGGTGCTGTATTCGGCGGGCTGCCGTTTACGTCGAACCGAGCGAAAAAAGTATTTAGCTCTCCTGGGAGGGAGGTAGAGGAGTTCTCTACACAACTGGTTCTCCCTCTGAAGTTAGTTATCGTCTGCAGCCCCTGCCACATACCCCTCGCATCGTGGCTCTTGAATTTATCTTCCACTCTGTCCTTATACTCCCGCTTGGCAGTGATGATGGTCTTACGGAGGTCGTAACGGGCTCTCGTATATTCCTCCGTATTCCCGGAGCCAAAGGCGGCGTTACGCGCATGTAGGGCAGCGCGAACATCGCCGTTAATCCACGGTTTCTGGTTGGGATATATCCGAACCGACTTGGTCGGAACAACGTCATCTATGCACTTCTTGATGAACCCGGTGACCGACGACACGTACTCGTTGATGTTATTGTCCGAGGCAACGCGGATGTGCCAGTCAGCGTGATCAAAACAATCCTGCAGCATAGAGTCCGATTGGTCCGACCAGCATTTCTGCTTCAGTCTCTGCCTATAGGCGGGGAGCAGCTGGATAGAGCGGTGGTCTGATTTGCCGAACGGTGGGCGGAGGAGGGCCTTGTAGCCATCACGGAAGGGAGTGTAGCAGTGGTGATCCGCTCACCCCGTGTGTTGCTCGTTATGTGTTGGTAGAACTTCGGGAGAACCTTCTTCAGGTTCGCCTTGTTGAAGTCCCCCGCCACAATGAGAGCAGCCTCGGGGTGTGCCGACTCCTGTTCGCTGATAGCCCCGTAGAGTTCCTTCAGCACTGTGTCCGTGTTGGCTTGTAGGGGAATGTAAACAGCGGTTGCGGTTACCGCTGTAAACTCCTGAGGTAGCCAGTGTGGACGGCACATAAGCATCAGGTACTCCAGGTCCGGGGAACAGAAAGACTTGAGGGGATGTACATGACTTTGGTTGCACCAAGATCTATTTATCATGAGACATACCGCGATCTTTACCGGAGAGAGCCTTTGTTCTGTCCGCCCGGTGGACGGAAAAGCCCGTCGGCTCGATAGCTGCGTTGGTAACCCCCTCCGACATCCATGTCTCCGTAAGGCAGATGATACAGTTGTCCTTAGTTTCCCGGTGGAATTGAATACGAGCCTGTAGTTCGCTTAACTTATTGTCCAGAGACTGTACATTAGCCAGTAGAATGGTGGGTAGTGGGGGGCGATCGGATCGACGTTTCAGCCTGACTAGCACGCCGGCTCGCTTCCCTCGCTTCCTCCGGCGACGCTTGCGTGTAATCGTGCCCAAGATGGTGGGAGATAATCCAGCTGTGACTTCGGGCGGGACGTCCGAGTCGAAAGAATGAAAAAACTCCGGTAGGCGGCGATATACATACATACCAGTGGTGAAGTGTCAGGGCCTTCAAGGTATTCAGAGAAGACCCTGGAACTCTCAGATTAAACAAAAAAAAATAAAATGTAATACAATTTAATCAAATTTAAATCAAATGACTAAATGAGAATGGTATCCGTGTTATATTACAGTGTTACGTTGATTTGTTTGTTTTTCTTGGTCCATGCACGACGCATTTGAGTGGTTTTGTGTTGGAAAAACTATGCAACCAATCTGATATTTTTCTGGGTTGCTGGGAAGAATATCCTTCAACCAAAGTATTCCCAATGACTTTGGCCCTTAGACTGAATGAGAGCGTACGTTTGGATTGACAATTTGATCAACCAATCATATAGTGATTTGTAGCCAATGGGCGTATTCTTTCAGATTTCCCCACAGCTCAATAGGGAGCTAGAAGGTATACTGGCTGGAGCGAGAGTGGATCCAGCGTAGTGCTACGTTTTTTCTACGTAGGATTTTACGTCAAAATGGCGAAGGCGAAGATGACGGGCTGTTACTTCACTACATGGACACTGCTTTACCAACTATGGTCCACTTGGAAATTGGCTGCGATAATCTGATCTTCCTAAATGAGATAAGGCATAAAGTGACTCCTCCGTGACGTCAGTCTGACTAGAACGGAATTTTCGAAATGGGGGGGGGGGGTGTTCTACAGCAGAGGTTCCCAAAGTGGGGGGTCGTGGGATTTCTTTTTTTATCATTTGTATTATTGTTAATAATAACGTGAGTGACAAATAAAGGAATTTATTTGTCCCCCCCGTTGGACTTCACGAGGTTCACGATCGCGACATACACCCCCCCCCCCCCCGTCGGACGGTGATAGTGGGGGGGTCGCGGGCTGAAGAGTTGGGGAACCCCTGGTATACAGAAGGTCCAGTTGTGATGGACACGCGTCGTGTGTGTGACACACACACACACACACACACACACACACACACACACACACACACACACACACACACACACACACACACACACACACACACACACACACACACACACACACACACACACACACACACACACACACACACACACACACACACACACACACACACACACACACACACACACACACACACACACACACACACACACACACACACACACACACAATGTTTTTGGTCATGAAGTGACCAATCAGCTGCCGCTCCTCTCATGATGTCACGCACGCCCGACGAGATGCAGGTGCAGTGATGGCCGCTCCACGGCTATGGGGCTTTAATGTTAGCGATCCACGGCTATGGGGCTTTAATGTTAGCGCTCCACAGCTATGGGGCTTTAATGTTTGCGACAGCTTGCCAAGTGCTAATGTGTGAGTTCAGCGAGCTGTACCCCGACTGGGCCACTCGGGCTAAAGGGCCTGTGTTGTGCGCGTGTCAAGCGACCAGCAGAGAGGGGCTTCTTCCTGCAGAATAGTTTGAAAACATCAGTGCGGAGTCGTCTGGAGGAGAGAGTGATGATCTTATGCGTATTGCAAGCTGCAAAGACACATTAGACACCTTTGATTTCAGCTCGGCTCAGGACTTTGCCGCAATGAAATTAAGGAGAAAGCTTTATTTAAAGCACAACACAACTCAAACACAACACAAGAGTGATCAGGGTCCAGGGGTCAGGGTACCGGGAGGTCGATCCGCGGAGTACCGGCAGGTAGTAGACCGGCAAGTAGTCCGGGACGGGGGAGGAGTCTGGGTACCGGGAGGTCGGAGTAGCGACAGATACCAGACAGGTAATTATAATGACCGGGGACCGGAGTAACGTGAGACAGGCGGGTGACGCGGGATAGGTACAGGATCTGGATCTGGATCTCCGGGACATCAGCGTGGCGATTCCGTCCAGAATGTACGACTTAACGTGAACAACGTATGACGTGCAGTACGACCTAACCCCGGGGTAACGGGAAGCCAGGGTCTATATACCCCAGGTGAGGGGATTAACAATTAGACGCGGCAATAGCTGACAGGTGTGTGTGTGGCTTGGCCACACCCCCTGTCAACCACCGTAACACTTGTTGACAGGTGTGTGTGTGTGCGCCGCCAGCGCACGTGGCTTGGCCACGCCCCCTGCCAACCACCGTAACAAATTTATTTGAGGTCTTTGTCATTCTTTCGTCAATCTAGGTGTACATTATAGTTGCGTTTGTAATATAGACTGTTTTTGAAACATGACCGCTAAGTTTAGAATTTGTCCGGTAAAATAAAATCTGTCCGGACACTTGACCGGCAAGAAAAAAATCCTAGCAGAAACCCTGATACATACATACATTTATATGTATTTTTATGTATATTTGTATTCCTCTTACAGCATGACACCGACGCGCATAAAAAAAACCACTTAAAATATCACTAAAAAGAATGTGTGTATGTACACACATATCAGTAATATATACATATATCTATCTATCTATAGATAGATATATCTATAGATATATTTGTATCTCTCTAACAGCAGGACGCTGATGGCGACTCAAAAAACACTTTAAATCTCACTTTTAAAACAAACCAATATAAATATATACACATCTAATTATATATACACACATACACATTATATATCTATAAATTATATATATATATTAGTTATATATACATTAGATATATATATCTTATACATTAGATATATATATATAAGATATATATATATATATATATATATAAGATATATATATATAATATATATATAAGATATATATATATAATTAATATATATATATATATATATATATATATATATATATATATATATATATAAGATATATATATATAATATATATATATATATATATATATATATATATATATATATATATATATATATATATATATATATATATATATATATATATATATATATATATATTAGTTATATATTTGTATTCTCTCTTACCGCATGACGTGAGAGAAAGAGAGGCAGACAGAAAGAGAGAGACAGAAAGAGTCAGTCAGAGAGACAGTGAGTCAGAGAGACAGTCAGAACGAGACAGACAGAGAGAGAGACTGGCAGACCGAGACAGACAGACAGTCAGAGAGAGACAGACAGAGGGAGAAACAGAGAGAGACAGAGACAGACAGGCAGACCGAGACAGACAGAAAGACAGGCAGACTGAGACAGACAGACAGACAGAGACAGTCAGTCAGAGAGAGAAAGACAGAGGGAGAGACAAACAGCGAGAGAGACAGAGAGAGTGAGACAGTAAGAGAGACAGACAGAGAGAGAGACAGAGACAGACAGACAGAAAGACAGGCAGACCGAGACAGACAGAGAAAGAGCGATACAGGCAGAAAGAGACATTCAGACAGAGAGAGAGAGACAGTCAGTCAGAGAGAGACAGAGAGTCAAAGAGAGAGAGAGACAGACAGAGACAGACAGAGTGACAGACAGAGGGAGAGACAGACCGAGAGAGAGACAGACAGAAAGACAGGCAGACCGAGACAGAAAGACAGGCAGACCGAGACAGAGAGACAGAGCAATACAGACAGTCAGAGAGAGACAGGCAGACAGAGAGAGACAGAAAGACAGTCAGTCAGAGAGAGAAAGAGACAGTCAGTCAGAGAGAAACAGTCAGTCAGTCAGAGAGACAGACAGACAGCGAGAGAGACATAAAGAGACAGTCAGTCAGAGAGAGACCGTCAGAAAGCGAGAGAAACAGTCAGTCAGAGAGAGACAGACAGAGTCAGCCAGAGAGAGAGACAGACAGAGACAGACAGAGTGAGAGACAGAGAGAGACAGAGTGAGAGAGTGAAACAGTCAGTCAGTCAGAGAGAGAGACAGACAGCGAGAGAGACATGAAGAGACAGTCAAAGAGAGAGAGAGACAGCGAGACCGTCAGAAAGAGAGAAACAGACAGAGAGAGACATAGTGAGAGACAGAGACAGACAGACAGAGACAGTCAGTCAGTCAGAGAGCGAGAGAGACAGATAGTAAGTCAGAGAGAGAGACAGACAGAGACAGGCAGACAGAGCGAGAGAGAGCGAGAAAGACACACGCATATACATATATATATATATTAGTTATATATATGTATATTAGCATATAACTCTCTCATACAGCATGGCGCGAGAGACGGGCGCGAGACGTGCACGTGCGCGAGAAACAGACAGACAGTCAGTCCGAGAGAGAGACATACACACATTATATATATATTAGTAGTACATTACTGTCTCTTACAGCATGACGCGAGAGACGTGCACGCGACAGACAGACATACACACACGATATATATCTATATACATTACACATATATAGATATATATATCTATATAGATATATATATTAGTAGTATACATTACTGAGTCTCTCTTACAGCATGACGCGGGAGACGTGCACGCGCACGGCCGCGCGCCGGTCCTTGAGGGCGGTGGTGACGAAGCAGCCGAAAGTCAGCGCCGCCATGACGCTGAGCGAGAAGGCGAACAGGGAGTTGGCCCGGGACAGGGCCGTGTTCATCTTTTCGGTAGTTCGACGTGAAAACAAACTCTTAAAACGACTTCGAAGGAGTTTGAACGGTGAAAAACGGTCGTAAACTTCGGTGTTTTAACGGCTCCGAACTCCCGTCGTCGTCGTCCGCTTACTCTCGTGTCGCTTTTCTTCTTCTTCTTCTTCTTCTTCTTCGTTTTTTTTGTTTTTGTTGGTTTAGACGGGAACGGCCGCCGCCTGCTGGACTCGGAGGACTCTCTCTCTCTCTCTCTCTCTCTCTCTCTCTCTCTCTCTCTCTCTCTCTCTCTCTCTCTCTCTCTCTCTCTCTCTCTCTCTCTCTCTCTCTCTCTCTCTCTCTCTCTCTCTCTCTCTCTCTGACTGACTGACTGACTGACTGACTGACTGACTGACTGACTGACTGACTGACTGACTGACTGACTGACTGACTGACTGACTCTCTCTCACTGTCTGTCTGGAGGACCGAGTATTAAAGTCATATTTATACACATATATATATATATGTGTGTAAATATGACTTTAATACTCGGTCCTCCACGTCTAATAAAACTACTATTTATAATACTACTATACTACACTATATAGTGTAGTATAGTAGTATTATAAATAGTAGTTTACACTATATAATATAAAGTGTAGTATAGAAGTAGTACTAGTATAGAAGTATTATAAATAATAATTTTAGTAATACTAATAATACATTTTATTTCATATAAGGCGCTTTATAGACATGGTCATCATTTATTAGTTATATTGATTAAAATAAGACAAGTAGTAGTACTAGTTATAGTAGTAGTATTATTAGTAGTATTAGTTATAGTAGTATTATGAGTAGTATTAGTAATAGTAGTAGTAGTATTAATAGTATTTGTTATATTAGTAGTAATAGTAGTAGTATCATTAGTATTATTAGTTATAGTAGTATTATTAGTTATAGCAGTAGTATTATTAGTAGTATTAGTTATAGTAGTATTAGTTATAGTAGTAGTATTATTAGTAGTATTAGTTATAGTAGTAGTAGTATTAGTTATAGTAGTAGTTTTTTAGTAGTATTAGTAATAGTAGTAGTATTAGTTATAGTAGTATTAGTTATAGTAGTAGTATTATTAGTAGTTTTAGTTATAGTAGTAGTATTATGAGTAGTATTAGTTATAGTAGTACTATTATGAGTAGTATTAGTTATAGTAGTAGTATTAGTTATAGTAGTAGTACTATTAGTAGTATTAGTTTTAGTAGTTGTATTTATAGTAGTAGTATTAGTTATAGTAGTATTATTAGTAGTATTAGTTATAGTAGTAGTATTAATATTAGTAGTATTAGTTATAGTAGTATTATTAGTATAGTATTAGATATAATAGTAGTATTATTAGTAGTAGTATTAGTAATAGTAGTAGTATTATTAGTAGTATTAGTTATAGCTCTACTGCTGCTCGTATATATGGATAGTACAGAGTATTATAGTCATATATAAATACATTTATAGTATAATATAGTAGTATAACAAGTGGTAATATTAGTGATATTAGTAGTATTCATATAACAAGTAGTAGTAGTAATGACGCAGCTATATTGTTGATATTACAAAGTATTAAAGTCATATATAAATACATATATAGTATAGTATAGTAGTATAACAAGTGGTAATATTAGTGATATTAGTAGTATTAGTATAACAAGTAGTAGTAGTAATGATGCAGCTATATTGTTGATATTACAGAGTATTAAAGTCATATATAAATACATATATAGTATAGTATAGTAGTGGATAGTTTTAGTAGTTTTATAAGTAGTAGTATTAGTAGTATTATAAGTAGTACTATAAGTCGTATTATATGAAGTATTAGTTATAGTAGTAGCTCCACTGCTGCTCGTATATAGATATTACAGAGTATTAAAGTCATGTTAATACATATATAGTGTAGTATAGTAGTATTATGAAGAGTAGAGGTATTAGTATTATTAGTAGTAATAGTAGAAATATTACAGTATTACAAAGTACTATTAATATAGTATGGATGGTATATATAGTATAGTTTATTAGTATAGTATGCAGTAGTATTAGTGGTATTTTTAGTAGTAGTAGCTGTAATGCTGTAAACGCATCAGTCGTATATTCATATTACAAAGTCATATTAATATAGTTTAGTATATATATATATATATATATATATATATATATATATATATATATATATAGTAAAGTTTATTAGTATAGTATAGCAGTAGTATTAGTAGTATTTTTAGTAGTAGTAGCTATAATACTGTAAATGCTTCCGTTGTATATTCATATAACAAAGTCATATTAATATTGTAGTATATATATATATGTATAGTATAGTTCAAGTCAAGTCAAGTTTATTGTCACTTCACAGTTTACACAAGTATAAAGCAGTGATGTGAAAATCGTATGTGCAATACCTGACGACAGACAGCAGTTACAAATAAGATAAAAATAGAATAAAGTTAAAAAATAAAAATAAAAATAAAAATGCAATTTATAAAATGCAAAATATCAGCACAGAAAAGAGCAATATGTATATATAAATCAATGTAATAAAATATACATTGTTATATGCTATACGCCCTTGTTCAGCAGCCTGATGGCCTGACTGTGGAAGCTATCTCTAAGCCTATTTGTACGGCACGTGATACTGCGGTATCGCCTGCCTGACGGTAACAGTGAGTACAGTTCGTGGCTGGGGTGGACAATGTCTTTTATGAAGCGTTTGGCCTTGGCCAAGCACCGCTGGTTGTATATATCCAGGAGGGAGGGGAGCTCACCTCCAACGATATACTGGGCCGTCCGCAGCACCCTTTGAAGCGCTCTGCGCTCGAGTGTGGTACAGTTCCCGTACCAGGCGGTGATACACCCTGTAAGAACACTCGATGGTGCCGGTGTAGAATGTTCTCAGGATGCGGGGGCCCATGCTGAATTTCCTCAGACGCCTGAGGAAATACAGGCGTTGTTGGGCCCGTTTCACCACGTGTGTGGTGTGCGTGGACCATGTTAGTTCCTCGCCGAGGATAGTAGTGGGAGGGGTGGGGGGGGGGGGGGGTATGTCGCAATCGCGAACATCGTGAAGTCCAACGGGGAGGGGGGGGTATGTCGCAATCGCGAACATCGTGAAGTCCAACGGGGAGGGGGGGGTATGTCGCGATCGCGAACATCGTGAAGTCCAATCGTGATCACGAACATTGTGTGTGGCTTTTTTTCAATGACGATACTGTCGTGAATCTGTGGGAATCAAAATTCCTTTATTTGTCACTCACGTTATTATTAACAACAATAATAATAATATAATAATAAATGATAAAAAATAATAATAATAAATTAAAAATAAATAAACCTCATGGGTCACATCAAGAGGATTCTGAAATCATCCCGCGATCCCCACTTTGGGAACCCCTGCTGATTTTTTTTTGTTTCATCTGAGAGTTCCAGGGTCTTCACTGAATACCTTGAAGGCCCTGACGCTTCACCACATATAGTAGGTAGTATAAAGTGTTTATAGTATATCGTTTAGTAGAGTAGTGTAGTGTATTTTTATACCCTTATTATAATCTAAAAAACTGTCTTTGGATCCTCTATACATTGCAGTAGGTGGCTACAGCATAATCTGCTGGTGGACCCCAAGGCCCACTAGGACATAGAGATGTGTTAAGCAGTTCCAGATGTGTAGGTGTTGGTGTGCCTTCAGGCCCTTGTAATGGTGCCTTTAGGCTGGTTTTCAACGGTATCCTACAGAATGTTGTGCAAGCCAAATACGACCCCCTTGGGGGTTTGAGCCATAAACTTGGGACGTGACGATGAAGACACCGAGGAAGACACCGGACCAACCAGAGTGCTGGTTGTACCTCTCAGACCAATAGTATTAAGTTGATGTTTGTTACTTTGACCACTAGGAGTAGTGGATGTTCTATGATGCTATTGTCTATATAATGTTGGGTATAGGAGCGCGTCGCGAGTTCTGCGAATTGGCACGGCAGGCTCCATCTCGCTGCAGCAGATGCTTTCATTTGATGCTTTGTTCAATAAACACCTTGAACTTAGTATCCGGACCACTGAGAAAGATTCTTATTCCACCGAGTAGAAATTATACTACATATTGGCGTCACGAACAGGATTTGGTTAAAACGATTGTTGACCAGCTGCTGTCGGTGAAGCGAGCGCACGCGGGCACCGGCCACTGATCAGGCCGGGGTTTGAGGTAAGCTCTAAACATCTTCCTCAGAGCGCTTAAGTGCGTCTGCTTTTATTGACTATGATTAAGGCTATGGTTAACAGTTGACCAAATCGAAAAGGACCTCTTTTGGGGTTTATTGGATGGAATAGAGTAATTCACATGTCCGCTAAAAATTAAGAGTGAATGTACCACTTTAAGAGTACAAGAAAACATAAATTCTAATAAAAAAATAAGTAAGTTACCACTTTAAGAGTATCATAAAACATAAACTCTAATAAAAAATAAGTAAGTTACCACTTTAAGAGTATCATAAAACATAAACTCTAATAAAAAATAAGTAAGTTACCACTTTAAGAGTATCATAAAACATAAACTCTAATAAAAAATAAGTAAGTTACCACTTTAAGAGTATCATAAAACATAAACTCTAATAAAAAATAAGTAAGTTACCACTTTAAGAGTATCATAAAACATAAATTCTAATAAAAAATAAGTAAGTTACCACTTTAAGAGTATCATAAAACATAAATTCGAATAAAAATCAGTAAGTTACCACTTTAAGTATCATAAAAGTATCATCAAATCTAATCAAAATAAGTAAGTTACCGTTATAAGCGTACCATAAGCGTGCCTTGGAAGATACTAAAGAACACATGTTATATGTTGGTAAATTGGGGCCCTTTGTGGACCTCGTGGTTATATCATGGTAGATGTGGTTCTTTGTGATACTGTAGGCCTTGGTAGCATGTTGGTAAATTGGGGCCCTTTGTGGACCTCGTGGTTATTTCATGGTAGATGTGGTTCTTTGTGATACTGTAGGCCTTGGTAGCACACGTGATAAATTGTGGTCAATTGTGGACCTCGTGGTTATTTCATGGACTCTTGCCTCATGGAAGAGGCAAGAGTCTGAGTCGCCATGATCCCAATGTAAATCCAACCCGATGACGAGGTTGTTAGTATGCAAATGAAGAGAGAAGCATGGTCTCTCCTTTGTTCTGTTCTTTGTATGGAACATATGGGTTGTTTCCACGTGATGCGAGTAAATAACCTACTCTACTAAACCAGAGGTAAAGCTTACCTTCTTGGTTTATCTTTCAGAAGTTGAATAACTTAAATCTAGTTTTCAGTGCGCTTTAGGTTGAATGTAGGCTATTAATCCTTTCTTTTTTCAAATGTGGCGCAGTTTTCTGGGCCACCTATAATCGTTTCCCTATAAACATTTCATGTTCTTGTATGAGTGTAGGATTGATATGGCTAATTCATTTCGGCTGGGTCATTCATACAGATTTCAATAAGAAAATAACTGTTTATATTTTATATTAGTGAGATTCAAGGAAACAAGGCCAAAGCACCAATTCCTTGGACAGAACCATACTCAGTTAAACTCTCTCTCACACACACACACACACACACACACACACACACACACACACACACACACACACACACACACACACACACACACACACACACACACACACACACACACACACACACACACACACACACACACACACACACACACACACAGGTTTGAACTTTTGAAAGGATAAGAAGCAGCTAAGCTGGTATAAAACTATATAGGGGTTGCAATCCCTTGTTTGTTGATTAATTTGAGTTATTGATTGATTGTTTTATTTGATAATTCATTCATTGATTAATTTGAGTTGTTGATTAATGGAAGTTGTTTTATTTGATTCATCCATTCATTCATTCATTTGATTTATTCTGACACCTGAGCACGTAGCAGGGCGCACATCGCCAGATAGCTAAACACCTTCAACCTCTTCCAATAACTTCAATAATGAGTCCAAAGTACGTTACGGACGTGCACTTCTACGTCCATTTATTGAAGATTGAAGTAATTGAAGTGTGAAACTGTAAACAATACAAAAGGCAACAATCAATAACGTACACAAATATTACGAAATATAACATATGAGCACATAAAATCTCTAAATACATAGATGAACGACTATACTTACAAACAAAGCTTCTTTTAGGATCACACCGGCAGATGAAAGCCCTAGAACAATGCTAATTACTAGCCTGCTTTCCGGAAGATGGCGTTGTTGTGATCACGCGACTAACAACCCACGTGAATCCTAACAACCAATGAGAAACATTTACCTAATGGCCTATAGGTGTCACTAGAACCCCTTAAACGAAAAAAGAAAATAGGTAGGAACACGAACAAGGAATGCACGTAACATTACAGATTCATTCATTGATTTTGTTTTATTTGATAATTCATTGATTCATTTGAGTTGTTGATTAATGGAAGTTGTTTTATTTGATAATCCATTCATTCATTAATTTGATTCATTGATTGATTTTGTTTTATTTGATAATTCATTCATTCATTCATTTGATTCATTGATTGTTTTTGTTTTATTTGATTCATCCATTCATTCATTCATTTGATTCGTTGATTGATTTTGTTTTATTTGATTCATTCATTCATTCATTCATTTGATTCATTGATTGTTTTTGTTTTATTTGATTCATTCATTCATTTGATTCATTGATTGTTTTTGTTTTATTTGATTCATCTATTCATTCATTCATTCATTTGATTTGTTGATTGATTTTGTTTTATTTGAATAATTCATTCATTAATTTGATTTGTTGATTTATTGATTTTGTTTTATTTGATTAATTCATTCATTGATTTGATTCGTTGATTGTTTTTGTTTTATTTGATTCATCCATTCATTCATTGATCAATTTGATTCATTGATTGATGTTGTTTTATTTGATTAATTCATTCATTAATTTGATTCGTTGATTTATTGATTTAGTTTTATTTGATTAATCCATTCATTCATTTGATTCATTGATTGTTTTTGTTTTATTTGATTCATTCATTCATTTGATTCATTGATTGTTTTTGTTTTATTTGATTCATCCATTCATTCATTCATTCATTTGATTCGTTGATTGATTTTGTTTTATTTGAATAATTCATTCATTAATTTGATTTGTTGATTTATTGATTTTGTTTTATTTGATTAATTCATTCATTGATTTGATTCGTTGATTGTTTTTGTTTTATTTGATTCATTCATTCATTTGATTCGTTGATTGATTTTGTTTTATTTGATAATTCATTCATTCATTAATTTGATTTGTTGATTGAAGTTGTTTTATTTGAGTCATTCATTCATTGATTCATTTGATTTGTTGATTGATGTTGTTTTATTTGATTAATTCATTCATTGATTAATTTGATTTGTTGATTGATTTTTGTTTTATTTGATTCATACATTCATTGATTTGATTCATTTGATTTGTTTTGTTTGGTGTATTGTTTTGCTTTTCACACATGTCTCCGGTGACTCCACCACCATACGAGGGAAAAGACACGCTCACTAGTCTGTATTCACAAATGCCAATCCTAAACTCTGACCAACTTCAACCAGATCGTAAAAGTAAGAAACAGAGGTCATCATCCCCAAACCAGAGAACCGTCAACCTTGCAACAACATCATCGAGGAAGACGAGGAAAAAACATGGAGAGAAGGAAAGGTCAACAGGCCATGGACAGAGCTCTAGCGACGAAGACCAGTGCGCTGGAGGGTATGACCTGCAGATCAGAAAGTTGATGGCGAAAGCTGAAAGAGAAGGGAGAAAAGTCAGCTGCAAAGATGAGACTGAAAGCGATTCAAGTAGCAGTGAAGAAGACAGTGGAGAGGATACCGACGGATCAGAAGCTGGAGGTTCCTCTACAGTCTCACCCAGGAAAGGAATGATAGACGAGATGGACGAAGAAGTTACCAGAATTACCAAAGAATTGAGATCTATCGGTGCATCAAAGGGAAAATTAGGAGCTGAAATAAGTTTGGCCAAAAGACAGCTGCGCTCCTTAGTGAAAAGGATGAAGGGCCTTTGCCGACAGGAGGAAGGGATTAAGGAAAAACTCTTTAACATCCAAGAAGAACAGCGAGGGGAACGAAAGAAGTCAAAGCGCAGAATACCGAAAAACTGCCCAGTGTTGGTTAGAGGGCAGAATTTGGAATACAAACCATGGGCAAATACGGACATGTCTCAAATAATGGAAAAATTGCCCGTAATCCAGGAAGGAGGTCACCCATGGACTTCAAAAATGGATGAGGCCCTTATAGGGACACAGCTTGGCATGGGAGACATCAAAAAACGTTTGGCAACTCTGATGGGTGTGTCTACAATGGAAGAAATTCTGATATCAGCTGGGCTCCAAAGATTTGTCGACACAGCAGTCCATGACCCAGAGCTCTTTGCAGCAAACAGAGGACGCGTGTGGAAAGCTTTGAGAGACGCATATCCTACCAATGTTCATCCAGACAATATTGACATTGAACCAATGAGAGAAGCTGAGAACCCTAGAGCCTATGTGAACCGCTCACATCAACGGTGGAGAGATATCACAGGGAATGATGCGGACACCAATTTCCTGGAGCAATCTATTATGAGAGAAAAGATCCAGCAGGGATTGCCCTTGTCAGTCAGAAGCAAACTGGCAGAAGTAGTGGGACTGAGAAGCATGACCAAGAATATCTATATGGACCACATAGCACATCAGGTGGAACTGTATCGCAAAAAGGAACATACTCTGAAGGAACAAGATCAGGAGACAGTCAGAAAACTTAACCAAATACAGTTAATGGATGGAAGAAGGGAAAAGAAACAGGCTGCAGTTCTGCAGATTCCGCCTCAACCACGACAAATACAGCCACCCACAATACAGGCTGCTCCTCTGCCCCCTTACCTGCAGCCCAGCTTTGAACAACCCCAAGGTCCGGGGGAGGGAGGAATAGGAAACATCAGACAACAAGGGTACAATCCAGAGCTCCAGCCAGATGTGAAATGTTTTCTATGTGGACAGGTTGGGCACCTGTTTCGCAACTGCCCCTACAAAGACAGGATAGATGGAGAAAGAAATAAAAGAGGGTACAGAAAGCGGCCAACCCAAGAACCGCAGTGGCAGCAACAGCCACCCAAAGAACTGCGGTGGCAGCAACAGCCAACCCAAGAACTGTGGTGGCAGCAACAGCAGCCCCAAGAACCGCAGTGGCAGCAAAAGCCACCCCAGGGACCGGTAAACCCATATAGGGGCCCGGAAGGGTTATAGGGGTGCCCGGAGAATCCGAAAGGGGGGTGTCAGCTGGAGGTGCATAGGCCGGAAAAGGAACCTACCATCTGTGTGAAGGTTAACAATCGTCGCACATCACACACCTCCCTATGTCTGGAGAACATATAAGGACAGTCGGATTTGAGGGAATAAAACAGCTGATACCCACCACAAAACCGGTGGAATTCCGATACAAGAATCAAAGAGCTATTTTACCTATTCTTGTGTCAAAAAACACCCCTATTGGACTTCTTGGAAGAGATGCGCTGAGTGTACACTGTACAGTGAAATGCACACCTGACGGCTGTCAGGTAGAAGTACCTTCTGAATATCATCAGTTATCCATGATGGTAGAAGAAGATGCTGCTATGGTATATTGGCTAGGGGACCTTAGCCAAGACCTCTTGGAACCAGCAAAGCTGTGGGAGAAGTTCATTTCTGCAAACATCCCCGGTGCTAAACCACCTGAATATCCATCACACTGTACGCTTCAGTACTCGAAGGATGGACTTGAAGGAGCGAAAAGACGCCATTCAACCAGGCGACAAAGTGTTTGTCAAGATCTACCGGAGGAAGTGGCATGACGCCCGACGAGAGGGACCATTCAAAGTCATCCGCACCACAGGAACTGCAATTCAGATCAAGGGATCTCCGACTTGGTACCACCTACATCACTGCATTAAGGCACCAACAGACCGAGATGAGGAGGAGGTACCACAAGGAGAAGAAAAGGAGGCACCACCTCAAAACAGAGGTACTGCTCCCGACTCGGATGATGACATTGAGAATATGGATGATCATATATCTCCTTTTCCAAGTGATGCCGAGTGCCAGTTCCCAGAAGATGCACAGCACGGAGGGTTCAATGCACTTGATTTACGGGATGTTCCAGAACAACCAGAGCCAAACCCAAGAGGCCGGGAGGCCTCCCCCACTGACTGCAGAGAACCAAAGAAATGCCCTGATCCAGTCCAGCCAAAACGCTCAAGGCCAGTCAGAACCTTGGTCAACCTTGGTCGACTCAAAGACTACGACATTGGAGATGTCAACACGGCATAAGTCTCTGAGGAGAAATCGACGAGCAAGACAAGGAAATGAAGTCACAGGAATGAAAGGGAGCTCAGTCATACTCCCATGTAACATTGGACTCTATAAAGCAGACGCTGTATGGACAAAACAAAACAGGAAACTCAGCGAATTACACTCAAATTCCACACATGAAAACAGAATGAAACAATTTTGGAATTGTTCACTCCTCATCAAAGATGTCAAACAGGAAGATGAAGGACAATATGAATGCAGAGATCCGAATTTTCCTTTGTTTAACTATAAGAATACAACCCTAACAATACAAGAGAACAGTGGAAATCTAACACAACCATTAGCAACTTCAATGAAACCAGAAACTCGTATGACTCTAAGTCCACGCAGTACTTTGAAACCAGCTCCCTCAAACTCAAGTACAATCTTTGTCTCTACCACCATCAACACACTGAGACCGGATTATCTGAACACAGAAGCCTCCACTGCGAGTATAGCCTTGACTATCGTAACCAGAATCCCACAAGATCCAGAAGAGCTCCAATAGAAGCAACCCGGCTTTGGAGTTGGTCTAATTGTTGTGATACTGATAATCAGTTGTGCTATTCCTATCATACGAGGAATGATATCAAGGGGTATTGGTAGAGCGATGAATATACAGGCAGTTCAGATGGCTATCATGCGAGATGAAGGCCGATGTGTGTGTTCAATTTCTGAAGATCGGTACGCAGTACTTAAACATCAGAGTGTGTGAAGAGGTTGTAGATGTTTGAAGGGATGCGCCTAGGACAAGGACAATTATTCAAAATACTGTGAAAGACAATAAATTATGGACAGACCTAAGTTGGCAAATACTCATACATTCATATTTCAACTGAATTTTAATTTTTATCTTTTTGTTGTATTTGTTTTGAATTATGTTTCTGGATGCTTGGTCAAACTGCAGACTGACTGAGTTTTCCTTTGGAACCCTGGTGACCACAAGATGAAGCTGATCTTGTGTTTCATTGGTGAATTTATTTGTGTTGTATTGAAGGATTTACTTTGCAAGTTGTATTGAGATTTGTTTGTGGTAACATTGTTATATTTCATTTATTTCCTTTATGTGTATTATTCTGTTCATTTAAAAAAAAATGTAATTTTTAATTTTTTGTTTTATCAATGTTGTTTTGCAGATTGACACTGGGGTTAGTCACTCTGCAAGGGGGGAGATGAAGGTTTTCATTGATAAACATTTTCATTGATAAACATCTCTAAATACATAATATGTTGTAGAGAACTACACAGTGATGGGTTACTTTCAAGTATAACCTATTCAAGCATGTTTACATTTATGTTATACAATAATCAAATACAATGTATTTTTTGGTCTATTATTCAGAGTCAACAGGACTAGTGGAAAGGGCTAATGGAACAATTACATTGAATTTAAATAATGTGAAGAGGCTTAACTAACATGTTTGTCCCTATAGGATACTTGGACACAGCGAGGAACCAAAGCAGCTAGAAGATGCTAGCTACATGTATAAAATGCCTCACATCTGTCTATGAGTGTTTGTTTGAACAGGAGCAGGCAGCCGATCCAACCTCAGACAAACCATCACCCAGGGGATCATCACCCCAGGTTGAGGACTGGGTATACGTCTGCATCTTAAAACCAACGTGGGTCCAGTCAAACGTTAAGCGATCATACCAGATCCAAGTCACATCATTTGCCATCCTGATAGATGTGGACCTTGGATACGTCTCAGCGGTTGCAGTCCAACACAACCTACATATGGATTCCATTGCATAACATCACACCATGCAGATAACAGGGTTTTTTCTTCTACAGCTACATTAAGAAGATTTGCTAGGACCATAACATACCTAATTTAGGGAATCATGGGCCCCCTAGGACCATAAAATACCTGATTTAGGGACCACTAATCATACAATATATTTTATCAGGATGATAATGTGAAAGTTGAGATACCTTAGAATTGGTATTACAGGTATGATGGGTCAACTCATCCCATTGATTTTGATTAACTAAGATTTTATTTTTCAATATGTTTTTGATATAATGCAATCATACTATATATATATATACAAGTGTGGTTTAATGGTTATGAAGCCTATTCGTATCAGATTAACAGATTTTGTGTTTGTTTTGATGGTGTTTAATGTTTTGTGTTTAATTCCCCCCCAAGGAATGGTAAATCATAAATGAAGACCTTAAGGAATGTAATTTTGCATAAGAAAACATGGACATTGTTGTTTTTTTCTGAAAAGCAGAGTTTTCATTCTGTGCTACATATATACATATTTACCAGAGAGTATATTTACTGAGATACCAGAGAGTAATAATACTACATTATGCAATATTCACAGAAAGGGGTTTAATCAGAGTTGCAATGCTTGAACTAACGCATGCATGAACCTTGTGAACAATTAATTTTACAGGAAGTCCTGAAGGAGAACAGTGACTGTGGTTTTTCTATGATGTTACAACACTGTATGCAGTACAATCGCATATGGTTTTTCAAATTGTCAGTTGAATTGTGCTATGATTCTTTATGTGAACAATATGTTAATTGCACTGTTAATTGTGAAACAGAATGATGATGCAATTGAAGGTATATGATGTTTTTTATTTGTGTAAACATTTTTGTGTTGGGACTTCTTTATAGAGTCCCAAAGGGGGGAATATGTAGTGTATTTTTATACCCTTATTATAATCTAAAAAACTGTCTTTGGATCCTCTATACATTGCAGTAGGTGGCTACAGCATAATCTGCTGGTGGACCCCAAGGCCCACTAGGACATAGAGATGTGTTAAGCAGTTCCAGATGTGTAGGTGTTGGTGTGCCTTCAGGCCCTTGTAATGGTGCCTTTAGGCTGGTTTTCAACGGTATCCTACAGAATGTTGTGCAAGCCAAATACGACCCCCTTGGGGGTTTGAGCCATAAACTTGGGACGTGACGATGAAGACACCGAGGAAGACACCGGACCAACCAGAGTG
>JANIIK010000126.1:25000-30000 GCA_027704905.1 Muraenolepis orangiensis
CTCTTCGCGCTCTATTGTCTCTCTAAACGAGCGGCGTGGCGTCTCAGACGACTGGGCTCTGTATATCGCTGCATGTCGCGATATAGATATATATATATATCTATATCTGCGACCAGAACACACACACACACACACACACACACACACACACACACACACACACACACCACACACACACACACACACACACACACACACACACACACACACACACACACACACACACACACACACACACACACACACACACACACAAGTGAAAGTGGATTGAGGAAGGAGCGTCTTTGGCTTAGATCTATCTATGATCTATCTATCTATATAGATAGATAGATACAACATCTATATAGATAGATAGATAGATATATCTGCGACCCGAACACACACACACACACACACACACACACACACACACACACACACACACACACACACACACACACACACACACACACACACACACACACACACACACACACACACACACACACACACACACCGCGTTTCTCGATATCTATCTATATATCGCTATATGTCGTGATATACAGTTATATAGATGATATCTACGATCGGTATATACGATATATGTGAAAGTGGATTTATAAAGTAGCAGTAGTAGTTTGGTTGATATCTATATATCATCGATCGACATATCGCGATTTGTCACAAGGACGATATCAACGTGAAAGTGGATTTGTAAAGTTGATTGATTGATTGATTGATTGATATAGAGAGATATATCAAATCACGATACACAGATATATATTTGCGACAAGAACACACACACATCAAGTTATCACGTTCTAAGAGAGAGAGAGAGACATAGAGAGAAAGAGAGAGAGCCATGCCGAAACTTCCAGCGTTTCTACTACTACAGCTAGCGCTGCTAATGCTGGCCGCGCACGCCGCCCTCCGCTACCGCGTCGCGGAGGAGGGTCCGCCGGGCACCCGTATCGGAAACATAGCGTCCGATCTTGGCCTGACGACAGGCGGCGGCGGCGCGGCTAATCGCGGCGGCGATGCTAATCGCGGCGGCGATGCTAATCGCGGCGGCGGTGGCGGCGACGCCGGCGGCGGCGGAGGAGACGTGGTCACGTTCGCGCTGGAGAGCGGCGGGGAATACTTCCGCGTGGACAACGTGACGGGCGAGCTGACCACGGCGGGGGGGCGGAGCATCGACCGTGAGGCGCTACCCCAGTGCCGGCGTGGCGTGGTCTTCGACGAGAGCGAGTGCTTCCTGGCCTTCGAGGTGTCGGTGGTCGGCCCGCTGCAGAGCTGGGTGGACCTGTTCGAGGGGCGGGTGGTGGTGACCGACGTCAACGACCACGCCCCGGCTTTCCCGGCGTCGGTGCTCCGGCTGGCCGTGGAGGAGAACCGCCCCGCGGGGACCCTGTACCTGCTGCCCACCGCCACGGACCACGACTTCGGACGCAACGGCGTCCAGCGGTATGAGCTGCTGGACGCCCGGGACGGAGCCGATGGCGGAGGAGGCGGAGGAGGAGGAGGAGGAGCCACCACCGGAGGAGCGGGAGGAGGGGTGTTCGAGTTGCAGGTGGCCGAGACTCCCGAAGGCGAGCTGCAGCCGCAGCTCATCCTCAAGGGTCCGCTCGACCGCGAACGGCGGGATGCCTATGAGCTGATCCTGCGGGCGCGCGACGGTGGCACCCCGCCGCGTTCCTCGCAGGCGCTCCTCCGCATCTCGGTCGCCGACGTCAACGACAACCCGCCGCGCTTCGAGCGCGCCTCCTACGAGGCGGAGCTGCCCGAGAACTCGCCGGCGGGCACGCCCGTGCTGAGGCTGCTCGCCACGGACCGGGACGCCGGCGTCAACGGGCAGGTGGAGTACGGCTTCGGCGCGGGTGCCACGGAGGCCGTGCGGCGCCTCCTGCGCCTCGACGAGTCCACGGGGCTGCTCAGCGTGCTGCTGCCCGTCGACCGCGAGGAAACCGCCACGCTGCGCTTCCAGGTGACCGCCCGGGACCGCGGGCGGCCGCCCCGCCAGGCCTCGGTCGCCGTGGCCGTGTCGGTGCGGGACGAGAACGACAACGCCCCCTCGGTGGAGATCAGGAAGATCGGCAGCCGTATCCCGTTGGCGGGAGGCAGGGCGGTAGTGCCGGAGAGCGTGCGCGTGGACACGCCCGTGGCCCTGGTGCAGGTGTCGGATCGGGACCGTGGGGAGAACGGAGCCGTGACCTGCACAGTGGTTGGCGACGTTCCCTTTACGCTGAGGCCCGCCGGGGAGACGCCGGCGCTGCCTCCGATGCCCGCGGACGAGGCCTTTGACAGGTTAGTAGGGGGGGAGTTGTCCTCCTTGGTCCCTTTTATCTGAGCTGAAATCTTTTGAAGGGGTGAAGGGGGAAGGGGGAGCTACTTTGGAACCAGGGTGGTGGGGGTTTCTGTAGGACGGGGGAGAAGGACTTTGTTTTGGTGGTGGTGGTGGTGGTGGTGCTCCTTTTGCATAAGAGGGGCCACCTCAGGCAGTACTCTAAATGGGAACTGGGAACTGGTACTTTTTGCCGAAAAAGGTGCCTAACTTGTGCCACCTTCCAGTTCCCTGCCCAGCTCCACTTAGGGCAAAGGGCCTTTTACCTGAGCTGACATCTTTTGAAGGGGTGAAGGGAAGGGGGAGTTACTTTGGAACCAGGGTGGTTTCTGTAGGACGGGGGGAGAAGGACTTGTGGTCTGGTGGGGGTTGGGGGTTGGGGGTTTTCGAAGGAGAGGGAGGAGGAGGAGGAGGAGGACTTGTGGTGTTTTCCAAGGAGGTTGGGAAAGGGGGGGGGGGACTTGGAACCAGGATGGTCTGGTGGGTGGTCTGGTTGTGGTGGTTTTTTTTTCCCAAGGATGGGGGAGAAGGACTTGTGGTCCAGTGGTGGGGGTTTTCGAAGGAGAGAGGGAAAGGGGGAGGACTTGGAACCAGGGTGGTCTTGTGGTGGTGGTGGTGGTGGTTTTCGAAAGAGTGGGGGGAGTTTGGGGAACTTGGAGTGGTCTTTCAGTGCTCAAGGGGCATTTGCTCTAGAGGCTTTTGCTCAAGGACTTTTGGCACTTTTGGTGGTCTTTGTTATATAGATGATTTACTTTGTACATTACTATGTATGCCACTACTTACGGCACCCATTTCACTCCTGAACCATCCCGGGTAGGAGGGATCCTCTTCCAGTTCCTCTGCAGTTCCTTCTCAAGATTCCTTCCTCCCCATTAAGGGGTCTAGGATTTGGGGGGGTGGTGTTGTTAACATGAAGCCCTTTGACACTGGAACTGTGATGTAGAGGCTAGACTAATCAAATGGACTTGACTTGACCCAGGTGTTTTCCGAAAAGGGAGTGGGGGAGGGCTGGACTTGAACTGGTGGTTTTGGTGGTGGTTTTGGTGGTGGCCCTTTTGCTTAAGAGAGGCCACCTCGGGCAGTGCTCCACGGATGGAGTGGGAAGGTGCCACCTTGTGCCACCTTCCAGTTCCCTGCCCAGCTCCACTTAGGGCAAAGGACCCTAAGTAAGTAAGTGCTAGTTCCCACTCCGTACTTGCTCCGTCAATTTGCTGGGGCGGGACTTGAACCGGAGACCTTTTAGATTCCCTCCAAGCCTCCCAAGTCCCAACTGACTGAGCTACTGCCTGGACTACCTGGACCCCGCCTGGACTCTTTGGACTATATATATATACATACAGTATATAGTGCAGTAAGTGTGTACTTCTTGTTTGTGGTGTGGTGTGGTGGGGTGTGGTTATGGTTAGTGTCTGTAAATATTGTTTTCTTGTGTTTTTCCTCCTTGTTCCTGCCTTATTCCGGGGAACACCAACCAACCAACCAAAAAAAAAGGAACAAGAAGAAGTTCTTCCTGCACACGTCTGCGCCACTGGACTACGAGACCACGCGGGAGTATACGGTCACCGTGGTGGCAGTGGACTCCGGAAGCCCCGGCCTCTCGGGCAACGCCACCCTCACGGTGCGCGTGGCGGACGTCAATGACCACGCCCCCGAGTGGGTCGTCCGGACCTCCACCTCCTCCTCCTCCGGCTCGAACTTGCCGGAGGACCAGGTCCTGGTCGTTCACGTGGCCGAGAACAACTCGCCCGGCCAGCGTGTGGCCAGTGTGTCCGCCACGGACGCCGACAGCGGACGTAACGGCGAGATCGTCTACACCCTGGAGGAGGAGGCGGAGGAGGGGGAGGAGCCTCATCTTCTGGGAGGAGAAGGGACTGCCAGGAACGCCAACGGGGGGGGGGCTGCTTTTTACGTGGACGCCGCCACTGGCGACATTCGCGCCACGGGCGTCCTGGACCGGGAGCTGCAGGACTCCTACGCGCTGCGGGTGGCTGCCACCGACCGGGGCAGCCCGCCCCTGAGGGCGTCGCCCGCCACGGTGGCGGTGGTCGTGCGGGTGACCGACCGCAACGACAACTCGCCCCGCTTCGCCCAGGAAGCTTTCACCTTCTACGTCAAGGAGAACCTAGCGGCGGGCAGCGCGGTCGGCGTGGTGACCGCCACGGACGCCGACACCGGCGCTAATGCCTGGCTCCGCCTCTGGGTGGTGGAGGAGGACGAGGAGGAGGAGGAGGAGGAGCATGAGGAGGAGGAGGAGAAGGGAATCCCGGAAGAGGGGAAGGAGGAGGAGGAGGGGAAGCAGAAGGGGAGGAACCGGCGGACGTTCTCCATCGACGACGCCACAGGCACCATCTTCGCGTCCACGCCGTTCGACCGCGAGCGGAGAGCGGCCTACGCCTTCCGCATCCGCGCCTCCGACGGCGGGGAGCCACCCCGGACGGCCACGGCCGCCGTGTCCCTGGTGGTGACCGACGAGAACGACAACTTCCCCCGGGTGCTGTCTCCGGCAAACAGCTCTTACGTCCTCGTGGTGGTGCCCCCTCCTCCTCCCTCTTCTTCTTCTTCTTCTTCTTCCGGCGGAACTGGAACCACCGGAGGAGGAACTGCCGGAGGAGGAACCACCGGAGGAGGAGGAACTGCTGCCGGAGGAGGAGGAACCGCCGGAGGAGGAGGAGGAACCGCC
>JANIIK010000126.1:42500-65000 GCA_027704905.1 Muraenolepis orangiensis
TCCACCAGCAGATAACACATCTGGAACATGTCTAACTGGGCCTCGGGGTCCACCAGCAGATAACACATCTGGAACATGTCTAACTGGGCCTTGGGGTCCACCAGCAGGTAACACATCTGGAACATGTCTAACGTGTGTGTGTGTGTGTGTGTGTGTGTGAGTGAGAAAGAGATAGAAGTGTGTGTGTGTGTGTGTGTGTGTGTGTGTGTGTGTGTGTGTGTGTGTATGAGAGAGATAGAAGTGTGTGCGTGTGTGTGTGTGTGTGTGTGAGAGAGAGTGGGTTAGGGTTAGATTATTTAGGGTTAGATTATTTAGGGTTTAGGGTTAGATTATTAAGGGTTAGATTATTTAGGGTTAGATTATTAACGGTTAGGGTTAGATTATTTAGGATTAGGGTTAGATTATTAAGGGTTAGGGTTATATTATTAGGGTTAGATTATTTAGGGTTAGGGTTAGATTATTAAAGGTTAGGGTTAGATTATTAAGGGCTGGATTCTTAATGGTTAAATTATTAAGGGTTAGGGTTAGATTATTAAGGGTTAGATTATTAAGGGCTAGGGTTAGATTATTTATGGTAAGGGTTCGATTATTAAGGGTCAGGGTTAGATTATTAAGGGTTCGATTATTAAGGGTTAGGGTTCGATTATTAAGGGTTAGTGTTAGATTATTTAGGGTTAGATTATTAAGGGTAAGGGTTCGATTATTAAGGGTTCGATTCGATTATTAAGGGTTAGGGTTAGATTATTTAGGGTTAGATTATTAAGGGTTAGGGTTAGATTATTTTGGGTTAGATTATTTTGGGTTAGATTATTAAGGGTTTGGGTTCGATTATTAAAGGTTAGGGTTAGATAATTAAGGGTTTAGGGTTTGATTATTTAGGGTTAGGGTTAGATTATTAAGGGTTAGGGTTAGATTATTAATGGTTAGGGTTAGATTATTAAGGGTTAGGGTTATATTGTTAAGGGTTAGATGAACCCCTTGAATAACCCCCTTTTTCCTTTTCTCTCCCCCTTGTCTCTCCCTGTCCCCTTGTCTCTCCCTGTCCCCTTGTCTCTTCCCCCCCTTGTCTCTCTCCCCCCTTGTCTCTCCCCTTGTCTCTCTCCCCCCTTTTCCTTTTCTCTCTCCCCCCTTGTCTCCCCCCTTTTCCTTGTCTCTCCCCCCTTGTCTCTCTCCCCTTGTCTCTCCCCCCCTTGTCTCTCTCCCCCCTTTTCTTCATCTCACTCCCCCTTGTCTCTCCCCCGTTTTCCTTGTCTCTCCCCCCCTTGTCTCTCTCCCCCCTTGTCTCTCCCCCCTTGTCTCTCTCCCCCCCTCCTTGTCTCTCTCCCCCCCTCCTTGTCTCTCCTCTCTTGTCTCTCTCCCACCCCCAAATAAAAGGTGAACTCCCTCTCTCGCCGCGTGACCTTCTCCCGGAACGGGGAGACCAGCCCGAGGATGACCAGCCCTCCCCCCGGACCCCTGGCCTGAAGGGGGGGGAGGAGAGGGGGGAGGAGGAGGAGGAGGAGGAGGAGGAGAGGGGAAGAGGAGGAGGAGAAGGAGGAGAGAGGACCACGCCCGAGGGCAGCGTGGGCGAGGACGAGCACTCGGAGAGCGGTGAGGTTTCCTCCTCCTTCTCCTCACTCCTCACCCCTCACTCCTCACTCCTTACTCCTTACTCCTCACTCCTTACTCCTCACTCCTCACTCCTCACTCCTTCATCTCCTCCTCCTCCTCACTCCTTACTCCTCACTCCTTACTTCTTACTCTTACTCCTCACTCCTTCATCTCCTCCTCCTCACTCCTTACTCCTCACTCCTCTTTCCTACTCTGTCTCCCTCCTCCCTCCATCTCACTCCTCACTCCTCCTCCTTCCTACTCTGTCTCACTCCTCCTCCTCTTCCTACTCTGTCTCCCTCCTCCCTTCATCTCACTCCTCACTCCTCCTTCTCCTCCTCCTCCCTCCTGCTCTGTCTCACTTCTCACTCTTCATTCCTTACTCCTCACTCCCCCTCCCTCCCTCCCTCCCTCTCTCCTCACCCCTCACTCCTCACTACTCACTCCTTACTCCTCAATCCTTACTCCTCACTCCTCCCCCCTCACTCCTCACTCCTCACTCATCATTCCTCACTCCTCACTTCTTACTCCTCAATCCTAACTCCTTCATCTCCTCCTCCTCACTCCTTACTCCTCACTCCTTCGTCTCACACCTTACTCCTCACTCCTCCTCTTCCTATTCTGTCTCCCTCCTCCCTCCATCTCACTCCTCACTCCTCCTCCTCCTTCCTACTCTGTCTCACTCCTCCTCCTCCTCCTTCCTACTCTGTCTCACTCCTCCCTTCGTCTCACTCCTCCAACTCATTCCTACTCCTTACTCCTTCATCTCACTCCTCACTCCTCCTCCTCCCTCCTGCTCTGTCTCACTTCTCACTCTACATTCCTTACTCCCCACTCTCACTCCCCCTCCCTCCCTCTCTCCTCACTACTCACTCCTTACTCCTCAATCCTTACTCCTCACTCCTTACTCCTCACTCCTCCCCCCTCACTCCTCATTCCTCACTCTTCACTCCTTACTCCTTACTCCTCACTCTGCACTCTCTCCTCCGGCGCCATCTCTCCCTTCTTGCTCCTCCAACTCAATCCTCACTCCTCACTCACTCCTCACTCCTTCCTCACTCTCCCCCTCTCCCCTTCCCCCCCTCACTCCTTACTCCTCTCCCTCCCCCTCTCTCCCCCTCTCCCCTTCCCCCCTCACTTCTCACTCCTCACCCTTACTACTCACTCCTCACCCCTCTCTCCCCCCTCTCCCCTCTCTCCCCCCTCCTCACTCTCTCCTGCGCCGTCTCTCCCTTCTTGCTCCTCCAACTCGATCCCCACTCTCCCCCCCTCCCTCACTCCCTCCCTCTCTCTCCCCCTCTCTCCTCACTCCTCCTACTCACTCTCCCCCTCTCCCTCACTCCCTCCCTCCCTCCCTCTCTCCCCTCTCTCCCCCCTCTCCCCTCTCTCCCCCCTCCTCACTCTCTCCTGCGCCGTCTCTCCCTTCTTGCTCCTCCAACTCGATCCCCACTCCTCACTCCTACTCACTCTCCCCCCCTCACCCCCTCCCTCCCAACTCCTCCCTCCCCCTCTCTCCTCACTCCCCCTCTCTCCTCACTTCTTACTACTCAATCCTTACTCCTCATTCTCTCCTGCGCCGTCTCTCCCTTCTTGCTCCTCCAACTCGATCCTCACTCCTCCTCCTACTCACTCTCCCCCTCTCTCACTCACTCCCTCTCTCCTCACTCCCCCTCTCTCCTCACTCCCCCTCTCTCCCTCTCTCCCCCTCTCCCTCCCCCTCTGCCCCTCTCTCTCAGACCCCCGGCAGTTGCCGGACGTGACGCTGACAGGGAAGTGCACGCGGGAATGCGACGAGTTCGGCCACTCGGACGCCTGCTGGATGCCGGCCACGCCCCCCGCCCCCGTCCGGGGGGCGGGGCGCGTGGCCAGTGCCGGGCGGCGGAGGGGGGGCGTGGCCAGTGCCGGCAGGGGGGGCGTGGCCACGGCGGCGATGACAACAACAACCTCGCCCCGGGCGAGAGCCATGGAACCGGAACCGGAGTCGGAGGGGGCGGAGTCGGGGGAGGAGTCGGGGGAGGGTCTCCCCTCCTGGCCAACGCCCACTACCCCCTGGGCGGCACCCTGGGCCGCCGGCACCCGGGGGGCGGAGTCAGGGACGGGGGCGGAGTCGGGGACCAGAACCGGAACCTGCTGAGTCGCAAGATGACGTCGGCCTCGTACGACACCTTCGCCTTCGGCCTGGGCCTCGGCCTGGGTCTCGGGCGCCGGGGTGGGCTGCAGGAAGGGGAGGAGCCACTCGAGGGGGAAGGGGAGGGGCCGAGGGAGGAGGAGGGGCGGACCCGCCTCCCGGAGGGAATCACCTTGGCGACGCGGAGGACGACCGGCGGAGGTGGAGGAGGCGGAGACTACAAGAGCAGCTCCTGCCTCACGCTGTCCCGCCGCGAGATCTACCTATGAAGAAGAGGAAGAGGAAGAAGAGGAGGACAAACCACACACCCCACCCTCACCCATTCCCTCCCCCACACACACACGCGAAAAAAATCTGAGGTTATTCGGACAAATCCGAAATTGTTCGGACAGATCCGAAATTGTTCAAAACAAAAAAAAGAAATCCGACAAAAAAAATCGGAAAACAATTCCATACCAAAAAATTTCCGGGAAAAAATATATGCAAAAGAATCGGGGAAAAATGTAATTAGAATTTTTTGTACTTGTGCTTGATCTTGATATTTACACAAACGCACACAACAACAAAAAATACCGTGAGAAAATACTCTCTAGACGATGATAAGAAGTAGTTTCGGTAAAACAATACGAAGTACTTACGGAAAGTACTTTCGGAAAGTACTTTTTGAAAGTACTTTTCGAAAACAACGAGAACTAAGCTTAGCTTCTTTTTTTACGCAATCGCTCAAAAGTGGGAACACAAAACGGTGGAACTGATCCTCTCATATTTTGAGAGAACGATTTTTTTTTTATCGGAAAATAAATCCTGAAAAAAAAATATCGGGAATTTGTTTCCATGACGTTTTTTTCCGGGAAAATGTTTTTCGGGGAAAATTTGATTAGAAATGTACTTGCTTGATCATATTTATACAAACCGCACACAAAAAATAAGTACTAATTAGTACTTTTCGAAAATAACATCAAAAACTAAGCTTGCTTCTCTTTTTCCGCAATCACTCAAAACTGGCAACACAAAAACGGTGGAACTGATCCTCTCATATTTCGAGGGAACGATTTCTTTTTTTATCGGAATAAAACAAATCGCGAAAAAATCGGGAATTTTCTTTCCGGGACATTATTTCCGGGAACATTTTTCGGAAAAAAAATTTGTTTAGAACTTTTGTACTTGCTTGATCATATTTATACGAACACACACACACACACACACACACACACACACACACACACACAATTGAGTACTTCCGAAGAACAAACAAGAACAAGAACTCTTTACAATTGCTCAAAAGTGAACAGATCCTCTCATATTTCGAGACATTTTTTTTCTTTGTTGAAACCACACACACACACACTTGCATGCTTGCATTGTTAGCTACATCGGAAGCAAAGTAACCCTTTTTCCGAGACACACGCTTTATCGGAAGCAAAAGTCCCGAGAGAGAGAGAGAGAAAGGGCGAGAGAGTGAGAGCCTGTGCCCTCATCGGATTACACTTATCGGAGAAGCTAAATCGGCTGATCATTCTCACGCAAGTCCTGGCTAGAAAGTCTGTGAGAGAGAGAGAGAGAGAGAGAAACGTCGGACAAACACTTATCGGAAGCAAATCAGCTGGTCTTTTTCCCCCCGCACCGGCTGAGTCCGAAAAAAGGAAAGGCTGAGCTTTTGTCGGACTCACTTCCTTGTCGGGAAAACACACACTTTTATCGGAAGCAAATCAGAAGCTGGTCTCCCTCTCTCACACACCGGCTCGAGTCCGAGAGAGAGAGAGAGAAAGTGAACTTTTGTCGGGGACACACTTTTTTTCAGAAGTAAATTAGCCGGTCCTTTTCGTCCAATAAAAAGAAGGAAGGAAGGACGGGAGGGTGATCCTTGTCGGACACACACTTTTATCGGAAGCAAATCAGAAGCTGCTCTCTCTCTCTCACACACCGGCTCGAGTCCAAGAGAGAGAGAGAGAGAGTGAACGTTTGTCGTGGACACACTTTTATCGGAAGCAAATTAGCAAGTCCGAGAGAAGGAAGGAAGGAAGGAAGGGTGATCCTTTGTCGGACACACCACACTTTTTATCGGAAAGCAAATCCGCCTCAGTCTCTCTCTCTCTCTCGGTTTCCGCTCTCTCTCTCTAGCGCCGGCTCTCGAGTCCGAGTCGGAGACTCACTTTTATCGGAAGCATAAGCCCCTCCCCCCTCTCTGTCTCTCTGTCTCTCTCTCGTCGTTCCTTTCATGCCGAAAAAACTCACGTGTAAATACTACTACCAATACTACTACTACTACCACCAGTACTACTACTACTACTACTACTATAGTACTACTACTACGACGAAGACGATGAGGAAGATGATGATGACGATGATGAAAATGCGTTGTAAAATGTGACTCACTTCTTCTATGCATACTTTTTACGTTTTTTGGAAATTATAATAATAATAATATATAGAAATAGCTCTCAAAAAAGTTTTTTTGGTCTCTCTCTCTGCCTGTTCCTCCCCCTTTTCTCCCCTGTGTTCTCCCCCATTTCCTCCCTCTTTTCTCCCCATTTCCTCCCTCTTTTCCCCCCCTTTTTCTCCCCCCTTTTCTCTCCCTTTTCCAAGCCAGTATTTAAAAAAAATTAAATACATTCAAATCAATTTCCCTTTTTTGTAAATTCCCCCCCTTCTCCCGTATAATCCCGCCCCCTTCCTTTCTTCCTTCACGGCCCCTCCCCCTTTATCTCCCTCCCTCCTCTCTCTCCGTCTCAAGATTTTTTTTTTGGGGGGGGGGGGGGGAAATCGAATAAATTACCGTTTTTCGTAATTCGTATTTCATTTTCTCTTGGGATTTTTTCTCTCCTCCTCCGTAACAAATAAGTAAAATCAATAATCACAATAAGCCATTTTTAATAAGTAAGTAGAAGTTTAGTTTAGTTGAAGTTTAGGTTTAAGTGAAGTAGGACTTAAGTAGACAAAGAAATAGGTCAGAGGGAGAGAGAGAGAGAGAAAGAGAGAGAGAAGGGGAGAGAGAGAGCTGAGGTCACCTTGAACCGGTTACACACACACTCATGCTCTCGATGTGGTCCTTAAAGCCCTAGAACACCTCTAGAACCCCTCTAGAACCTCCCCTCTAGACCCCCCTAGAACCTCCTCTAGAACTCCTCCTGTCCTCCTCTAGAACCCCTCTAGACCCCCTGCTAGAACCACTTCCAGTCCCCTTCTAGACCACTTCCAGTCCCTTCTCTAGACCACTTCCAGTCCCCTTCTAGACCACTTCCAGTCCCCCTCCTCTTGACCCTAGAGAAGAGAGAGAGAGAGACAAGAAGCGAGAGAGAGGCGGAGGGGGGGGGAGAGACAATACCTCATTAAAAACCCCTAGACCCCCCCCCCACCCTCTCCAAGACCAGGTCTAGGGGGAATTGGACCCCTCCCTCCCTCAAGGATCGATTGACGAAATATGGGAACAACCCTTGCTCCTTTCCCACCCCCCAAACTCTGTTCCAAAAACTCCCCAGTTCAAGACCAAGACCTTCTTCCGGGGGGACTGTGTGTGTGTGTGTGTGGAGGGGGTTACCCCCCACCCCCCTTTCGGAAAAGAGAGAGTGAGAGAGAGACAGAGACCGTCCGGACTGTGGAATTGCGACTTTATCGGGTCACAAACTGCTTGTTTTAAGTCGGTTTTTCTTTAAGGGTGTCCAAGGGAACTGGACTTTGTTTATTAGGGAGGTTCTCTGAGAGACCCCTGAGGGAGGACCTGGAGAAGGACCTGGACTCTCCTGGACTCCTAGAACCTGGATCTTGGGATCCTGGAATCCTAGACTACTACTCTTAGACTCTGGACTCCTGTAGTGGAGAATCCTGGAGACTCCCTGGAGAACCTGGAGGTTCCTCCTCCTCCTTGAATCCTCTAGACCCTTGGAACATCCTGGACTCGGACGGATTAGACTTGGATTTTAAGGGGGGGGAACCAGGGAGGGTCTTCTTCTTAGTGGATAACCTGGAAATCCTGGACTTGTTTTATATATATATATTCAAATATAAGTATATATAAATATACACACACAAGTATATTTATATATAAATACGATGCTGCACGTTTTGAAACAGAACTTCAACAGAAACTGAATGGCATGCTTTTTGAGAGCTCATATCTCCTCCCCCCCGCTGCACTTAACTTCAGATAAGGGAGAAACCCACTGAATTAAAACAACTTTACACATTTAAATGTCTCTTGTTTTTTTTGCTTCTTCTTCTGGTTTAATTATTCAAGAGACTTTATTTATCCCGAGGGAAATTAAGGTGCAACAGTTGACACAGGGGGAATAAATGCACACAAAATATACTAATACCTAAAAACGAAATAACTAAATAACAAACTAAACTAAACTAGTATAAACAAAATATAACCAAATGAACTCTAAATGTATAGACCGATGAATTGCATAATTTACAGTAATACGTAGGTATATACAATATACAACAATACATATAGTGCAAATTGGCAGTAATACAATTATAATAAATAATTCAGATGAGTACTGAAAATGTCACGAGAGGGGAGTGGGTTGGACCCCGAACACATACACCGATACAGTAGAGCGATACGAACGGCTTTATTTACGGATACACACACAAAGTCAAAAGGGTGCTGTTCCGTTTTCTCCCCACGGAAAGGGCAACCCGGTGTACAAAGGATATTACTCAGTATTCCACTTTTGTTTGTTTCTTTTTTCTAAAAGGGAAGCAGGTAATAAACCTGAAAAGTAAGGAATGCAATGTTTCACTTCTCGTGTACATAACAAACATCACAACTCCCTCACCACAATAGCCCAATAACAATAATAAATAACATATCAACCCATATCCTATAAATATATTATGTTAATAATAATACAAATAATTATTAAAAATCTTTCATATACACGTTTCATATGTCAAACATTAGACACCATATTCAAATCCTACCAAAAGCCTATGCACGTCTTTCTCCGCAATAGGAAACTACAGCTCCCATAATGCCCCGCGGCAAATCAGGAAGTACAGCACCCATGTCAAATACCGGTCCCTGCGTTTCATTTAATCAAACATTCAGAAAGCTAACGAAAACAAGCACGGATGGACATGGATGGGACAGCAACATTATAAGTCAAATGTTAGCTTTATATTCCACAGCTTCACCATTTCGTTAACTTTGATTATCAGTAACTAAACAGCTTGGATCTACCGGAGCATAGCGTTATCGCGTTCTCTTTAACATACAACACAAGGGAGCGGACGTAAACACAGTGCAACGATACAGCATAGCGATAGCAGACAACATGAAAGCAGACAAGAAAACAAGAAACTAAGAGAGCTTACCAAGTGGCTGCATACCGGGTTGAAAGTAAGCACAAAGAAAACTAATCTCGCGCTTCCTTTTCAAGAGGTAAACACCGGTCACATGGACCCACAGCACGCCCCTCTCTTAAAGAGAGACTGCACTATTGGGCTAATGAACCTCAAAACGTTTCTCAATTAGCTATTTGCAGCTCTGGTTTAACGTAAACATTTGATTGAAACATGTAAATAAGAAATAACAAAACTACACAAATGACATAACTCCACAGAAAACACAACACCTCCCACTTAAGTTCCTGATCTTATGATCCAAGGAACTTACCAAAATCACTCAAAGACCCCTCTTAGTGACAACCTTTTTTTTCTTTTATTTTTTTCTTTTGGCTGTGGGAATTTTTTGTAACCCTTAGCTTTGCACAATCACGTCTTCGTGAATGTGCAATGTGATGGGCATGGTGGCAGCGCTAGGCTTGCACCAACCAGCCAACAAGGGGTAAGGGCGGTGTGTGTGTGTGTGACAAGGGGATTGGGCGGTGTGCAGAATGAGGGGTTCAGGAAGAGGCGGGTGTCATGGCAGCTGGGGTGGATGAGTTTGGTCCTCCACCGGGAGAAGGACCACCAGCCTTCTCACGTCTCTTCTGATAACTGCCTTGGGCAGTGAAGAACTCTTCTTTCGGCCACCCGCCAGGGAAACAGGAAGGCCAGCACAAGTTGCGATGTCGGCATCCCTGACGATCCCTTTACTGTCAGGGTAGACTGTCAGAATCCGGCCCAGACGAAACTGACCTCTCAAAGAGTTTGGGTCAGCAATCCAGATGAGGTCGCCGACTTTGACGTTCCTCTCTGTCCGGTGCCACTTGTGTCGAACGAACAGATTTGGGCCAGCTAGTTCCCTCCACTTTGCCCAGAACCGGTCCACTCCGATTTGAATAGCCCTTAGTCGATGCCAGGGATGAGTCTCTAGGTCAAGGCCGCTGGTATCTCCTCCAAGCGATGCTCGACCCAGTATTAGGGAGTTGGGTGTTAGATACTCGACCGAGTCTTCCTGTTCTTGAGCTCTGGCATCGATTGGGCATTCGTTTTCAGGTTGGCTGCCTGATAGAACAGAGTCTGGAGTTCTCCCCATGTGAGAGACCCCGTAGCTCCTCCGAGGCTCGTGAGCGCCCTCTTCAAAAGCTTTACAGCAGCCTCCGCAGCTCCATTTCTGTGGGGTGCATCTGCAGGGTGAAACTCCCACTTCCACTCGGTCCCGTTTTTGGCAGCTACATCTTCCAAGGACGCAGCCTTCAGGCAAGCCAGATGTTTATGCAGCTCACGCAGAGCCGACTTGGCGCCGGCAAAGTTGGTGCCTTTATCGGACCATAGTTTCCTTGGATGCCCCCTCAGAGAAACAAAGCGGGAGTATGCTTGGAGGAAACCTTCTGTCGACTGGTCATCGGTGAGGTCCGCATGGACGGCTCTTGAGGCCATACAACAGTAAACAATACCCCAGACCTTCTTGCTTGTCCTTCTTTTAACAGCGTCTTTCACCTCAAAGGGGCCAAAAAGATCAAGGGTTGTATACTCAAATGGGCTTGCTCTTTTGGTACGCTCTTGAGGGAGATCACTCATTATTTGCCGGCACATTTCGGCTCTTTGCTTTCTGCAGGCGACACAGTTGTTCAGTACCTTCTTAACTGTTCTTCGTCCCTGCACGATCCAGGCTTTCCTTCTTGTCCGTAGAAGGGTAGAGGCGACATCTTCATGGTTTTCTTCATGTGCCTCCCTAACCAGTAGGGTCGCTAGCCACGACTGGCATGGGATTAGCGGTACAGCCACTCTGTCCTCATCAAAGCGTTGGATTCTCCCTCCGCAGAGCAAGAGTCCTGTCTTTTCCTCCTTCTGAACCACCAGGCGATCCAGGGTTGTGTCGCGGAACTCGACACCGTCTTGAGCTGCGAGAGCTAGATCTTTGAAAGCTGTTTCTCTTTCTTCTACAGACAGGCATGGTCTTGCCTCCCACTTTGACTGAACTGGGGCCTGGCTGTTGCCACCCAGCCAGATTTCCACTGCTCGTCTCATCCAGGCAATGGTCCCGCACAACCGTGCCAGTGAACTGAACCTTCGGGGGTCCACCAGGCACACAAGCGCAATGCTTGTTGGGCCCGACCATTTCCTGGGCTGGGCTCCTGCTGTGACCAGGGCCGAGAACGCCTTCCTCCGAAGTCCCCCGATCTCTTCAGTGACAGAGGAGGTAATCTCTCTGGCGGTTTTCACGGGCCAATCTGATTCAGGCAACTTCAAAAATCCAGGGCCTTCCTGCCAGACTGATCCCTCGTCAAACTCCTCAGGGGATGCTCCCCTTGTGATGATGTCGGCGATATTCGCTCTTCCTTCGACCCACCTCCAGCTATCCACTGGTCCGGCCTTTTGGATTTCTCCAATCCGGTTTGCAAAAAATGTCTGATAGCCATAGCTATCCTTCTGGATGGCTCCCAGGATTGTCTGACTATCGACAAAATGGGTCCACTGATCGACCTTGATGTAGCAGTGCTTCTCGAAGTATGTCTTCAGGCGGGTTGCAAAGACAGCCCCGCATAGCTCTGCTTTAATGACATCACCTTTCTGGTCTAGGGGGGTGAGCTTGGCCTTTGATTCGACCAGCTTCACTACGACTCCATCTTGTTCCGTCTCCCACCGAAGGTAAAGAACGGCTCTGTAGGAAGCTTCGCTGGCATCGGAAAACGTGATCCCCATCGGGCAGCCTATGGCTCCATGGGGTGTGAGGCTCCTATCGAATCTGACTTGGCCAAGCCTCACATACTGCTCAAAGAGTTGTATTGCAGCCTCTCGAAGACGTGGCGAGAGAGGATCATCCCAGGTGTCCTTGGAGGGACGGTCTCTTCCTGCTTCCTGAAAGGACTCTCTTATGAGCATCACTCCTTGTTGCTTGGCAGGTGAGGCTAGGCCGATGGGGTCATAGAACCCTGCGATCTGACTCAGCAGCATGCGCCGGGTGAGAGGGTCGGGGTGCTGTCTCTGATCTCATCCTCCCGTAGATCCATCTGGTTGGGGAGTATCAGGGTCTTGGGCTCCGTTAACCCGACGTTGCTGGGGTCAGTGGGTTTTTCACTCCTCCCACTTTGGCCTGTCAGGACCCAGGGCTTGAGGGAGAAGCCGCCTGCTTTTAGGATCTCTTCCACTCCTTTGGTCATCTTAATCAGGATTTGGAGGTCATTATGTGACGTCAATATGTCGTCCACGTAGCAGTCCTCTGTCAGGATCCGGCGTTCTGCAACCATGGATGCGAACTGGGGCAGGTTTGCTGTCTCTCTCATGGCAACCTGAGCGATGCATCCGGCAGGCTTGTCGCCGATGTTGACCCTGACGACGGCAAATACACCAATTTTATCTTCGGGGTCATCCCTCCAGAGGAATCGATCCTTCGTCCTTCAGCCACACTGAATTATACATTTTCTTAACATCTCCAAGAGCAGCGTACAATCTGCTCCTGAATCTCAGGAGAACACCTCGGATTGGGTTGAGGACATCAGGGCCTTTGTGCAGGAGGTTGTTCAGGCTCATCCCTTTAAACTCCTGGCTACTGTTCCAGACTATCCTCACTGGCGTTGAGCTAGAATGAGGATTCGGGGCGACTAGATGGCTGATGTACCAGATCGGTCCGTTCCAGCCCTCGATCCCTTCCTTCGTGAGCTCGATGGCTGCTCCTCTTGATACCATCTCGCGGATCTGCTCTCCATATGCCGCTTTCCATACAGGTTCTCTTGCCAGCCGAGCCTCGGTGTTTCGGAAGGTTGCTTCCACTCAGGTCTATGGTGTCCACAAGGACCTCCTTGTACACCTTTGAGGATGTTCTCATGGACCTTGCAAAATGAGTTTCGGACTGGTGCAGCTTTAGATCGACCACCTCGAAGACATCAGGGTGAGTACCGCCAACGGTTTTGCCCAGTGGGCCATCCCAGAGGACAAGATCTCCCTCCATCTTGAACGGCTGTGAGCAGTTTGTGTTCCGTTACCGTCCCCTTGGTGGTCTTCACTCTTAGTCGCAAAGAGTACCTCTTGGTTGTGACCGTCGTTCTCATCCCTCCTATTCCGTGGACGATTAACTTGATGCTCTCACCAATTAGTCCAAGGCGCTGGGCAGCGTTGTTCGTTATATAGTTGGTGTCAGAGGCAAGGTCAATAAGAGTGCCGATCAGCTGGCCAGAGTTAGTGGTTACTTCCAGTAACATCATTACCACCGGGTACTCTTTTAGTCCACCTCCAGCAGTGCAGATCGTGGTTGAGGCTTTGTTGGAAAATGCCTTCCTAAATTCTGCTCTCAGTTCCGGAGTGACTTTCGCCAGAAGCTCTTCTTGCTGGCTGGTCAGCCCGAGGCCTTTTCTATCCACCCTTTTAATACCTTGCTCCTCGCTGCCAGCGTCTTTCTCTTGAGCGATGGACTTGGGGCAGAGCAGATAGTGGTGAGACTGTTCTTTGCGGCAGTCTATTTTACTGCAGAGGAACTTTGGGTTGCAACGGCCATCCTTTAGGTGGAAGCAAAGGCACCGATTGCATATCCCATGGGTCTTTAGATGGGCCTTTCTCCTCTGAAGATCCATCTCCCTGAAGGTTTTGCAGGCAAACAGCCTGCCAGCGTGTGTCTCATCGGCACAGGCAGTACATGAGCCCAAGCGTGGCTTTGACTGTGACCCTCGTTGGCCTGAGGTGGCTTTGGAGAACGCTTTTTTGACTCCTCTCTCTGGCTTTTCTGCCGGGCCTTTCACTGAGGAGCTCCCCTCTCCAGGGCTTGCCTCCAGCTGATCCAGCTCCTCCAGGATTGCCTCCTGCTTCTTCAGGAAGCGCAGTAAGCAGTCGAAGTGGTTAAGTGGAGCAAACCCATTCACAGCCTTAGACTTGTGTGTAATCCATTTCTCCTTCAGAGAGCTTGGGAGCTTGCTTTCAAGGGACTGCGCTACCCAACGGTTCTTTATAACATCCTCTTCTCCCAGGATCACAAGGTTGCTAAGGGCCCGCTCCACGGCCTGGATCAGCTCAATTGCTTTCCTGGGGTTGTTTCCCTTTACGGAGGGTAGGCCCTGAACCTCCTCGGATATCCTCAGGACGATTTTCGCCTTGTTCCCGAAGCGGTTGTCGAGGCGCCTGAACATTTCCTCCGCCGATGCGCAGCTGGACAGAACCAAGTCTTTCTTCACCCTGTCGCTGAGACTTGCTAGGAGGTGGAACCTTGTAACGCCAGCCGTCCTCTGTGGGTTTCCCAGCTGTTCCAGCTCTTCCCACTCAGCCTTCCACCGGTAGTAGTCGGTCATGTCTCCTGAGAACGTGGGCAGGCCTGTTCTTTCAAGATTGATCTGAGGTCTGACACTGTACGCCCCGGGATGCATGCCAGGGATGCTTTGTGGTGGTGCATAGGGGAAGTTCGGAAACGCAGGTGCTCTGGGCTTTTGGGGCTGAATGCCAGGTCCGGCGGGTCTCTCGCCGGACTCGCTTAGCTCTCCATCAGCGCTTGCTTTTCCATCCTCTTCTCCCCCGTCGAGCACTTCTGTCCGCTTCCACTTTTGCCACCACCAGTCATGCAGTCTGTTTCCCAGCTTGTATAGCTGCTGGTTGTACACTGTTGTCTTGGCTCCAGAGACAAGACTTTCCCATTCAAGCACCTTCCGCTCAAGCATGTTGATCCTCTCCACCAAGCTCTCTCTCAGGACTTGACAGTCTTCCTCCGGCAACTCCTTCAAATCAGTGTTCTCAACCTCGGCACATTTCTCCTCTGCACCGTCAGCGTACAGTTTTATGTCGACATAGGCAAATTTGGACCATAACGTCTCCTTAGCGAGCTGGAGCGTTTCTGTATATGTGGCAAGGCACTTCGCCGTTTTCTCCTCTGCATGAGCCACTTCTTCTGCCTTTTCCACTTCTCCCAGAGCATCAACATATTCGAGACCGGTATCGTGCACCTTTCCAAAGTCCACACCAAGTGCTCTGATCTCGTCGATAAGCGCCCTTTTTTCTAGGAGATCTATAGTGAGGGACAGCTTCTTGGTTCTCTTGCTGAAGAGGGTTTGTGCTGTTGAGCGCTTTCCTTTCAGGGCCGCTAATTCTGCCGAATCCATCTTCCTTTTCCCGCACTGACCAAAGTGCTGTCACACAGAGGGGTCTATTCGGCCTATTCCTCTTCCTTTGGTGCTCCTTCACTGGTCAACACTGATAGGGCAGTGGCAGACTTGGCTCTTGGCTTGACGCGCTCAGGCCGTTGGTTTATTACTGTTTCCGTTTTCTCCCCACGGAAAGGGCAACCCGGTGTACAAAGGATATTACTCAGTATTCCACTTTTGTACACCGGGTTGAAAGTAAGCACAAAGAAAACTAATCTCGCGCTTCCTTTTCAAGAGGTAAACACCGGTCACATGGACCCACAGCACACCCCTCTCTTAAAGAGGGACTGCACTATTGGGCTAATGAATCGGCAGGTCGTTGACCGGCGAGTAGTCCGGGACGGGGGAAGGAGTCTGAGTACCAGGTGCATTGTAGAGTAACGACCTCACGTTGGGGTAAAGGAAAGACAACGTATCAGTGGCGGCTGGCCCATAGGGGGCGATGGGGCACCGCCCCCCCTAAACCACACGCACAAACAAAATATAACAAAAATAAAAATAATAAAAAATATATATATATCAATTGTCAATATGTGTGTGTTTAAAATATGGAATGCACCCAGAAATATGTGTAAAATATGATTTGAAAATAATTTGCGTAACATAATATGCTTTTCCTAGTACACATATGCCTAGTACACTGTGGCCGTGTTCCATTTCAGGGTCTGCAGCCTTAAGGGCGCATTTGAATGACGATGCTGGGGGGGCTGTAGAGAAATAGCCCCACGGAGGCGGGTCTCTGTAGCAGTTTAGCCAATTGCTGATTCAAGATATAAACGAGTGACATAAAATGTAGCCAATCAGCGTCCTCAAAACGTCTTCCGGGAGGGCTGTTTTCAAACAGCCCTCCCGGAAGACTTTGGAACATCGAGCATCCAGCATCGTCATTTGTGTGCGTCACAGTGTACTACTAGGAAAAGCATATTATGCTCTGTCTCTGCGGGCGCCATTTTAACTACAACAAGTTCAACAATGGCAAGCGTGAGCACTACCCCAAGACTCAACCCGGTCCCTAACTCGGTGAAATCTCTCATTCAAGAGCCGTTTGAGAGAAGAAGTTTGGCGGACAAACTTAAGGTGAAAGATCTGGGCCCAGATCAACCTGATATTGTTATCAAACAGCATCAGGCGGGTGTTGTTTTTTTGTCTACATGTCCCAAGGAAGGGCTTTATATGTTGACATCCATTGACACACTTATATGAATTTAAAAACCAACACTGAACAGTTAATGAGTGTGTGGGTTGGAGTTGGAATACAGTTCTTGATATTGTAATAAAAGTCCTGATTGAAATGTCTTTTCAGCAATTCTTTACATGTGTTAATATTTAGGTTAAGCTAATTCTCATTTAGATTTATAGTATAGCTTTGGTTTGCTTGGTATTGGTTTGCTTGTCCTAGTAAGCTAACTTGGTAATAGAAGTTGAACAAACAAAGTTTTACATGTTGAGCCAACTTGATAGACATTTGTAAAAACTTGATAAAATAAGTTTAACCAACATCTCTTTAAGTTATCTAGTCCAAATAACTTGACACATGAAGTTGTGTCAACATGACTAAACTTATTTATTGAAGTGTAATCAACTTGACACTAAATGTTGAATCAACTTGACTAAACTGAACTCAGTCAAAGCAACAAGATGACTTGACTTAGTCAAGTTGAGTCAACAAATCATTTTTAACAGTGTAGCTGTTCAACTTGATGAAGGCTACAGGATAGGGATCTGTCAACACAATGAGGAGGTGGACAAAAACACATCCTGTCTTAAAGAATAGACTGTGTGAAGTTCTGTGGGCCTTTGAGCTGGCCTTGCGTGGCCATGATGAAAGTGATGGACAGAAGGGCGACATTTCAATACAAAAAGTAATTGTACATAATGTAATTAACAATATGTAATTGTAAATAAAAATAATGGTATAGACCCCCTGGTAAAAAATGCACCAGCCGCCACTGCAACGTATATATACCTCAGGTGAGGTGATAAACAATTACACGGGGAGGGTGTGTGTGTGTGTGTGTGTGTGTGTGTGTGTGTGTGTGTGTGTGAGCCGCCAGCGCACGTGGCTTGGCCACGCCCCCTGCCAACCAACGTGTTGTTTGTTGACAGGAGCTTGTGTGCGCCGCCAGCGCACGTGGCTAGGCCACGCCCCCTGCCAACCACCGTAGCCGTGACAGAAAAAGTGACATGTGAAAAGTGAAAAGTGAAATTGAATTTACAGTGCAAAATTACAGTGAAGGGATTTACAGTGCGAAAGGAACTGTCTCTCTTCTCCCTCTTTAACTTAACTTAACTTAAGATATGGGAGAAACCAACCGAATTAAAACAACTTTATACACTTAAATCTGGTCTCTCTTTTAGTTTTTTGTTGCTTCTCTTTCTTCTTCTTCTGGTATAATTATTATGGAACTGTCTCTCCCTATTAAGCTTAACTTAACTCAACTTAAGATAAGGGAGAAACCAACTGAATTAAAACAACTTTATACACTTAAATCTGGTCTCTCTTTTCGTAGGGACTGTCTCTCCTCCCCCTCTTTAACTTGACTTAATAATATTCGAATAAAACGAATTAGCTTTATAAGCTTTAAACTGTACTGGTATCTCTTATTTTGTTTTGCTTCTTCTTCTTTTATAACTAGAAAGGAACTGTCTCTCCCTTGAGAGAGAGAGAGAGAGAGAGAGAGAGAGAGAGAGAGAGAGAGAGAGAGAGAGAGAGAGAGAGAGAGAGAGAGAGAGAGAGACAGAGAGACAGAGAGACAGAGAGACAGAGAGACAGAGAGACAGAGAGACAGAGAGAGTTCTCATTCAAATAGCGGCTAACCTCCTCCAGAGCCGCTAGGGGGCAGCAGTGCACGTGCGCAGATTTTTAATGCTACCATTTTTAAGAAGAAGAAGAAGAAGAAGAAGAAGAAGAAGAAGAAGAAGAAGAAGAGAAGAAGAAGAAGAAGACACGATGACAGCGCGCGGGAAACGGAAATCCAAACCGACGCCGGTAAGTAAGTGTGTGTGTGTGTAGTGTGTGTAGTGTGTGAGAGAGAGGGGAAGAGAGATCATTTTATTTAAAAAGCTCTTCGGTGTGTGTGTGTGTGTGTGTGTGTGTGTGTGTGTGTGTGTGTGTGTGTGTGTGTGTGTGTGTGTGTGTGGTGTGTGTGTGTGTGTGTGTGTGTGTGTGTGTGTGTGTGTGTGTGTGTGTGTGTGTGTGTGTGTGTGTGTGTGTATGTTCAGTCTATGTGTGTGTGTGTGTGTTTATGTTCGGTCTATGTGTGTGTGTGTGTGTGTTTATGCTCGGTCTATGTGTGTGTGTTTCAGTGGCGAAGCGTGTCTATCACAACTGGACCTTCTGTAGACCAGGGGTTCCCCAACTTTTCAGCCCGCGACCCCCAACATAACAGACCCCCCCCCCCCTCTATCACCGGAGGGACTGGAACATTAAAAACAACGTGTGCACAGATCTTCACCATCGAGAACATCGTGAAGTCCAAGGGGGGGGGGGGGGGGGGTAATCGTGATATTGAAAATTGTGTGTGGCTTTTTTTTCAGCTGCAAATGATACTGTCGTGAATCTGTCGGAATCAAAATTCCTTTATTCGTCACCCGTACATATATAAAAATATCTATGCACACGTTATTATTAACAATAAAAACCTCATGGTCACATCAAGAGGATTCTGAAATCATCTCGCGACCCCCCCCCCCCCCCCTCGGGGTCCCGCGCCCCCCCCCCCCCCTCGGGGTCCCGCGCCCCCCACTTTGGGAACCCCTGCTGTAGACCACCACCCCCACCATCACCACCACCATTCGAAAATTCAGTTGTTCTAGTCAGACGGACGTCACGGAGGAGTCACTTTATGCCTTATATCATTTAGGAAGATCAGATTGTCGCAGCCAATTCCCAAGTGTACCATAGTTGTAAAGCAGTGTCCATGTAGTGAAGTAACAGACCACCACAGACCACCACACACAGGCTATCGGTTAAAGGGACGGTCTAACACGCTTCACGTGAAAAGGCTTAACGTAACTTTGGAACTTTAAGTTCCAAAATAGCGATCAATAATCACCAAATGTCCCTGGCATATGTCTTGTCATTAGCACTTTCACCTGTCAAAATGAAAGTGAAAAGGTGAAAGTGCTAATGACAAAACATATGCAAATTTGGTGATTATTGATCGCGGTTTTGTAACTCTTAGTTACGTCAAGTCTTTTCACGTTAAGCAATGCAAAGAAAGATCAAGTCCAAACTCTCAATTTAAATGCACAACAATGCTTAACAAACCCAAGTCAGCCATTAACTAATCAGTCAACAAGTGTGTGGAAACAAAATGCAACAACCAGCTCAACGAGACGCAACACAGAGACAAAACCAGCAAAGACAAATGAGTCTCACTCACCAATGATGTTCACTTAAAGACCAAATCCATTCTCCTGTCCTTCTGGATGAATGGTTCGACCACCATCAGGTCATAAAGATGATCGCTTTTCAGATCCAAAATAAGTTCCAATTCCCTGCTCTCTTGTCGGTCCCAAACAGCAACACTCCCATCAGTAGAGCCTCTTGTGGCTAGTAGAGCCCGTTAGCCACGGGTATCGTTCCCAGTTGCTACTCTGAAAATGGCGAACATAGCCTGCTTTAACTACTTGAGTCAGCTCCAGATTGTCAGGTGTTGGACGGCCTTTTTTAATAATGTCCATTTTAACATTAAATGGTCGTCTTGAAAATGGTTCACACAATAATTCCGCCACGACATCATCTTCACCTGTTGCCATTTTGGCGTAAAAAAAACAACGTAGAAAACGTAACATTACGCTAGATCCACTCTCGCGCCAGCCACCACCTTGCACCCTCTAGCTCCATATTGAGCTGCCGGGGAAATCTGAAAGAATACGCCCATTGGCTACAAATCACGATATGATTGGTTGATCAAATTGTCAATCCAAACGTACGCTATCATTCCGTCTAAGGGCCAATGTCAGCGGGAATACTTTGGTTGATTTACGTTGGATATTCTTCCCAGCAACCCAGAAAAATATCTGATTGGTTGCATTGTTTTTCCAACACAAAACCACTCAAATGCGTTGTGCATGGACCGAGAAAGACAAACAAATCAACGTAACACTGTATTATAACACAGATACGATTCTCATTTATTCATTTTATTTAAATTTATAATGTATTACATTTTATTAATACAATTAATTCGATTCTTTGGTTTCATCTGAGAGTTCCAGGGTCTTCTCTGAATACCTTGAAGGCCCTGACGCTTCACCACTGGTGTGTTTATGCTCGGTCTGTGTGTGTGTGTTTATGCTCGGTCTATGTGTGTGTGTGTTTATGTTCGGTGTGTGCGTAGTGTGTGTGTGTTTATGTTCGGTCTATGTGTGTGTGTGTGTGTGTGTGTGTTTATGCTCGGTCTGTGTGTGTGTGTTTATGCTCGGTCTATGTGTGTGTGTGTTTATGTTCGGTGTGTGCGTAGTGTGTGTGTGTTTATGTTCGGTCTATGTGTGTGCGTAGTCTGTGTGTGTGTTTATGCTCGGTCTATGTGTGTGTGTGTGTGTGTGTGTGTGTTTATGCTCGGTCTGTGTGTGTGTGTGTTTTATGTTCTGTGTGTGTGTTATGTTCGGTCTGTGTGTGCGTAGTGAGTGTGTGTGTGTGTGTTTATTGTATGTGTGTTTATTTTCTGTGTGTTTGTGTGCAGTGGCGGCTGGTGCATTTCACCAGGGGGGGCTATACCATTTTTTATTTTTATTTACAATTACATTATATACAATTACTTTTTGTATTGAAATGTCGCCTTTCTGTCCATCACTTTCATCATGGCCACGCAAGGCCAGCTCAAAGGCACCACAGAACTTCACACAGTCTATTCTTTTAGACTTTATTTGGTACATGGATACATAAACACATTTAAGAGGAAACAACGAGTTAACAATAACACCAAAACACATTCAAAGCAGCTCTGAACAGGTGAGTTTGGTGAGTGATTTAAACAAGCAGATATGTGTATATATATATATATATATATATATATACCTGCTTGTTTAAAAAACTCACGAAAACTATATCAATCACTCAACAAAAATATATATATATCGGCACACACTGACAAAAAACACTGACATATATTTGTGTGTGTGTTTTTGCGTATGTGTGCGTCTGTGCGTGTGCCTCTGTGTGCGTGTGTGTGCCCGCAGAGACAGAGCATAATATGCTTTTCCTAGTAGTACACTGTGACGCACACAAATTACGTCTTCCGTGGGGCGATTTGAAAAGCGCCCCACGGGAAGACGTTTTGAGGACACTGATTTGCTACATTTTATGTCACTCGTTTATATCTTGAATCAGCAATTGGCTAAACTGCTACAGAGACCCGCCTCCGTGGGGCGATTTCTCTACAGCCCCCCCCAGCATCGTCATTCAAATGCGCCCTTAAGGCTGCAGTGTACTAGGCATATGTGTACTAGGAAAAGCATTATGTTGCGCAAATTATTTTAAAATCATATTTGACACATATTTCTGGGTGCATTCCATATTTTAAACACACACATATTGACAATTTATATATATATATTTTTTATTTATTTTATTATATTTTGTTTGTGCGTGTGGTTTCGGGGGGGCGGCGCCCCCTATGGGCCAGCCGCCACTGTTTGTGTGTGTTTATGTTCGGTGTGTGTGTGTGTTTTTATTCGGTCTGTGTGTGCGTAGTGTGTGTTTATTTTCCGTCTATGTGTGTGTGTGTGTATGTTTATGTTTGGTCTATGTGTGTGCGTAGTGTGTGTGTGTGTGTGTTTGTGCTCGGTCTATGTTCAGATTCAGATTACTTTATTTATCCCGAGGGAAATTAAGGTGCAACAGTTGACACAGGGGGAGTAAATGCACACACAAATATACTAATACCTAAAGCTAAAAACTAAATAACAACTAACTAAACAAAACTAGTATAAACAAAATATAACTAAATGAAATCTAAATGTATTGATAGATGAATTGCACAATTTACAGTATTATTACTGTAATACGTAGGTATATACAATACACAACAATACGTATAGTGCAAATTGGCAGTAATAAAATACTAATAAATAACTCTGATGAATACTGAAAAAGTGAAAGTGAAATTGAATTTACAGAAAATTACAAAATTACAGTGAGACTGGTAGAACATCTTCAGCATCGTATTGCAAACGTTGAAGGACCGGAGCCTCCGCAGGAAGTAGACATGGCTCTGGCCCTTCTTGTAAACAGCCTCAGAGTTCTTGGCCCAGACCAGTTTGTTGTCCAGGTGAACTCCCAGGTATTTATATTCCTGAACAACTTCTGCGGACACACCCTTG
>JANIIK010000126.1:70000-85000 GCA_027704905.1 Muraenolepis orangiensis
ATTTAGACCCACGACTTAGACTTAGGCTTGGACTAAAAGTTAGACTAAGACTAAAAGTAAAACTTAGAAGAAGACTTAAAGTTAGACTTGGATTTAGACTTCAACTAAGACTTGGACTTTGCTTCTGCCGGGCGCTGATTCCCCTGGAGCCCCGCGGTGGGTAGACCCACGTCTAAGACTTAGACTTAAACTTGAAGTTAGATTTAAACTTAAAGTTAGACTAAGACTTGGACTTAAACCTAAACTTAGACTTTTGGACTTAGTCTTAGACTAAGAGTTATATTTGTGCATGAAGACTTGGACTTGGACTAAGACAAGACTTAAACTTGGACTTTTGCACTAAGACTATGCCTAGAACTTAGACTAAGACTTATCTTCTCTGTCTTAACTTTACTTAACTTAACTAAAGTTTAGACAGAAAATTTCCGCTCCGCCCTGAGGACCCCAGAGGGTTACTGCAACTTAACCGTAACTTAAACCATAACTAAACTTAACCTGATCTTAACCTTATCCTAAACTAAACTTATCTTAACCTTTGTCTTAACCTTTATCTTAAACTTAACTTAAACTTATCTTAACCTTTATCTTAAACTAAACCTTAACTAAACCTTAACTTGTCTGTCTTAACTTAAACGTAACTAAATCTTAAGTTGTCCGTCTTAAGGTAAGTTTAACTTAACTTAAGACGGGCAACTTAAGATTAACTTAACATCTGAACCTTACAACTGCCTGCCTGTCTGCCTGTTGTGAATCTCTTTTAGAGGCACTGATGGACACTCTGGGACTACGGCTGGTCGGACCCTTTGACCTCCTGGCTCAGGAACTACCGGGACCCCAAGGACTTCCTGGAGGTCCAGAGTCTGGGTCTCAGACCCAGACCCAGGTGGGTCAAGAGACCGAGGACCTGGTCCAGACCCAGACCCAGACCCGGGAGGGTCCAGGACCAAACCTCCACCTGCACTGGCGCTACTTCTACGACCCGCCAGAGTTCCAGACCGTCCTGAGGGGCTCCCCGGACACCCAGCACCACATGGGCTACTACAGGTAGGGCTAAGGCTATGGCTAGGCTAGGGCTAGGCTAGAGTTCCAGACCGTCCTGAGGGGCTCCCCGGATACCCAGACCACATAGGCTACTACAGGTAGGCTAAGGCTAGGCTAGGCTAGGCTATGCTAAGGATAGGGCTAGGCTATGCTAAGGATAGGGCTAGGCTAGGCTAAGGCTAGGCCAGAGTTCCAGACCATCCTGAGGGGCTCCCCGGACACCCAGCACCACATGGGCTACTACAGGTAGGCTAAGGCTAGGCTATGGCTAAGGCTAGGCAAGGCTATGCTAAGGATAGGGCTAGGCTAGGCTAAGGCTAGGCCAGAGTTCCAGACCATCCTGAGGGGCTCCCCGGACACCCAGCACCACATGGGCTAATATAGGTAGGGCTGTGGCTATGGCTAAGGCTAGAGTTCCAGACCATCCTGAGGGGCTCCCCGGATACCCAGACCACATAGGCTACTACAGGTAGGCTAAGGCTAGGCTATGGCTAAGGCTAAGCAAGGCTATGCTAAGGATAGGGCTAGGCTAGGCTAAGGCTAGGCCAGAGTTCCAGACCATCCTGAGGGGCTCCCCGGACACCCAGCACCACATGGGCTAATATAGGTAGGGCTGTGGCTATGGCTAAGGCTAGAGTTCCAGACCATCCTGAGGGGCTCCCCGGATACCCAGACCACATAGGCTACTACAGGTAGGCTAAGGCTAGGCTAGGCTATGCTAAGGATAGGGCTAGGCTAAGGCTAGGCCAGAGTTCCAGACCATCCTGAGGGGCTCCCCGGACACCCAGCACCACATGGGCTACTACATGTAAGGCTAAGGTTAGGCTACGTTAATGTTAGGCTAGGGCTAGCCTTACCTTACCTTGCATAGCCTAGCCTAGCCTTGCTATATATATATATATATATGTATGTATGTATGTATGTATGTATGTATGTATGTATGTATGTATATATGTATATGTATATGTATATATGTATATATACATATATGTATATATGTATATGTATATATGTATATATATGTATGTATATATATATATGTATGTATATACCAGGGTGTATGTATGTATGTATGTGTGTGTGTGTGTATACCAGGGTATATATAGGGTATATATACCCCAGGTGAGGGGATTAGCAATCAGCCACGCAATTGCCGACGTGTGTGTGTGTGTGTGTGTGTGTGTGTGTGTGTGTGTGTGTGTGTGTGTGTGTGTGTGTGTGTGTGTGTGTGTGTGTGTGTGTGTGTGTGTGTGTGTGTGTGTGTGTGTGTGTGTGTGTGTGTGTGTGTGTGTGTGTGTGTGTGTGTGTGTGTGTGCCAGCGCACGTGGCTTGGCCACGCCCCCTGTTCAGTGACGTCGCTTGACGTCATGAGAGGGGCGGCAGCTGATTGGTCACCCTTTTGGGGGGGAGGGGCAGTAATAAAGCTGTCAAAACTCAAATGTCCAGGATCTAAGTTTAGTATGAGCATTATTACTGGACATTTTGACCTGCAGGTTTTTAAATTACCGTTTTTTTTTATAATTTTTACCCGCTAAAAACCGGTAAATACCGGCTAACGGAAACCCTGGTATGTATATATATATATATGTGTGTGTGTGTGCGCGATAGATCGATCGATCGATCTGATCGATAGATCGATCGATCTGATCGATCTATCGATCTGATCGATAGATCGATCGATCTGATCGATCTATCGATCTGATCGATAGATCGATCGATCTGATCGATCTATCGATCTGATCTATCGATCCGATCGATCCGATCGATCTGATCGATCTATCGATCCGATCGATCCGATCGATCTGATCGATCTATCGATCTGATCGATCCGATCGATCTGATCGATCTATCGATCTGATCGATCTGATCGATCTGATCGATCTATCGATCTATCGATCTGATCGATAGATTGATCGAGCGGGCGGCAGTCTAGCTCAGGAGGTAGAGCGGTCGCATCACAACCGGAAGGTTGCTGGTTCGATCCCCGGCTCCTCCTAGCAAAAACTGTCGAGGTGTCCTTGAGGAAGACCCTAACCCTAACTGCTCCCCGGGCGCTGTATGAATAGCTGCCCACTGCTCCTAATACTAGGATGGGTTAAATGCAGAGAACACGTTTCACTGTATGTCTTCATGTATGTGACCAATAAAGAGGATTCAATCCTCACGATTTGTTGTTGTGATAGATGGCTAGACAGGCCTCCGTCATCCAGACTCTCTCGCTCTCTCTCACAGGGACTCGCCCGACTCTCTCCCCTCCTTCGTGGGCGAGAGCGAGGCCCAGCGAGGGTGTGGCATCACGCCGATGGGAGACAACGTCTTCGCCGCCGTCCTGTGAGTGTGTTTGGGGGGAAGAGAGTCTGTCTGTCTCTCACTCTCTGTCTGGCTCTCTGGTCTTGTTAACGGTCGCTGTTCTATTTCCCCTAAAGCCTGTTCCTGCAGAGGAAGAGGGGCGGAGCCAAAGCCAAGGGCGGAGCCAAAGCCTTGGCGGATCTGGAGGCCCGCCTCCGAGGCCGGGCGGAGGCCCTGGGCCTCTCGCTGGAGTGGACCTCCGAGGCCATGAGGCTGAGGAACAAGAAGGTATGTCCTGCCCCCTTGACCAAGTCCCGCCCCCCTCAAGTGTCGCCCCCTCAAGTCCCGCCCTCCAGACGGTGCCTAACTCCTCCTCTTCCTTAGGTCTCGAGCCAAGACCAACCACGGGGAAGGTCCCCCCCACCCCAATATTTGCCCCTCCCCCCCAGACCTGAGACTAACTCCTCCCCTTCCTTCGGTGATGGCTAAGACCTTCCACGAGAAAGTTCCCGCCCCCTTCAAGTCCCGCCCTCTCCCCAAGTCCCGCCCCCCCTCCCTCAACTCCCGCCCTCTCCCTAAGTCCCGCCCCCTCCCTCAACTACCTTCCTCCCCCCTTCAAGTCCCGCTCCCCAAGTCCCGCCCCCCCTCCCTCCAAGTCCCGCCCCCCCTCCCTCCAAGTCCCGCCCCCCTCCCTCCAAGTCCCGCCCCCCTCCCTCCAAGTCCCGCCCTTCCCCCTTCAAGTCCTGCCCTCCCACCTTCAAGTCCCGCCCACCCCCCTTCAAGTCCCGCCCTCCCCCCTTCAAGTCCCGCCCTCCCCCTTCAAGTCCCGCCCCCCCTCCCTCCAAGTCCCGCCCTCCCCCCTTCAAGTCCCGCCCGCCCCCCTCCCTCCAAGTCCTGCCCCCTCCCTCAACTACCGCCCTCCCCCCTTCAAGTCCCGCCCCCCCTCTCAAGTCCCGCCCCTCCTCTCCCTCAAGTCCCGCCCCTCCCACAAGACCTAAGACTAACTCCTCCCCCTTTTCTCAATCCTTAGGTGGTAGCTAAGACTTTCCACAAGGAAAGTCCCTTACCTCAAGTCCCGCCCCCCCTTCAAGTTTCTCCCCCTTCCCTCCAAGTCCCGCCCCCCCTTCAAGTTCCCGCCCCCTCCCTCAACTACCTTCCTCCCCCCTTCAAGTCCCGCCCTCCCCCCTTCAAGTCCCGCCCCCCCTTCCCCCCCTCCACCAAGACCTAAGACTAACTCCTCCCCCTTTTCTCGATCCTTAGGTGGTAGCTAAGACTTTCCACGGAGCGGGCATCGTGGTCCCGGTAGATCGGAACGAGGTCGGCTACCGGGAGCTTCCGGAGACGGACGGTAAAAATAAATAAAAAGTTTGCGGGGGTTTTTTTAGGGATTTTTGTTATATCGAAATCGGTGATTGATTTTTAGAAAATCGCGAAACAAACTAAAGCGAAAAAATGTGGAAAAAGTGGAAAAAATAACAGCTAAAAAAAATTAAATAACAGCAAAAAAAATTATATATAACAGCTAAAAATATAGAAAATAACCGCTAAAAAAATATTAAATAACAGCTAAAATTAGTGTGTGTGTGTGTGTGTGTACTCAATCCAAACTCAATTAATGTACACCTTGTAAGTCGCTTTGGATAAAAGCGTCTGCCGCGCGTGTGTGTGTGTGTGTGTGTGTGTGTGTGTGTGTGTGTGTGTGTGTGTGTGTGTGTGTGTGTGTGTGTGTGTGTGTGTGTGTGTGTGTGTGTGTGTGTGTGTGTGTGTGTGTGTGTGTGTGTGTGTGTGTGTGTGTGTGTGTGTGTGTGTGTGTGTGTGTGTGTGTGTGTTTGAAATGAGTGTGTTTGAAATGAGTGTGTGTGTGTGTTTGAAATGAGTGTGTTTGAAATGAGTGTGTGTGTTTGAAATCAGTTAAAAATGAGACCTCTTAAGGCCTCTGCTTAAAGGGGGTACCTCCATGGATCGAGGACTTGAACCTGCGACCCTTCCAGTTCCCCGGGGGTTTCTAGTGGCCCCTTTGACTCCAAGGCTCAAAGGGGGGGGGACTTAGGGTCTTGGGTCTAGGGTCTAGGTGTAGGTCTAGGGTCTGGGTCGAGGTCTAGGCTCTAGGTCTAGGTTGGCCTTTTGAACTCTTCAGAAGCCCAGCTCCAGGATCGAGGGACTCGAACCGGCAACCCTTCCCTCAGGTGGTTTTCCAAGGCTCAAGGGGGAGGGGACTTGAACCAGACCTGGTCTAGGTCTAGGTCTAGGTCTGACTCCTAGACTCAAGAGCTCAGTTCTGGTTCAATCTAGGGGTCTAGGAGTCTAGTTATCTATTGGGGTCTGGATCTAGTGGTCTCTGGGTCTAGTGATCTAGTGGCCTAGTGAATTAGTGGATCTAGTGGTCTAGTGGATCTAGTGGCCTAGTGAATTAGTGGATCTTGTGGTGTAGTGGATCTAGTGAATTAGTGGATCTTGTGGTTCTAGGGGTCTAGTGATCTAGTGGCCAAGTGAATTAGTGGATCTAGTGGCCTAGTGAATTAGTGGATATTGTGGATATTGTGGATCTGGTGATCTAGTGGCCTAGTGAATTAGTGGATCTTGTGGGTCTAGTGGTCTCGGGACCGAGGTCTCCAAAAACCGGCAAGACTTCGGACTCCGACTTTCTTTCATCTTACTTTTTTGACATTCATGTCTGGTCTTTTCCCTTCCTTCCCCGAAACACCCCCTAACCACCCTACTCTCTCTGTCTCTCTCTCTGTCCTTTCTGTCTGTCTCTCTCTCTCACTCTCTGTCCTGTCTGTCGGTCTCTCTCTCTCTGTCTCTATCTTGTCTCTCTTGTCCGTCTCTCTCTCTGTCTCTATCTTGTCTGGCTCTTGTCTCATTCTCTGTCTGTCTCTCTCTCTCTGTCTCTATCTTTTCTCTCTCGTCTCTCTCTTTATATCTCTCTTTATATCTGTCTCTTGTCTCCTCTCTCTGTCTGTCTCTCTCTTGTGTGGCTGTCTCTCTCTCTTGTCTCTTCTCTCTCTTTATATCTCTCGTCTCTCTCTCTTTATATCTCTCTTGTCGCTTCTCTCTCTTTATATCTCTGTCGCTTCTCTCTCTCTGTCTCTCTGTCTCTCTCTTGTCTCTCCAGCCGGCCTCCGGCGGATCCTGAGGGGCGTGGCCGAGGCCCCCGAGGACGAGGCGAGGCGGGCGGCCTTCGGCCCGCTGCGGGAGCTCGTCACGCTGGTGCAGTTCGCTAACGACGAGTGCGACTACGGCATGGGCTACGAGCTGGGCGTCGACCTCTTCTGCCACGGCTCTCATGTGAGGAGGGGAAAAAGCCCATTTTTCGGCTTTTAAAACAGACGATATATATATGTCACTGTAGCTAAAAAAAATCGTAGGTTTTTATAAGCTAAATCGATAAAAGATAATTTTTTTAGCTACATACATAAATATAATCGTAAATTGGATTTTTATTATTGTTCATAAGAAATGTCTATTATTCATAGAAATATGATTGGGTTTTTTTAACGATATGTACCTTTAAAGTTAAAAAAACATTTTTTTTACTTTTCACTGTAGCTAAAAAAACGTAGGTTTTATAAGCTAAATCGTAGGTTTTATAAGCTAAATAGCTACATAGATAATAAAATCATAAAAATATTATTTTTTATTTGAATTGATTAATAATTAACCATAAACTACGGAATGGGCTATACATTGTTTTACTTTTCACTGTAGCTAAAAATCGTAATTTGAAAAGCTAAATCGTAGGTTTAAACCGACAATTTTTTTTAGGTCGACCTCTTCTGTTTCCCACGTAAAAACAACGATATGTAGCTTTTAAAACCACCGATTTAACTCATACACAGACGATTTGTAGCTTGTAGCTAGCGGTTTTATAGCTTTAAAACTGACGGTATGGCTTTTTAAACGGAAAAATATAGCTTTTATACGGACGATTTTAAGCTTTTAAAAATGGACGAGGGCTACGAGCTGGGCGTCGACCTCTTCTGCCACTCTTCTGATTTTTCGGCTTTTAAAAATGGACGATATGTCGCTTTTAAAACCGACCATTTAGCTTTTAAACTGAAAAATATGGCTTTTAAAACTGACGATGACGTGAACCAAAGTTCGGAATATAGACCATATGGCTTTTGAACTCACGATTTTTTTGCTTTTTAAACCAAAGCCGTTGAAACTGACGTGATATTTTTTATAATAATGAATCATAAAAGTAATTTTCAAATAATAAAACATCATAAAAATACTTTCAAAATAATAATTAATCATAAAAGTGAATTTTATTTTTAGTTTTTTTACCAACGATATATCTTAATAATTTTAATGAAATACTAAATCATAAGAGTGATAATACAATTGTAATAAATCATAATTAGAATAATTTAAAAATAATAATAAATCACAATAATAATAATTTACAATTATAAACATAAAAATGTATTTCAAATAATAAATCTCGCTCTGTGGTCTCTCTACCCCTGTCTCTCTCTCTCTTGTCTCTCTCTCTCGTCTCTTGTCTCTCTCTCTCTTGTCTCTCTCAGTACTTCCACAAGGTGGTCCTCCAGCTGCTCCCCATGGCGTACCGCCTGCTCGGGCGGGACCTCTTCGGGGAGATCCTGGAGGCTCACCTCTCCCGCCGTTCCCGCGGTTCCGGTTCCGGCGACTCTGACCTGGATCAGCTGCTGCCGTCGTTTCTGGAATAGAACGGTTTCCCGTCCCGGTTCTGGGTTTCGGTTCCGGGTCTGGTTCCGGTTCCCGGCGACTCAGACTTGGATCAGCTGCTGCTGTCCGGTTCTCGAATAGATTGTTTATGGTTCTGGGTTCCGGTTCTCATTCTGGGTCCGGTTCCCGGCGACTCGGACTTGGATCAGCTGCTGCTGTCGGTTCTGGAATATAATTGTTCCGTTTCCGGTTCTAGTTCCGGTTCTGGGTCCGGTGACTCTGACCTGGATCAGCTGTCGGTTCTGGACTAGACTAATTCCGATCCTGGTTCTGGTTCCGCTTCTGGTTCCGGTGACTCGGACTGAGATCATCTGCTGTTGTCGGTTCTGGACTCAAAAAAAACAAAACTGAAATGCTTCTTCTTCTGGTCCTGATCCTGTTTCTGGTTCCTGGTTTGGTTCCCGGGCCGGATCTGGTTCTGTGTCCGGGTCTGGTTCTAGTTCCGGGTCCGGTTTTGGTTCTGGTCCGTACCTGGTTCTGGTTCCCAGGTCCGTACCTGGTTCCGGTCCTGGTTCTGGGTTCTGGTTCCGGTTCCGGTGACTCGGTTCTTGGATCAGCTGAAATGCTTAAACGTTGAGTTTTTAATTAGGTTGAAATAAAGTGTTTTTTTAACGTTTATTTCTGCTGGTTATTTGCTCATTTCAAGTATTATATAAATATCTATATCTATAGAGATATATAAATATCTATCTCTATAGAGATATAGATAGATATATTAAGTCAAGTCAAGTTTATTGTCACTTCACAGTTTACACGTAGTATAAAGCATGTGAAAATCTTATGTGCAATACCCGACGACAGACAGCAGTTATAAAATAGAATAAAGTTAAAAAATAAAAATGCAATTTATAAAATGCAAAATATCGGCACAGCAAAGAGCAATATGTACAGATAAATCAATGTAATAAAAGATATGCTATACGCCCTTGTTCAGCAGCCTGATGGCCTGACTGTGGAAGCTGTCTCTAAGCCTATTTGTACAGCACTTGATACTGCGATATCGCCTGCCTGACGGTAACAGTGAGTACAGTTCGTGGCTGGGGTGGGCAATGTCTTTTATGATGAGTTTGGCCATGGCCACTCACCGCTGGTTGTATATATCCAGGAGGGAGGGGAGCTCACCTCCAACGATATACTGGGCCGTCCGCACCACCCTTTGAAGCGCTCTGCGCTCGAGTGCGGTGCAGTTCCTGTACCAGGCGGTGATACACCTTGTAAGAACACTCTCGATGGTCGTTATAGAATGTTCTCAGGATGCGGGGGCCCATGCTGAATTTCTTTAGACGCCTGAGGAAATACAGGCGTTGTTGGGCCCTTTTCACCACGTGTGTGGTGTGCGTGGACCATGTGAGGTCCTCGGAGATGTGCACATCGAGGAACTTGAAGCTGCTGAACCTCTCTACTGCAACACCGTCGATGGATATAGGGCTGTGCTCTCCTCTCTGCTTCCTGAAGTCCACGATCAGCTCCTTGGTCTTCTTGACGTTGAGGGCGAGGCTGTTCTCCTGGCACCACTGCTCCAGCGATCCGACCTCCATGTCTCGTTGTCGCCGGCGATCAGGCCCCCATATATCTATATATTTACATATCTATCTATATCTCTATAGAGATATAGATAAAAAAAATTATACAATTTAGCTTTTAAATAATTTTTATTTTGATAAATAGAAATAAAAAGAATACTAAATCCTAATTTTTATCTTTTTAAAATCGTATCCGTATATGGATATATGTCTATATATATATGGATATCTATATCTATAGATATGTATAAATATTTATATATAGATGTGTGTATATATATCCATCTATATACAGATATGTATCTATATATCTATATACAGATATTTATCTATCTATATACAGATATCTCTCTCTTACTCAGAGACACTAAGGATGAGAGACAGAGGCTTAAAAGTGAGATTTCTTCATCCTCTTCATCACAACACACACACATTAAAAAATATCTTTACGACCACTAAAAAACTGCTTTCAGTCATTAAAAACAGCCTTCAACCACTAAAAAACAGCTTTCCATCACTAAAAAACAGCTTTTAATAACTAAAAAAAGCCTTTAACCACTTAAAAACAGCTTTTAATCAAACAGCTTTCCAACCACAAAACAACTGCTTTTAATAACTAAAAACAGCCTTTAGAGAGACTCTAAAGCTTTCAATCACTAACAGTTTTCCAATCAGAAAAAATGCTTTTTAATCACAATAAGCAGGCTTTTAATCACAAAAAAACAGCTTTCCAACCACTAAAAAACTGCCTTTTAATAACTATAACAGTCATTAAAAACAGCTTTCAATCACAAAAAACTGCCTTTTAATCACAAAAAACAGCTTTTAATAACTAAGTCATTAAAAAACAGCCTTTTAATCAGCCGCTGCTGTGTATTGCATTACAGTGGCGCCCCCTCTGGTGGCCGCTCGGTGCCACGACAACAACAATGACAACCTGACTGCTTTCAGTCACTAAATAAACTCACTTAAATGCACACACCACACACACACTTAATACACACACATACACACTTTAAGCACACACACTTAAGGCACAGACACACACACTTAATGTACACACACACACTTTAAGCACACACACACAAACACTGAATGCACACACACACACTTAATGCACACACACCCACACTTAATGCACACACACGCACACAAACAATTAATGCACACACACGCACACACACACACACACTGAATGCACACACACACACACGCACACAAACACTTAATGCACACACACACACACATTAAAACACACACCCCTTCTCTCTCTCTCGCTCTCTCGGTGCTTGGTCATCGCTCGCCCGCCCTGCATTATTTATAATAAACTCGTTTTATAGAGAGAGAATTTATTGGAATTAATAGCTATTTATTGTTATATTATTATTTGTATTATTATTATTAATAATAATTTCATTTGTCGAAAGTCGCCGTCAATAAGAGTTGAAATGCGAATGCAGTCGCAGTGGCGCCCCTTCTGGTGGCCGCAACTACATTAACAATGACAACCTGACTGCTTTCAGTCACTAAATAACTCACTTAATATACACACACACACACACACACGTTTAATGCACACACACACACATACACTTATTGCGCACACACCTTCTATCTCTCTCGGTGCTTGGTCATCGCTCGCCCGCCCTGCATTATTAATAATCACCTTGTTTTATAGAGAATATTTATTGGAATTAATTACAATTTATTATTATATTTTTATTTCTATAATAATTTTAGTCGTCGAAAGTCGCCGTCAGTTGCAATGCGAATGCAATCGCAGTGTGGCCCCCCCCCCTCTGGTGGCCGCTTGGCGCAACTACAACAACAATGACAACCTGACTGCTTTCAGTCACTAAATAAACTCACTTAAAACACACACACACCTTTTTATGTCTCCCCCCCTCTCTCTCTCAAGGTGCTTGGTCATCGCTCTCCCACCCTGCATTATTAATAACACACACACACACACTCTCTCTCTCTCTGTGTGTTATTAATAATGCAGGGTGGGAGAGCGATGACCAAGCACCGAGAGAGCGAGAGACCCCATTTCAACTGGATGGATGTGTACTGGGTGTGGTCGGGGGGAGGAGTCAGATGAGAGGGGGAGGAGTCAATTCCATCCTTCAATTTTCCGAAAGGGGAAAACGCCCCAAGTCTCAGAAACGTGTGTGTGGTGATGAGGATGAAGAAATCTCACTTTTAAGCCTCTCATCCTTAGTGTCTCTCTATCTATCTTACGACAATTTACTGACTGCGCGTGCGTGAACGAGAGAGAGAGAGAGAGAGAGAGAGAGAGAGAGAGAGAGAGAGAGAGAGAGAGAGATTTTTCCTCCGGCTATAAAACTGCCGCAGTGCCGCTGGAAGACAAGAGAGAGAGAGCGAGAGGTAGAGAGTCAGAGAGAGCGAGACAGAGAGGTAGAGAGACGTAGAGTAAAACAACTAAGTCGCGTCTCCTCGCCTTTCCGCCTTCTTGCGCGTCGCTTCTCGCACACCTAGCGCCTTCTTTGCGCATTTGCGCCTTCTTTCCGCGCGCGTCGTTCCGCTCTTCCTTTTTTTCCGCTCCATCGCGTTAGCTGAATGTCGGGGAGCGCCGAGGACTGCGTCAGCGTCGGCGTCAGCGAGCGGCAGCGGAAGCGGCGACGGCGACGCGACAAGGACCAGGACCAGGACTTGATCCGGGACCAGGACTCGATCCAGGACCGGGACCGGAAGATGGACTACTCTAACTCCTCCTCGGCGCTCACCACCCCGGACCACGAGAGAGGACCGGGGACGATGCCTCATCCGCAGCCGCCGCTGTCGTCATCGCAGTCGTCGCTGGACCACAACCAGACGCGACAGATACGACAGGTTGGTTGGTTGGTCTATGGTGGGGGGGGTCCTGGTCTCTATGGGATGAGGGGGGGGATGTCCTGGTCTATAGATCGCAGCAGGAGGTCTAATAATCTAAAAGTCGCGGACGCGGTAGAGGGGGACGCGACGCGGCGCGGCGCTGGGATACTTATGGGACGTGGTGGGGACGCGGTAAAGGGGACGCGGTAAAGGGGGACGCGGTAAAGGGGGACGCGGTAGAGGGTGGACGCGGTAGAGGGTGGACGCGGTAGAGGGTGGACGCGGCGTCACGCTGAGAGACTTATAGGACGTGGTGGGGACGCGTCGGAGTAACGCGGTAAAGGTGACGCGGTAAAAGGGACGCGTTAGAGGAGGGACGCGGCGCCGTGCTGGGATACTCATAGGCGTACATGCCGCTGGGATACTTATAGGACGTGGTGGGGAACGCGGTGGTGACGCGACGCTAACGCGGGGCTGGGATACTTATAGGCGTACATGGGTGTAGGGGACGCGGTAAAAGGGGACGCGGTAAAAGGGGACGCGGTAAAAGGGGACGCGGTAAAGGGGGACGCGTCGCGTCGTTGGGTTACGTTCTCTATATAGGCGTTGACCGCGGATGTACGCGTGGCGTCATCATCATCATCATCATCATCAGGACCGGACGCGAATGCCGCGGGAGCGCGCGTCAGCCGCGTCATCGCTGCTGCTGCGATAAAAAAAAAAAAGAACCGTAGTGTGAGTAGTGTGTGCGTGTGCACGTGTGTGCAGCTGATGTCCACTTCCGCCTCTTAAATGCACTGCAAATTCGATTTCCAGTAATGGACCACACACATATATATATCTTAAAGCATGTAAACAACACACTCACTCTCTGTCTGTCTCTCTCTCAGTCATTAGAAGTAAGAGATTCTTCATTAAATTGTGTGTATATATATATATATATATATACATATATACATATATATATATATATATACATATATACATATATATATACATATATACATATATATATATATATATATACATATATACATACATATATATATATATACATACATATATATATACACATATATATATATATACATATATATATATATATACATATATATATACATATACACATATATATATACATATACACATATATATATACATATACATATACATATATACATATATACATATATACATATATACATATATACATATATATACATATACATATATATACATATATACATATATACATATATACATATATACATATATACATATATATACATATACATATATATACATATACATATATATACATATATATATATATATATATATATATACATATATATACATACATACATACATACATATATATATATATATATATATATATATATATATATATATATATATATATATATATATATATATATATATATATATATATATATATATATATATATATATATATATATATATATATACATACATACATACATACATACATACATATATATATATATATATATATATATATATATATATATATATATATATATATACATACATACATATATATACATACATATATATATACATACATACATATATATACATACATACATACATATACATACATATATATACATACATATACATACATATACATACATATACATACATATATATACATACATATACACTTTAAAAATATATTTTAAATTGTATAAATATCAAATACAATATATATAAAATGTATATAAATATACATTTAAAGTATATAGAGATATAAATAGATCTATTTATATATAAATACATTTAAAGTATATAGAGATATAAATATATATATACACACATCTATATACTTTAAGTGTGTGTGTATATTATATATATATATTCTATTTATACAATTAAAATATATTTTAAAATGTGTATATATATAAATATGTATATATATATATATATATACGTATATATATATACGTATATATATATAAATATGTATATATAAATATATATATATATACACACATAATATATACTTTTCAAATTTATTTGATTCATTTATTTTAGGCTCTCTCTTTTGGGCAGTTAAAATAAATAAGGCTTCTGGTAAACCAAGTGTGTGTGTGAGTGATAGAATTGAATCAATAGCTCATGACTCATGCAATATTCTGCTCTCTTTTTGCCGGCTGTCTGACTGCTCCTCTAATGGACCGGTCCATTAGAGAAGCAGTCAGTCAGACTCCCTGAAGACAACCACTTGCAGGCTGCCTGACTAACTGCTCCATTAAGGGAACAGTCAGACAGCTTTTGGCAGCATGACTGGCTGGTTGACTGGTTGACTGACTGGTTGACTGGCTAATTGGTTGACTGACTGGCTTGTTGACTGGCTGGCTAGTTGACTGGCTGTTCCATTAATGGAACAGCCAGTCAGACAGCTTTTGGCAGCTTGACTGGCTGGCTGGTTGACTGACTGGCTGGTATACTGACTGGCTGGTTGTTTGACTGGTTGACTGGCTGATTGACTTGCTGGTTGACTGGCTTACTGACCGACTGGCTGGCTGGTTGACTGGCTTACTGACCGACTGGC
>JANIIK010000126.1:90000-102500 GCA_027704905.1 Muraenolepis orangiensis
TGATGGTAGCTTAGATAGTTTGAGTAGTTTAGTTGTTTATTTCGTATTTTGACGGTAGCTTGGATAGTTTTAGTTGTTTAGTTTAGTATTTCTTTATTAGATCGTAGCTTTGATAGTTTGAGTAGTTTAGTATTTAGTATTTTGACGGTAGCTTAACTAGTTTGAGTAGTTTAGTGGTTTATTTCTTAATTCGATTGTAGCTTGGATAGTTTGAGTAGTTTAGTGGTTTATTTCGTATTTTGACGGTAGCTTGGATAGTTTTAGTCATTTAGTTGTTTATTTCGTATTTTGACGGTAGCTTGGATCGTTTTAGTTGTTTTGTTTAGTATTTCTTAATTCGATCGTAGCTTGGATCGTTGGAGTAGTTTAGTATTTTCATATTTTGACGGTAGCTTAGATAGTTTGAGTAGTTCAGTGGTTTATTTCGTATTTTGACGGAAGCTTAGATAGTTTGAGAAGTTTAGTTGTTTATTTCGTATTTTGACGGTAGCTTAGATAGTTTGAGTAGTTTAGTTGTTTATTTCTTATTTTGACGGTAGCTTGGATAGTTTTAGTTGTTTAGTTTAGTATTTCTTAATTCGATCGTAGCTTGGATAGTTTGAGTAGTTTAGTTGTTTATTTCTTATTTTGACGGTAGCTTGGATAGTTTTAGTCGTTTAGTTTAGTATTTCTTAATTCGATCGTAGCTTGGATAGTTTGAGTAGTTTAGTATTTTCGTATTTTGACGGTAGCTTAGATAGTTTGAGTAGTTTAGTGGTTTATTTCGTATTTTGACGGTAGCTTGGATAGTTTTAGTCGTTTAGTTGTTTATTTCGTATTTTGACGGGAGCTTGGATCGTTTTAGTTGTTTTGTTTAGTATTTCTTAATTCGATCGTAGCTTGGATCGTTGGAGTAGTTTAGTATTTTCATATTTTGACGGTAGCTTAGATAGTTTGAGTAGTTCAGTGGTTTATTTCGTATTTTGCCGGAAGCTTAGATAGTTTGAGTAGTTTAGTTGTTTATTTCGTATTTTGACAGTAGCTTAGATAGTTTGAGTAGTTTAGTTGTTTATTTCTTATTTTGACGGTAGCTTGGATAGTTTTAGTCGTTTAGTTCAGTATTTCTTAATTCGATCGTAGCTTGGATAGTTTGAGTAGTTTAGTTGTTTATTTCTTATTTTGACGGTAGCTTGGATAGTTTTAGTCGTTTAGTTTAGTATTTCTTAATTCGATCGTAGCTTGGATAGTTTGAGTAGTTTAGTATTTTCATATTTTTACGGTAGCTTAGATAGTTTGAGTAGTTTATTTTTTTTTTTTCGTATTTCGACGGTAGCTTGGATAGTTTTAGTCGTTTAGTTTAGTATTTCTTAATTTGATCGTAGCTTTGATAGTTTGAGTAGTTTAGTACTTTCGTATTTTGACGGTATCTTAGATAGTTTGAGTGGTTTGGTATTTCATATTTTGACGGTAGTTTAGGGTCTTAACTGCTAGATTCAAAATAAGTGTTTTGACAGTAGTTTAGATCGTTTAGCAGTTAGTTTAGTATTTCGTATTTTTATGTAATGATAGTTTAGTATTTCGTATTTTGAAGGTAGTTTAGAAGTTTAGTTTAGTATTTCGTATTTTGATGTAATGATAGTTTAGTATTTCGTATTTTGATGGTAGTTTAGATAGTTTGAGTAGTTTAGTTTAGTATTTCTTAATTTTATCGTAGCTTGGATAGTTTGAGTAGTTTAGTGGTTTATTTCATATTTTGACGGTAGCTTAGATAGTTTGAGTAGTTCAGTGGTTTATTTCGTATTTTGACGGAAGCTTAGATAGTTTGAGTAGTTTAGTTGTTTATTTCGTAGTTTGACGGTAGCTTAGATAGTTTGAGTCGTTTAGTTTAGTATTTCTTAATTCGATCGTAGCTTGGATAGTTTGAGTAGTTTAGTTGTTTATTTCTTATTTTGACGGTAGCTTGGATAGTTTTAGTCGTTTAGTTTAGTATTTCTTAATTCGATCGTAGCTTGGATAGTTTGAGTAGTTTAGTATTTTCGTATTTTTACGGTAGCTTAGATAGTTTGAGTAGTTTATTTTTTTTTTTTCGTATTTCGACGGTAGCTTGGATAGTTTTAGTCGTTTAGTTTAGTATTTCTTAATTTGATCGTAGCTTTGATAGTTTGAGTAGTTTAGTACTTTCGTATTTTGACGGTATCTTAGATAGTTTGAGTGGTTTGGTATTTCATATTTTGACGGTAGTTTAGGGTCTTAACTGCTAGATTCAAAATAAGTGTTTTGACAGTAGTTTAGATCGTTTAGCAGTTAGTTTAGTATTTCGTATTTTTATGTAATGATAGTTTAGTATTTCGTATTTTGAAGGTAGTTTAGAAGTTTAGTTTAGTATTTCGTATTTTGATGTAATGATAGTTTAGTATTTCGTATTTTGATGGTAGTTTAGATAGTTTGAGTAGTTTAGTTTAGTATTTCTTAATTTTATCGTAGCTTGGATAGTTTGAGTAGTTTAGTGGTTTATTTCATATTTTGACGGTAGCTTAGATAGTTTGAGTAGTTCAGTGGTTTATTTCGTATTTTGACGGAAGCTTAGATAGTTTGAGTAGTTTAGTTGTTTATTTCGTAGTTTGACGGTAGCTTAGATAGTTTGAGTAGTTTAGTTGTTTATTTCTTATTTTGACGGTAGCTTGGATAGTTTTAGTCGTTTAGTTTAGTATTTCTTAATTCGATCGTAGCTTGGATAGTTTGAGTAGTTTAGTTGTTTATTTCTTATTTTGACGGTAGCTTGGATAGTTTTAGTCGTTTAGTTTAGTATTTCTTAATTCGATCGTAGCTTGGATAGTTTGAGTAGTTTAGTATTTTCGTATTTTGACGGTAGCTTAGATAGTTTGAGTAGTTTAGTGGTTTATTTCGTATTTTGACGGTAGCTTGGATAGTTTTAGTCGTTTAGTTGTTTATTTCGTATTTTGACGGGAGCTTGGATCGTTTTAGTTGTTTTGTTTAGTATTTCTTAATTCGATCGTAGCTTGGATCGTTGGAGTAGTTTAGTATTTTCATATTTTGACGGTAGCTTAGATAGTTTGAGTAGTTCAGTGGTTTATTTCGTATTTTGCCGGAAGCTTAGATAGTTTGAGTAGTTTAGTTGTTTATTTCGTATTTTGACAGTAGCTTAGATAGTTTGAGTAGTTTAGTTGTTTATTTCTTATTTTGACGGTAGCTTGGATAGTTTTAGTCGTTTAGTTTAGTATTTCTTAATTCGATCGTAGCTTGGATAGTTTGAGTAGTTTAGTTGTTTATTTCTTATTTTGACGGTAGCTTGGATAGTTTTAGTCATTTAGTTTTGTATTTCTTAATTCGATCGTAGCTTGGATAGTTTGAGTAGTTTAGTATTTTCGTATTTTTACGGTAGCTTAGATAGTTTGAGTAGTTTATTTTTTTTTTTTCGTATTTCGACGGTAGCTTGGATAGTTTTAGTCGTTTAGTTTAGTATTTCTTAATTTGATCGTAGCTTTGATAGTTTGAGTAGTTTAGTACTTTCGTATTTTGACGGTATCTTAGATAGTTTGAGTGGTTTGGTATTTCATATTTTGACGGTAGTTTAGGGTCTTAACTGCTAGATTCAAAATAAGTGTTTTGACAGTAGTTTAGATCGTTTAGCAGTTAGTTTAGTATTTCGTATTTTTATGTAATGATAGTTTAGTATTTCGTATTTTGAAGGTAGTTTAGAAGTTTAGTTTAGTATTTCGTATTTTGATGTAATGATAGTTTAGTATTTCGTATTTTGATGGTAGTTTAGATAGTTTGAGTAGTTTAGTTTAGTATTTCTTAATTTTATCGTAGCTTGGATAGTTTGAGTTGTTTAGTGGTTTATTTCATATTTTGACGGTAGCTTAGATAGTTTGAGTAGTTCAGTGGTTTATTTCGTATTTTGACGGAAGCTTAGATAGTTTGAGTAGTTTAGTTGTTTATTTCGTAGTTTGACGGTAGCTTAGATAGTTTGAGTAGTTTAGTTGTTTATTTCTTATTTTGACGGTAGCTTGGATAGTTTTAGTCGTTTAGTATAGTATTTCTTAATTCGATCGTAGCTTGGATAGTTTGAGTAGTTTAGTTGTTTATTTCTTATTTTGACGGTAGCTTGGATAGTTTTAGTCGTTTAGTTTAGTATTTCTTAATTCCATCGTAGCTTGGATAGTTTGAGTAGTTTAGTATTTTCGTATTTTGACGGTAGCTTAGATAGTTTGAGTAGTTTAGTGGTTTATTTCGTATTTTGACGGTAGCTTGGATAGTTTTAGTCGTTTAGTTGTTTATTTCGTATTTTGACGGGAGCTTGGATCGTTTTAGTTGTTTTGTTTAGTATTTCTTAATTCGATCGTAGCTTGGATCGTTGGAGTAGTTTAGTATTTTCATATTTTGACGGTAGCTTAGATAGTTTGAGTAGTTCAGTGGTTTATTTCGTATTTTGCCGGAAGCTTAGATAGTTTGAGTAGTTTAGTTGTTTATTTCGTATTTTGACAGTAGCTTAGATAGTTTGAGTAGTTTAGTTGTTTATTTCTTATTTTGACGGTAGCTTGGATAGTTTTAGTCGTTTAGTTTAGTATTTCTTAATTCGATCGTAGCTTGGATAGTTTGAGTAGTTTAGTTGTTTATTTCTTATTTTGACGGTAGCTTGGATAGTTTTAGTCGTTTAGTTTAGTATTTCTTAATTCGATCGTAGCTTGGATAGTTTGAGTAGTTTAGTATTTTCGTATTTTTACGGTAGCTTAGATAGTTTGAGTAGTTTATTTTTTTTTTTTCGTATTTCGACGGTAGCTTGGATAGTTTTAGTCGTTTAGTTTAGTATTTCTTAATTTGATCGTAGCTTTGATAGTTTGAGTAGTTTAGTACTTTCGTATTTTGACGGTATCTTAGATAGTTTGAGTGGTTTGGTATTTCATATTTTGACGGTAGTTTAGGGTCTTAACTGCTAGATTCAAAATAAGTGTTTTGACAGTAGTTTAGATCGTTTAGCAGTTAGTTTAGTATTTCGTATTTTTATGTAATGATAGTTTAGTATTTCGTATTTTGAAGGTAGTTTAGAAGTTTAGTTTAGTATTTCGTATTTTGATGTAATGATAGTTTAGTATTTCGTATTTTGATGGTAGTTTAGAAGTTTAGTTTAGTATTTCGTATTTTGATGTAATAATAGCTTAGTATTTCATATTTTGATGGTAGTTTAGAAGTTTAGTTTAGTATTTCCTATTTTGATGTAATGATAGTTTAGTATTTAGTATTTTGATGGTAGTTTAGAACTTTAGTTTAGTATTTCGTATTTTGATGTAATGATAGTTTAGTATCTTGTATTTTGATGGTAGTTTAGAAGTTTAGTTTAGTATTTCGTATTTCGAAATACGGTCGGTTATTTTAGGTTATTTTTTTATTTTAAGTCTTTTTTTCGTAATTTTGATGATAGTTTTTGGTCTAAGATACTAGATTTAAAAAAATGTTGTTGTTTAAGCTAAAAATTATTACGAAAAATGAACCTAAAAATTTACGCCTCGATTTTGGTTCTTTTATTTTGATTATTTTTCAGTTTTTTAAGTCTTTTTCAGAAAGCTACCAACAAAATACAAAATACTTAACTAATCTTCTAAACTATCTAACTACCGTCAAAACAATTATTTAGTGGATTTCAGTTTTTTTCCCGATCTTTTTGTCCGTCCAATTTTTATCTTTTTCAGAAAGCTACCGTCAAACAAAATACTAAATACTAAACAATACTACTAAACTATTTAAACTACCGTCAAAACACTTATTTTGTGGATTTCGGGTTCTGTTTTTCTGGGTTTTTTTCCGATCTTTTTTGCGATCACTTCTTCCGATCTTTTTTCCGATCTTTTTTCCGATCTTTTTTCCAGAATGGTCTGAACGCACTCCACTTAGCGGCCAAGGAGGGTCACCAGGAGTTGCTGGAGGAGCTTCTGGAAAGAGGAGCCCTCGTGGACTCAGCCACTAAGGTAAAGGGGGCACGGTCTCTCTCTCTCTCTCTCTCTCTCTCTCTCTCTCTCTCTCTCTCTCTCTCTCTCTCTCTCTCTCTCTCTCTCTCTCTCTCTCTCTAATCTCTCTCTCTCTAATCTCTCTCTCTCTAATCTCTCTCTCTCTCCCCCCCTCTCTCTCTCTCTCCAGAAGGGGAACACTGCTCTCCACATCGCCTCGCTGGCCGGCCAAAGGGGCGTTGCCCGGCTACTTGTTGGGCGGGGCGCCAACGTCAATGCCCAGTCTCAGGTGAGAAGCCCACCCACCCACCCATCAATCAATCAATCGATCGATTAGTCAATTGATCGATCAGTCCCTCAATCCTATCGATCGATCGATAATCGATTATAAGTAAACAAAATGATCGTTCATCATCAAGTATTGTTCGTTATCAATGTATCGATCGATCAATCGATTGTCAGTTAACAATTATCGTTCATAATCAATAATGTTAATAATCAAATGATCGATCTATCGATCAATCGATTGATTATCAGTTAACAATCATCGTTCATCATCAATAATGTTATTAATCAATATATCGCTCTATCAATCAATCGATTGATTATCAGTTGACAATCATCGTTCATTATCAATTATTGTTCATTCTCAATCTATCGATCCATCGATCAATCAATCGATTATCAGTTAACAATCATCGTTCATTATCAATAACGTTAATAATCAATTGATCGATCTATCAATCCATCGATCAATCCATCGATTATCATCGTTCATTATCAATAACGTTAATAATCAATTGATCGATCTATCGATCCATCGATCAATCGATCGATTATCAGTTATCAATCATCGTTCATTATCAATAACGTTAATAATCAATCGATCCATCTATCAATCCATCAATCATTCAATCGATTATCAGTTAACAATCATCGTTCATTATCAATAACGATAATGATTGATCTATCGATAAATCGATCAATTATCAGTTGACAATCATCGTTCATTATCAATAACGTTAATAATCAATTTATCGATCCATCGATCCATCGATCAATCGCTCAGTTATCAGTTAACAATCATCGTTCATTATCAATAATGTTAATAATCAATATATCGATCTATCGATCAATCGATTGATTATCAGTTGACAATCATCGTTCATTATCAATAACGTTAATAATCAATCGATCCATCCATCAATCAATCAATTGATCGATCGATCGATTATCATTGAACAAAATGATCGTTCTTTATCAAGATGGATCCAACGATCCATCGATCGATTATTCAATCCATCCAATTGATGATCACGGGATTATCAGTTAAAAATGAACGTGTCTCTCTCTCTGTTTCTCCCTCTCTCCAGAATGGCTTCACCCCCCTCTACATGGCCTCCCAGGAGAACCACCTGGAGGTGGTGCGCTACCTGCTGGAGAACCAGGGCAACCAGACCATCGCCACAGAGGTGAGGGCCCCTGGGAGGTGGCTGAGGGGGCCCCTGGGAGGTTGAGTGGGCCCCCTAGGAGGTGGGTGAGGGGCCCCCTGGGAGGTTGAGTTGGCCCCCTAGGAGGTGGGTAATGGGGGCCTAGGAGATGAGGGCCCCTAGGGGATGGGGGGGTAGCCCTAGAAGAGGGAAACTAGATGAGGGCCCCTAGAAGAGGGAAACTAGATGAGGGCCCTTAGGTGAGGGCCCCTAGGTGAGGGCCCCTAGGTGAGGGAAACTAGATGAGGGCCCCTAGGTGAGGGAAACTAGATGAGGGCCCCTAGCTGAGGGCCCCTAGCTGAGGGAAACTAGATGAGGGCCCCTAGCTGAGGGCCCCTAGGTGAGAGAAACTAGATGAGGGCCCCTAGGTGAGGGCCCCTAGGTGAGGGAAACTAGGTGAGGGCCCATAGGGGAGGGCCCCTAGGTGAGGGCCCCTGGGTGAGGGCCCCTAGGTGAGGGAAACTATGTGAGGGCCCCTAGGTGAGGGCCCCTAGATGAGGGCACCTAGATGAGGGAAAATAGGCGAGCTGTCTCACCCGTCTCACCCCGCCCCACCCTCCTCTCACCCGCACCTCACCCGTCTCACCCCCCTCCCCTATCTAACCATCTCTCATTTGTCTCACCCTTCTCACCCATCTCACCCCCCGTCTCACCCCCTATCTCTCCGCCCCACCCCCTCTCACCCACGCCTCACCCGTCTCACCCGTCTCACCCGCCTCACCCGTCTAAACCCCTCTCACCCGCCTCAACCGTCTCACCCCCTCTCATTTGTCTCACCCATCTCACCCGTCTCACCTGTCTCATCCGTCTCTTCCCCTCTCATTTGTCTCAACCCCCCCTCTCACCCGTCTCATCCCCCCACACCCGTCTCACCCCCTCTCACCCGTTTCACCCCTCTCCCACACCCGTCTCACCTGTCTCACCCTCCCTCTCACCTGTCTCACCCCCACCCATCTCACCCCCTCTCACCGTCTCACCTCCCCTCTCACCCGTCTGCCCCCCCTCTCACCCGTCTCACCCCCCCTCCCCCACCCGTCTCACCCCCCAACCCGTCTCACCCCCACCACCCATCTTACCCCTCTCACCCGTCTCACCCCCCACACCCGTCTCACCCACCCCCACCTGTCTCACCCCCCCCCCCTCTCTCAGGATGGCTTCACCCCGCTGGCCATCGCCCTCCAGCAGGGCCACGACCCGGTGGTCTGCCTCCTCCTGGAGTACGACTCCCGAGGAGGAGGAGGAGGGGGCGGGGCCGGAGGAGGAGGAGGAGAAGGGGGCATGGCCGGAGGAGGAGGAGGAGGGGGCGGGGCCAGGCTGCCGGCCCTGCACGCCGCGGCCCGGCTGGACGACACCCGGGCGGCCGCCCTGCTCCTGCAGGGAGACCACAACGCAGATGTCCAGTCCAAGGTGAGGAGGAGGACGAGAAGGAGGGGGAGGAGGAGGAGGAGGGGGAGGGGGAGGAGGAGAGAGAGAGGAGAGAGAGGAGAGGGAGGAGGAGGAGGAGGGGGAAGAGGAGGAGGAGGAGGAAGAGATAGAGGAGGAAGAGGAGGAAGAGGAGGAGGAGGAGGAGGAGGAAGAAGAGGAGGAAGAGGAGGAGGAGAGAGAGGAGAGGGAGGAGGAGGAGGAGGAGGAGGAGGGGGAAGAGGAGGAGGAGGAGGAAGAGAGAGAGGAGGAAGAGGAGGAGGAGGAGGAAGAGGAGGAGGAGGAAGAGAGAGAGGAGGAAGAGGAGGAAGAGGAGGAGGAGGATGAGGAGGAGAGGGAAGAAGAGGAGGAGGAAGAGGAGGAGAGAAGGAGGATGAGAGGGAGAGAGAGAGGAGGAAGAGGATGAGGAAGAAGAGGAGGAGGAAGAGGAGAGAGAGGAGGAGGAGGAGGAAGAGGGAGGAGGGAGAGGAGAGGGAGGTGGATGAAGATCACGCACTATCGCGTTCACTAGCGTACACTATCACGCATTATCGTGCTCACTAGTGTACACTATCACGTATTATCGTGTTCACTAGCGTACGCTATCATGCAGTATCGTGTTCACTAGCATACACTATCACGCATTATCGTGTTCACTAGCGTACGCTATCACGCACTATCGTTTTCACTAGTGTACACTATCACGCATTATCGTGCTCACTATCACGCACTATTGTGTTCACTAGCGTACGCTATCACGCACTATCATGTTCACTAGCGTACGCTATCACACACACTATCGTGTTCACTAGCGTACGCTATCACACACTATCGTGTTCACTAGCGTACGCTATCACACACTATCGTGTTCACTAGCGTACCCTATCACGCACTATCGTGTTCTCTAGCGTACGCTATCATGCATTATCGTGTTCACTAGCGTATGCTATCACGCACTATCGTGTTCACTAGCGTACGCTATCATGCATTATCGTGTTCTCTAGCGTACACTATCACGCATTATCGTGTTCACTAGCATATGCTATCTCGCATTATCGTGTTCACTAGCGTATGCTATCACACACTATCGAGTTCACTAGCGTACACTATCACGCATTATCGTGCTCACTAGTGTACACTATCACGTATTATCGTGTTCACTAGCGTACGCTATCATGCAGTATCGTGTTCACTAGCATACACTATCACGCATTATCGTGTTCACTAGCGTACGCTATCACGCACTATCGTTTTCACTAGTGTACACTATCACGCATTATCGTGCTCACTATCACGCACTATTGTGTTCACTAGCGTACGCTATCACGCACTATCATGTTCACTAGCGTACGCTATCACACACACTATCGTGTTCACTAGCGTACGCTATCACACACTATCGTGTTCACTAGCGTACGCTATCACACACTATCGTGTTCACTAGCGTACCCTATCACGCACTATCGTGTTCTCTAGCGTACGCTATCATGCATTATCGTGTTCACTAGCGTATGCTATCACGCACTATCGTGTTCACTAGCGTACGCTATCATGCATTATCGTGTTCTCTAGCGTACACTATCACGCATTATCGTGTTCACTAGCGTATGCTATCTCGCATTATCGTGTTCACTAGCGTATGCTATCACGCATTATCGTGTTCACTAGCATACGCTATCACGCATTATCGGGTTCACACTCTCATGTACTATTGTGTGCACTATTGTGGTCTTTGTTGTGCACTATCGTTCACTTTAGTTCGACCCCACCTCCCCCTTCTCCTCCTCCTAACTCCTCCCCTTTCTCTTTCCCCTTCTCCTAACTCCTCACCCCTTTCTCCTCCCCCTAACTCCTCCCCCTTTATCCTTCTCCTAACTCCTCCCCCCTTTTCTCCTCCCCCTAACTCCTCCCCTAACTCCTCCCCTAACTTCTCCCCTGACTCCTCCCCCTAACTTCTCCTCCTTTCTCCTTCCCCTAACTCCTCCCCCATTTTCTCCTCCCCCCTAACTCCTTCCCCTTACTCCCCCCTTTCTCCTCCCCTAACTCCTCCCCTTTTCTCCTCCCCCTAACTTCTCCCCCTTTCTCCTCCCCCTTTCTCCTTCCCCTACCTCCTCCCCCTTCATCCTTCCCCTAACTCCTCCCCCTTTCCCCTTCCCCCTAACTCCTCCCCCTAATTCCTCCCCCTAACTCCTCCCCTAACTCCTCCCCCTTTCTTCCCCCCTAACTTCTCCCCCTTTCTCCTTCCCCCTAACTCCTCCCCCCTTTCTTCTCCCCCTTTTCTCCTCCCCCCTAACTCCTCCCCCCTTTCTTCTCCCCCTTTTCTCCTCCCCCTTTCTCCTTCCCCTAACTCCTCCCCCTTTCTCCTTCCCCTTACTCCTCCCCCTTTCTCCTCCCCTTAACTCCTCCTTTTCTCCTCCCCCCTAACTCCTCCCCCTAACTCCTCCCCCTTTCTCCTTCTCCTAACTCCTTCTCCCTTTCTCCTCTCCCTAACTCCTCCCCGTTTCCCCTTCCCCTAACTCCCCCCCCTTCATCCTTCCCCTAACTCCTCCCCCCTTTTTCTCCTCCCTCTAACTCCTCCCCCTTTCTCCTTCTCCTAACTCCTCCCCTGTCCTCCTCCCTAACTCCTCCCCCTTTCTCTGTTCTCCTCCCTCCGGTTCCTCTGTCCGTCCCGGGACCCGGTTTCTGGTTCCAAACCCGACCCCCCAGATGATGATCAATAGAACCACAGAGGTACACTCATCTTTCTGGGGTTCTAGGGAGGGTTCTAGGGTTCTCCTGGGGAGGGTTCTATGGAGGGTTCTGGGGAGGTTTCTGGAGTTGTTCGAGGGTGGGTTCTAAGGAGGGTTCTGGGGTTGTTCGAGGGAGGGTTCTAGGGGGTTCTAGGGATGTTCTAGGGAGGGTTCTAGGGAGGGTTCTAGGGGGTTCTAGGGAGGGCTCTGGGGTTGTTCAAGGGTGGGTTCTAGGAAAGGTTCTAGGGGGGGTTCTAGGGATGTTCTGGGGAGGGTTCTGGGGTTGTTCGAGGGAGGGTTCTAGGGATGTTCTGGGGAGGGTTCTAGGGGGTTCTAGGGAGGGTTCTGGGGTTGTTCGAGGGTGGTTTCTAAGGAGGGTTCTGGGGTTGTTCGAGGGTGGGTTTTAGGGAGGGTTCTGGGGTGGTCCTGGGGAGGGTTCTAGGGTTCTTAACCCTTTTATTGGAGTAAAAAGTACTTTTACAAGTAACTGTAATTTTACGCTCATTATACGCTCATTATGCACTCGTCTCAAGCTTATTTTAAATCTAATTTTAAGATAATTTTTACGCTCATTTTACTCTCATTATACGCTCATTATACGCTCATTTTAATGCTCATTTTATGCTCATTTTACGCTCATTTCATGCTCATTTTACGCTCATTTTATGCTCATTTTATGCTCATTTTACCCTCATTAGACCCTTTTTTAGCAGATTTTACACCGATTTTACGCTGATTTTACGCTGATTTTATGCTCATTAGAAGCTCATGAGAAGCTCATGAGAAGCTCATTATATGCTAATTTTACACTCATTATATATATATACTCATTTTAAGCGTATTTTAAGATCATTTTACGCTCATTTTATGCTCATTATACGCTCATTTTACGCTCAATTTACGCTAATTTTACGCTCATTTTAAGCGTAGTTTCT
>JANIIK010000126.1:107500-135000 GCA_027704905.1 Muraenolepis orangiensis
ATAGTGTAGTATTATGAGGTAGTAGTATGAGATAGTGTAGTATTATGAGGTAGTATTATGAGATAGTATTATGATATAGTGTAGTATTATGAGGTAGTATTATGATATAGTGTAGTATTATGAGGTAGTATTATCAGATAGTGTAGTATTATCAGATAGTGTTATCAGATAGTATTATCAGATAGTATTATCAGATAGTGTAGTATTATCAGATAGTATTATGAGATAGTGTAGTATTATCAGATAGTATTATCAGATAGTATTATCAGATAGTATTATGATATAGTGATAGTATTATGATATAGTGATAGTATTATGATAGTATTATGATATAGTGATAGTATTATGATAGTATTATGAGGTAGTATTATGAGATAGTGTAGTATTATGAGGTAGTATTATGATATAGTGATAGTATTATGAGGTAGTATTATGAGATAGTGTAGTATTATGAGGTAGTGTAGTATTATGATATAGTGTAGTATTATGAGGTCGTATTATGATATAGTGTAGTATTATGAGGTAGTATTATGAAATAGTGTAGTATTATGAGGTAGTATTATGAGGTAGTGTAGTATTATGAGGTAGTATTATGAGATAGTGTAGTATTATGAGATAGTATTATGAGATAGTATTATGAGATAGTATTATGAGATAGTATTATGAGGTAGTATTATGAGGTAGTATTATGATAGTATTATGATATAGTGATAGTATTATTATATAGTGATAATATTATGATATAGTGATAGTATTATGATAGTATTATGAGGTAGTATTATGAGATAGTGTAGTATTATGAGGTAGTGTAGTATTATGAGATAGTGTAGTATTATGAAGTCGTATTATGATATAGTGTAGTATTATGAGGTAGTATTATGAAATACTGTAGTCTTATGAGGTAGTATTATGAGGTAGTGTAGTATTATTAGGTAGTATCATGATATAGTGTAGTATTATGAGATAGTATTTTGAGATAGTATTATGAGATAGTATTATGAGTATATACTGTATATACTATACTGAGTATAGTATTATGAGGTAGTATTATGATAGTATTATGATATAGTGATAGTATTATGATATAGCGATAGTATTATGATATAGTGATAGTATTATGAGGTAGTATTATGAAATAGTGTAGTATTATGAGGTAGTGTAGTATTATGAGGTAGTATTATGAGATAGTGTAGTATTATGAGATAGTATTATGAGGTAGTATTATGAGATAGTGTAGTATTATGAGGTAGTATTATGAGGTAGTATTATGATAGTATTATTATATAGTGATAGTATTATGATATAGTGATAGTATTATGATATAGTGATAGTATTATGATATAGTGATAGTATTATAATAGTATTATGATATAATGATAGTATTATGATATAGTGATAGCATTATGATATAGTAATAGTATTATGATATAGTGATAGTATTATGATAGTATTATGATATAGTGATAGTATTATGATATAGTGATAGTATTATGATAGTATTATGATATTGTGCTAGTATTATGATAGTATTATGATATAGTGATAGTATTATGATATAGTGATAGTATTATGATAGTATTATGAGATAGTGTAGTATTATGATAGTATTATGATATAGTGATAGTATTATGAGTTAGTATTATGAAATAGTGTAGTATTATGAGGTAGTATTATGAGGTAGTATTATGAGATAGTATTATGAGGTAGTATTATGAGGTAGTATTGTGATAGTATTATGATATAGTGATAGTATTATGATATAGTGATAGTATTATGATATAGTGATAGTATTATGATAGTATTATGATATAATGATAGTATTATGAGGTAGTATTATGATAGTATTATGATATAGTGATAGTATTATGATATAGTGATAGTATTATGAGATAGTGTAGTATTATGAGATAGTATTATGAGATAGTATTATGAGGTACTATTATGAGATAGTATTATGAGGTAGTATTATGAGGTAGTATTATGAGGTAGTATTATGATAGTATTATGATATAGTGATAGAATTATGATATAGTGATAGTATTATGATATAGTGATAGTATTATGATAGTATTATGATATAATGATAGTATTATGATATAGCGATAGTATTATGATATAGTGATAGTATTATGATAGTATTATGATATAGTGATAGTATTATGATATAGTGATAGTATTATGATAGTATTATGATATAGTGATAGTATGATTATATAGTGATAGTATTATGATAGTATTATGATATAGTGCTAGTATTATGATAGTATTATGATATAGTGATAGTATTATGATATAGTGATAGTATTATGATATAGTGATCGTATTATGATATAGTGATTGTATTATGAGATAGTGTAGTATTATGAGGTAGTGTAGTATTATGAGATAGTGTAGTATTATGAGGTCGTATTATGATATAGTGTAGTATTATGAGGTAGTATTATGAAATAGTGTAGTATTATGAGGTAGTATTATGAGGTAGTGTAGTATTATGAAGTAGTATTATGAGATAGTGTAGTATTATGAGGTAGTATTATGATAGTATTATGATATAGTGATAGTATTATTACATAGTGATAGTATTATGATATAGTGATAGTATTATGCTATAGTGATAGTATAATGATAGTATTATGATATAGTGTAGTATTATGAGGTAGTGTAGTATTATGAGGTAGTGTAGTATTATGAGATAATGTAGTATTATGAGGTTGTATAATGATATAGTGCAGTATTATGAGGTAGTATTATGAGGTAGTGTAGTATTATGAAGTAGTATTATGAGATAGTGTAGTATTATGAGATAGTATTGTGAGATAGTATTATGAGGTAGTATTATGAGATAGTGTAGTATTATGAGGTAGTATTATGAGGTAGTATTATGAGGTAGTATTATGAGGTAGTATTATGATAGTATTATGATATAGTGATAGTATTATGATATAGTGATAGTATTATGATAGTATTATGATATAGTGATAGTATTATGATAGTATTATGAGATAGTGATAGTATTATGAGGTAGTGTAGTATTATGAGGTCGTATTAATATATAGTGTAGTATTATGAGATAGTATTATGAGATAGTATTATGAGGTAGTATTATGAGATAGTGTAGTATTATGAGGTATAATTATGAGGTAGTATTATGAGGTTGTATGATATAGTGATAGTATTATGATATAGTGATAGTATTATGATAGTATTATGATATAATGATAGTATTATGATATAGTGATAGCATTATGATATAGTAATAGTATTATGATATAGTGATAGTATTATGATAGTATTATGATATAGTGATAGTATGATGATATAGTGATAGTATTATGATAGTATTATGATATAGTGCTAGTATTATGATAGTATTATGATATAATGATAGTATTATGATATAGTGATAGCATTATGATATAGTGATAGTATTATGATATAGTGATAGTATTATGATATAGTGATAGTATTATGATAGTATTATGATATAGTGATATTATTATGATATTATTATGATATAGTGAGAGTATTATGATAGTATTATGATAGTATTATGATACAGTGATAGTATTATGATATAGTGATAGTATTATATTATGATAGTATTATGATAAAGTGATAGTATTATGATATAGTGATAGTATTTGGATAGTATTATGATTATGATTACTACAATAGTACTACGAAAGTACTATGACGGTACTACGATGGTACTCAGATAGTACTACGATAGAATTAAGATAGGACTACGCTAGTACTACGATAGTACTATGATAGCACTACGCTAGTACTACGATAGTACTACAACAGTACTACGATAGTACTACAATAGTACTACGATAGTATTAGGATAGTTCTACGACAGTACTAAAAATAGTACTGCGACAGTACTACGACAGTACTACGGAAGCACTACGACAGTAGTACGATAGCACTACGACAGTACTACGACAGTAGTACGACGGTACTACGACGGTACTACGACAGTACTACGACAGTACTACGATAGCACTACGACAGTACTACGACAGTACTATGATATCACTACGACAGCACTACGATAGTATTAGGATAGTTCTACGACAGTACTAAAAATAGTACTGCGACAGTAGTACGACAGTACTACGGAAGCACTACGACAGTAGTACGATAGCACTACGACAGTATTACGACAGTAGTACGACGGTACTACGACGGTACTACGACAGTACTACGACAGTACTACGATAGCACTACGACAGTACTACGACAGTACTATGATATCACTACGACAGCACTACGATAGTATTAGGATAGTTCTATGACAGTACTAAAAATAGTACTGCGACAGTACTACGACAGTACTACGGAAGCACTACGACAGTAGTACGATCGCACTACGACAGTAGTACGACAGTAGTACGACGGTACTACGACGGTACTACGACAGTACTACGACAGTACTACGATAGCACTACGACAGTACTACAATAGTACTACGATGGTACTACGACAGTACTACTATAGCACTATGATAGCACTACGACAATACTACAATAGTACTACGATAGTACTACTATAATACTACGATAGTACTACAACAGCACTACGACAGTACTACGACAGTACTACGACAGTACTACAACAGTACTACGATAGCACTACGACAGTACTACGACAGTACTACAACAGTACTACTACGACAGTACTACGACAGCACTACGATGGCACTACAATGGCACTACAATAGGACTACGACAGCACTATGACAGTACTACGACAGTCCAACGATTACTCCCCCCCCTTCCCCCCCTATCTCCAGAACGGTCTCTCCCCGCTGCACATGGCCGCCCAGGGGGACCACGTGGACTGCGTGGGGCCCCTCCTGCTGGGGCTCCCAGGGGCCCCCAACCACCACCCAGAGACCCACCCCAACCATCCAGGGGTGGCCCCTCACTACCCAGGGGCCCCTCACCCGGTGGACGAGGTGACCCTGGACGGCCTCACCGCCCTCCACGTGGCGGCCCACTGCGGGCACCACCGGGCCGCCCGGCTGCTGCTGGACAAGGGGGCCGACCCCGACACCCGGGCCCTGGTGGGTAGAGCACTCACTAGAGCATCAACTAGAGCACTCACACACACACTAGAGCTCTAACACACACACACACACACACACACACACTAGAGCACACACACACACACACACACACACTAGCGTGGACACACACTAGAGCACACACACTAGAGCACACACACACTAGAGCACACACACTAGAGCACACACACTAGAAAAAACACACACACACTAGAGCACACACACACGAGCACAAACACACTAGAGCACACACACACACACACTAGAGCACACACACACACACACACTAGAGCACACACACACATGGCACACACACACACACACACACACACACACACACTAGAGCACACACACACTAGAGCACACACACTAGAGCACACACACACTAGAACACACACACTAGAGCACACACACACACACTAGAGCACACACACACTAGAGCACACACACACACTAGAGCACACACACACACTAGAGCACACACACACACACACTAGAGCACACACACACTAGAGCACACACACTAGAGCACACACACTAGAGCACACACACACACTAGAGAACACACACACACACTAGAGCACACACACACACGAGCACAAACACACTAGAGCACACACACACACACACTAGAGCACACACACACACACACTAGAGCACACACACACATGAGCACACACACTAGAGCACACACACACACTAGAGCACACGTACACACACACTAGAGCACAAACACACTAGAGCACACACACTAGAGCACACACACACACACACACTAGAGCACACACACACACACACTAGAGCACACACACACTAGAGCACACACACACGAGCACAAACACACTAGAGCACACACACACTAGAGCACACACACACGAGCACAAACACACTAGAGCACACACACTGGAACACACACACTAGAGCACACACACACACACACTAGAGCACTTACACACTAGAGCACTCACACTAGAGCGCACACACACACACACACACACTATATCATAAACACACACTAGAACAGACACACACACACTAGAGCACACACACACACACTGGAGCACACACACACACTAGAGCACACACACACACTAGAGCACACACACACACACACACACACTGGAGCACACACACACACTAGAGCACACACACACACTAGAGCACACACACACACACACACACACACTAGAGCACACACACACATGAGCACACACACTAGAGCACACACACACACTAGAGCACACGTACACACACACTAGAGCACAAACACACTAGAGCACACACACTAGAGCACACACACACACACACACTAGAGCACACACACACACACACTAGAGCACACACACACTAGAGCACACACACACGAGCACAAACACACTAGAGCACACACACACACTAGAGCACACACACACACAAGCACAAACACACTAGAGCACACACACTGGAACACACACACTAGAGCACACATACACACACTAGAGCACTTACACACTAGAGCACTCACACTAGAGCACACACACACACACACACACTATATCACAAACACACACTAGAACACACACACACACACACACTAGAGCACACACACACACACTGGAGCACACACACACACTAGAGCACACACACACACTAGAGCACACACACACACACTGGAGCACACACACACACTAGAGCACACACACACACACACTAGAGCACACACACACTAGAGCACACACACACACACACTAGAACACACACACACACACTAGAGCACACACACACACTAGAGCACACACACACACACACACTAGAGCACACACACTAGAGCACACATACACACACACTAGAGCACACACACTAGAGTAGAAACACACACACACTAGAGCACACACACACACACTAGAGCACACACACACACACACTAGAGCACACACACACACACACACTAGAGCACACACACACACACACACTAGAGCACACACACACACACACTAGAGAACACACACACTAGAGCACACACACACACACACATACACACTAGAGCACACACACACACACTAGAGCACACAAACACACACTAGAGCACACACACACACACACTAGAGCACACACACACACTAGAGCACACAAACACACAAACTAGAGCTCACACACACACACTAGAGCACACACACACTAGAGCACACACACACACTAGAGCACACGTACACACACACTAGAGCACAAACACACTAGAGCACACACACTAGAGCACACACACACACACACTACAGCACACACACACTAGAGCACACACACACGAGCACAAACACACTAGAGCACACACACACACACTAGAGCACACACACACACGAGCACAAACACACTAGAGCACACACACACACTCACACACACACTAGAGCACACACACTGGAACACACACACTAGAGCACACACACACACACTAGAGCACACATACACACACTAGAGCACTTACACACTAGAGCACTCACACTAGAGCACACACGCACACACTCACACACACACTATAGCACAAACACACACTAGAACACACACAGACACACTAGAGCACACACACACACACTGGAGCACACACACACACTAGAGCACACACACACACTAGAGCACACACACACACACACACACACACTGGAGCACACACACACTAGAGCACACACACACACACACACACACACTAGAGCACACACACACTAGAGCACACACACACACACACTAGAACACACACACACACACACACTAGAGCACACACACACACTAGAGCACACACACACACTAGAGCACACACACTAGAGCACACATACACACACACTAGAGCACACACACTAGAGCACACACACACACACACACACTAGAGCACACACACACACAAGCACAAACACACTAGAGCACACACACACACTAGAGCACACACACACACACTAGAGCACACACACACACACACACTAGAGCACACACACACACACACTAGAGAACACACACACTAGAGCACACACACATACACTAGAGCACACAAACACACACTAGAGCACACACACACATACACTAGAGCACACACACACACTAGAGCACACAAACACACAAACTAGAGCTCACACACACACACTAGAGCACACACACACACACTAGAGCACACACACACTAGAGCACACACACACACATAAAGACTAGAGCACACACACACACACTAGAGCACACAAACACACACTAGAGCACACACACACACATAAAGACTAGAGCACACACACACACGCTAGAGCACACAAACACACACTAGAGCACACACACACACACACTAGAGCACACACACACACACACACACTAGAGCACACACACACACTAGAGCACACACACACACACACACATACATACATACACACTAGAGCACACACACACACACTAGAGCACACACACACACACTAGAGCACACACACACACACACTAGAGCACACACACACTAGAGCACACACACACACACACACACACAGACACACACTAGAGCACACACACACACACTAGAGCACACACACACACTATAGCACACAAACACACAAACTAGAGCACACACACACACACTAGAGCACACACACACACACACTAGAGCACACACACACTAGAGTACACACACTAGAGCACACACACACACTAGAGTACACACACTAGAGCACACACACACACTAGAGCACACACACACACACTAGAGCACAAACACACTAGAGCACACACACTAGAGCACACACACACCCACACACTAGAGCACACACACACACACTAGAGCACACACACACACGAGCACAAACACACTAGAGCACACACACACACACACTAGAGCACACACACACTAGAGCAGGGGTTCCCAACCTTTTTTGTGCCTTGGACCGACAGATACATGAAAAAAATCTCGCGGACCGGTTGTCAAAGTGTGTTGTCAACACACACCCCTAACAAAACGCCAGGGCTCGATTTCAGTATAAACACGCATGTACGCGGAGCACCGTTTTTTTTAATCTATATTTATAGATTATACCGCCCATATATACCGCTATATAATCGATATATATAGATGATACTATATATATAATCTCTATATATAGATTATACCGCCCGCCGTTCACCTATAGTCAAATCATTTGAGTCATATATGATGATAAACACACAGCTGTTTCGCGGCCCGGCAGTAACACCTCCACGGCCCGGTACCGGTCCGCGGCCCGGCGGTTGGGAACCCCTGGTCTAGAGCACACACACACACTAGAGCACACACTAGAGCACATACATACACACACACTAGAGCACACACACACACTAGAGCACACACACAATTTGAGTCATATTTGACTCAAATTATTTGACTATAGGTGAACGGCGGGCGGTATAATCTATATATAGAGATTATATATATAGTATAATCGATATATATAGATTATATAGCGGTATATATGGGCGGTATAATCGATATATATATAGATTAAATATATATCGGTGACATAACGAGAGACTTTCAGTTGCACGCGCTACTAAAGAGACTACGCGCTAGTGACGTGTCGGTCGCGAACAAGGGGTTTTTTTTACGGCGCTCCGCGTACATGCACGTTTATGCTGAAATCAAGCCCTGCCGTTTTGTTAGGGGTGTGTGTTGACAATACACTTTGACAACCGGTCTGCGAAAATTGACAACCGGTCCGCAAGATTTTTTTCATGTATCTGCCGGTCCGTGGCACAAAAAGGTTGGGAACCCCTGCTCTAGAGCACACACACACTAGAGCCCTCACTAGTGCACACACACACACTAGAGCACACACCCACACACACACACACACACACACAAGAACACACAGACACACTAGAGCACACAAACACTAGAGCACACACACAAACTAGAGCACTCACACACACTAGAGCACTCACACACACACTAGAGCACACACACACACACACCCTCTAGAGCACACACACACACACACTAGAGCCCTCACTAGAGCACACACACACACTAGAGCACACACACACACACCTACACGCACACTAGAGCACACACACACACACACACACTAGAGCACACACACACACACACTAGAGCCCTCAGTAGAGCACACACACTAGAGGCCTCAGTAGAGCACACACACTAGAGTACACACACACACACTAGAGCCCTTACTAGAGCACTCACATATACTAGAGTACACACACACACACACACTAGAGCACACACACACACACTAGAGCACACACACACACTGCAACACACACACTAGAGCACACACACACACTAGAGCACACATACACACACTAGAGCACTTACACACTAGAGCACTCACACTACAGCACACACACACACATACACACTATAGCACAAACACACACTAGAACACACACACACACACACACACACACACTAGAGCACACACACACACACACACTGGAGCACACACACACTAGAGCATACACACACACTAGAGCACACACACACACTACAGCACACACACACACACACACTAGAGCACACACACACACACTAGAGCACACAGACACACACTAGAGCACACACACAAACGCGCTAGTGACGTGTCGGTCGCGAACAAGGGTTTTTTTTTACTGCGCTCCGCGTACATGCACGTTTATGCTGAAATCAAGCCCTGCCGTTTTGTTAGGGGTGTGTGTTGACAATACACTTTGACAACCGGTCTGCGAAAATTGACAACCGGTCCGCAAGATTTTTTTCATGTATCTGCCGGTCCGTGGCACAAAAAGGTTGAGAACCCCTGCTCTAGAGCACACACACACTAGAGCCCTCACTAGTGCACACACACACACTAGAGCACACACCCACACACACACACACACACACACACAAGAACACACAGACACACTAGAGCACACAAACACTAGAGCACACACACAAACTAGAGCACACACACACACACACTAGAGCACACACACACACACACACTAGAGCACACACACACACACTAGAGCACTCACACACACACTAGAGCACACACACACACACACCCTCTAGAGCACACACACACAAACACTAGAGCACACACACACACACACACACACACTAGAGCACTCACACACACACTAGAGCACACACACACACTCTAGAGCACACAAACACACACTAGAGCCCTCACTAGAGCACACACACACACTAGAGCACACACACACACACACTAGAGCACACACACACACACACACTAGAGCACACACACACACTAGATCCCTCAGTAGAGCACACACACTAGAGCACACACACACACACACACACACACACACACTAGAGCCCTTACTAGAGCACAAACACACACTAGAACACACACACACACACACACTAGAGCACACACACACACACACTGGAGCACACACACACTAGAGCATACACACACACTAGAGCACACACACACACACTACAGCACACACACACACACACACACACTAGAGCACACACACACTGGAGCACACACACACTAGAGCATACACACACACTAGAGCACACACACACACACACTACAGCACACACACACACACACACACACACACTAGAGCACACACACACTAGAACACACACACACACACTAGAGCACACACACACACACTAGAGCACACACACAAACGCACACGCACTAGAGCACACACACTAGAGCACACACACACACTAGAGCACACACACACTAGAGCACACACACACACTAGAGCACACACACACTAGAGCACACAAACACACACACTAGAGCACACACACACACTAGAGCACACACACACACACACACACTAGAGCACACACACACTAGAGCACACACACTAGAGCACACACACACACACACACTAGAGCACACACAGTAGAGCACACACACACACTAGAGCACACACACACACACGAGCACAAACACACTAGAGCACACACACACACTAGAGCACACAGTGAGGGGTGGGGCCAGTGAGGGGCGGGGCACCAGTGATAGGCAGGGCTAACACAGGGGGACCGTACCATGTGACCATGTGACCATGTGACCCTCCCCCCCCCTTGCAGAACGGCTTCACCCCGCTGCACATCGCGTGCAAGAAGAACCGTGTGAAGGTGATGGAGCTGCTGGTGAAGCACGGAGCCTCCACTGAGGCCGTCACCGAGGTGAGAGGAGGTTAAGACCTCTAATAAACCTCTAAAACCTCTTAAAACCTCCTAAACCTCTAATAAACCTCTTAGAACCTCTTAAAACCTCTTAAACCTCTTAAACCTCTAATAAACCTCTTTAGAAAAAACACCTTAAAAACTCTTTAGAAAACCCCCTTAAAACCTCTAAAACCTCTTATAAACCTCTTAAGAAAACCCCTAAAACCTCTTATAAACCTCTTTAGACCCCCCTTAAAACCCCCCTTAAAACCTCTAAAACCTCTAAAAAAACCTCTTATAAACCTCTTTAGACCCCCCTTAAAACCCCCCTTAAAACCTCTAAAACCTCTAAAAAACCTCTTATGAACCTCTTTCGAAACCCCCTAAAACCTCCTAGAACCCCCTTAAAACCTCTAAAACCTCTTAGAACCTCTTATAAACCTCTTTAGAAATCCCCCTTAAAACCTCTAACACCTCTTATAAACCTCTTAAAACCCTCTTAAAACCTCCATCCAGGCCCTCACCGAGGTGAGGTTAAAAACCTCTAATTAACCTCTAAAACCTCTTTAGAAAACCCCTAAAACCTCTACAACCTCTTAGAACCTCTTAAAATCCCCTTAAAACCTCGTATAAACCTATTTAGAAAACCCCTGAAACCTCTAAAACCTCTTATAAACCTCTTTAGAAAACCACTAAAACCTCTAAAACCTCTGATAAACCTCTTTAGAAAACCCCTAAAACCTCTGATAAACCTCTTTAGAAAACCCCTAAAACCTCTTAAACCTCTTATAGACCTATTTAGAAAAACCCCTTAAACCTCTAAAACCTCTTATAAACCTCTTTAGACCCCCCTTAAAACCTCTAAAACCTCTAATAAACCTCTTATAAACCTCATTAGAAAACCCCCTAAAACCTCCTAGAACCCCTAAAACCTCTAAAACCTCTTATAAACCTCTTTATAAAAACCCCTTAAAACCTCTAAAACCTCTTATAAACCTCTTTAGACCCCCCTTAAAACCCCTAAAACCTCTTAGAAACCTATTTAGAAAACCCCTAAAACCTCTTAGAAATCTCTGTAGAAAACCCCTAAAACCTCTAAAACCTCTGATAAACCTCTTTAGAAAACCCCTAAAACCTCTAAAACCTTTGATAAACCTCTTTAGAAAACCCCTAAAACATCTTAAACATCTTATAAACCTCTTAAAACCCCTTAAGACCTCTTAAACCCTCTTATAAACCTCTTTAAAAAAAAACCGAAACTTTTTAAACCTCTTATACACCTCTTTAGAAAACCATCTTAAAACCTCCATCCAGGCCGAAACCGAGGTGAGAGGAGAAACCTCTAAAACCTCTAAAAAACCTCTTAGAAACCCTTAAGACCTCTTAAAACCTCTTAGAACCTCTTATAAACCTAACAAATAAAACTAAAATCTCATTAGAAAACCCCCTTAAAACCTCTTAAAACCCCTAAAAACCTCTTTACAAAACCCCCTTAAAACCTCCATCCAGGCCGTCACCAAGGTGAGAGGACAAACCTCTAAAACCTCTAAAACCTCTTTAGATAACCCCCTTAAAACCTCCATCCAGGCCGTCACCGAGGTGAGAGGAAAAATCTCTAAAACCTCTAAAACCTCTTTAGAAAACCCCTAAAACCTCTTAGACCTCTTAAACCTCTTAGAAACCTCTTAACACCTCTTATAAAACCTCTAAAACCTCTTTAGAAAACCCCTAAAACCTCTTATAAACCTCTTTAGAAAACCCCTTAAACCTCTTAAACCTCTTATAAACCTCTTTAGAAAACCCCCTTAAAACCTCCATCCAGGCCGTCACCGAGGTGAGAGGACAAACCTCTAAAACCTCTTTAGAAAACCCCCTTAAAATCTCCATCCAGGCCGTCACCGAGGTGAGAGGACAAACCTCTAAAACCTCTTTAGAAAAACCCCTTAAAACCTCTTATACACCTCTTTAGAAAACCATCTTAAAACCTCCATCCAGGCCGAAACCGAGGTGAGAGGAGAAACCCCTAAAACCTCTTAAACCTCTTATACACCTCTTTAGAAAACCATCTTAAAACCTCCATCCAGGCCGAAACCGAGGTGAGAGGAGAAACCTCTAAAACCTCTAAAAAACCTCTTATAAACCCTTAAGTCCTCTTAAAACCTCTTAGAACCTCTTAAAAACCCATTAAAACCTCTCAAACCTCTTATAAACCTAACAAATACAACTAAAACCTTATTAGAAAACCCCCTTAAAACCTCTTTAGAAAACCCCCTTAAAACCTCCATCCAGGCCGTCACCGAGGTGAGAGGAAAAATCTCTAAAACCTCTAAAACCTCTTTAGAAAACCCCTAAAACCTCTTAGACCTCTTAAACCTCTTATGAACCTCTTACTGTGTACATACATCTACTGATGCCTAGTCTGGACACATCTTCAGTGATGCTCCTGGAATCATAGGACGTTTCGGGTCTCGCAACATCATATGCCCTCCTCCAGGTGACCCAGCCGGGGCTGATCAGACCCCAGCTTGTGTCCAGATGGCTAGCTATCTACCATGACTCCATGGCTCCCCTCTTTTGAGCCACAACCATCTTGAGGCCCTCTCTGCCGCATCGGTGGTACTGCTGAAGGCTCTGACCAAGAAACGGGCTGCAAATCCTCTGCATCCAACTTCCACCGGGAAACACCTTGCTCTCCAACCAGCCTGCTGACAGTCGCTGACCAGTCCTGCGTACTTGGAGAGCTTCCTTTCAAAGGCTTCTTCCAAGCGATCTTCCCACGGGACTGTCAGCTCCAGCAGCAACAGCTTGCTTGGTGGACTCAGACACAAGAACAATGTCTGGTCGCAGGGTGGTGACTGCAATATGGCTGGGGAACTTCAGCTGATGTTCAAGGTCCACCAACAACTGCCAGTCTCTTGCAGACGTCAGGATGCCTGCAGATGTTTTTCTGGCAGAAGTTGGCTTGTCCCCAGCTCTGACAAAGGCGATGGTGTCCTTGGAGTGTCGGAACTGCTTTGACCACGCCAGTCCTGCGCTGATGGCTCCAGCAATGGTCTTCAAGACTTGGTCATGCCTCCACCTGTACCGTCCATCTCCAAGTGCCTTTGTACAGCAACTGAGGATGTGTTCCAGGGTTCCTCGCTTGGAGCACAATGGGCATGCTGGTGTCTCTGCTATGCCCCATGTGTGCAGATTTGACGGGCTTAAAACCTCTTATAAAACCTCTTCAACCTCTTATAAACCTCTTTAGAAAAAACCCTAAAACCTCTTAAACCTCTTATAAACCTCTTAAAACCTCTTCTAAAACCTCTTAAATCTTTTATAAACCTCTTTAGAAAACCCCTAAAACCTCTTTAACCTCTTATAAACCTCTTTAGAAAACCCCTTAAACCTCTTAAACCTCTTATACACCTCTTAAGAAAAACCCTTAAGACCTCCATCCAGGCCATCACCGAGGTGAGAGGAGAAACCTCTAAAACCTCTAAAACCTCTTTAGAAAACCCCCTTAAAACCCCATAAGACTGGAGGGAAACTCCTTATAACCCCTTAAGACCTCTTAAGAAAACCCCTTAAAACTGGTTAAAACCCCTTAAGACTTGAAGGGAAACCCCTTAAGACTGGAAGGGAAACCCCTTAAGACTTGAAGGGAAACCCCTTAAGACATGAAGGGAAACCCCTTTAAGACTGGAAGGGAAACCCCTTAAGACTTGAAGAGAAACCCCTTTAAGACTGGGAGGGAAACCCCTTAAGACTGGGAGGGAAACCCCTTAAGACTGGAAGGGAAACCCCTTTAAGACTGGGAGGGAAACCCCTTTAAGACTGGGAGGGAAACCCCTTTAAGACTGGGAGGGAAACCCCTTTAAGACTGGGAGGGAAACCCCTTAAAACGGGGAGGGAAACCCCTTAAAACTGGGAATGGAAACCCCTTAAAACTGGAAGGGAAACCCCTTTAAGACTGGGAGGGAAACCCCTTTAAGACTGGAATGGGAAACCCCTTTAAGACTGGAATGGAAACCCCGTAAGACTGGGAGGGAAACCCATTTAAGACTGGAAGGGAAACCCCTTAAAACTGGAAGGGAAACCCCTTAAGACTAGGAGGGAAACCCCTTAAAACTGGGAGGGAAACCCCTTTAAGACTGGGAGGGAAACCCCTTTAAGACTGGGAGGGAAACCCCTTTAAGACTGGGAGGGAAACCCCTTTAAGACTGGAATGGAAACCCCTTATAAAACCCCTGTAATGGAAAAATCATATGTTGCTATCACTCTGTTTATTGACCTCAGGGTTCTAGTAGAGAATGCAAATGTAGTTATCCCTATCACCCTTTTGTCATATTGTCCTGAGGGGTCTTGTCTTGTTCTTATCCTGTCTGACCAACTATAATGTTTATCTCACAGCGGGGCACAGTGGCTATTGCAGCCTACAGCTGTTGAAGGGGGGTTGTCATACAACTATTGAGCTGGATCAAAGGCTTGGCCGCTCCTGGTTCAACACCTCTGTGTGAAAGACAGTGTCTTAGGGGCAGTCCTAAGAAGGAATAAATACTGAGTGTTGCCAGCATTACGGTGGACTTCCCTATCCTCACCTCATAGGATTCAGGGCTCCCGACAAAGCTTTGTCTGTCTGTTTGTCTAAACGTCTTTCTATGTCTGTTTGGCCACTTGTCTACTTGTCTACTTGTATTTGTTCATTGTGTTCTGCTTGCTTGATAAATCTTCAAACTTAATTGAGTTCATGTGTGACAGTTCTTATTGATTGATAATTCGCCTTCTTATTCACGTAGATTTCCACCACACCCCTTAAGACTTATTTTGTAAGATCTCGTGATTTGACTCTCTCTCCTCCTCTCTCTCTCCTCCTCCTCCTCCTCCTCTTCCTCGTTTCTCCCCCTCCTCCTCCTCTCTTCTCCTCCTCCTCCCTCTTCCTCTTCCTCTTCCTCCTTTCTCCTCTTCCTCCTCCTCCTCCTCCTCCTCCTCCTCCTCTTCCTCCTCCTCTCACTCCACTTCCTCCTCTCTTTCCTCCTCCTCCTACTCCCTCCTCCTTTTCCTCCTCCCCCTCCTCCTCCTCCTCCTCTCTTCTCCTCCTCCTCCTCCTCCTCCTCCTCCTCCTCCTCCTCCTCCTCCTCCTCCTCCTCCTCCTCCTCCTTCTCCTCCTCCTCTCTCTCCTCTTTCTCCTCCTCTCTCTCCTCCTCTTCCTCCTCCTCCTCTAGTCTGGCCTGACTCCCATCCACGTCGCCTCCTTCATGGGTCACCTCAACATCGTGCTCCTCCTCCTGCAGAACGGGGCGTCGCCCGACGTCCGGAATATCGTGAGTTTGGCCACGCCCCCTCTGTCACAACTCCGCCCCCTCTGTCACAACTCCGCCCCCCTGTCATTACTCCGCCCCCCTGTCATAACTCCGCCCCCTATGTCATAACTCCACCCCCTCTGTCATAACTCCGCCCCCTGTCATAACTCCATCCCCCCTGTCATAACTCTTCCCCTCTGTCTTAACTCCGCCCCCCCTGTCATAACTCCGCCTCCCTGTCATAACTCCACCCCCTCTGTCACAACTCCGCCCCCTCTGTCATAACTATGTGTGTGTGTTTACAACTCTGCATCGGTTATATGTAGCCACGCCCCCCCTGCCTAACCCCACCCCCTGTCATAACCCCTCCCCCTCATGTCATAACTCCGCCCCCCTGTCATAACCCCGCCCCCGCCTGTCATAACTCCGCCCCCCCTGTCATAATTCCGCCCCCTCTGTCATAACTCTGCCCCCCCTGTCTGACAACTCTGACAACTCTAGGTTATATGTAGCCACGCCCCCCCCTCTCCTGAATAACCCCGCCCCCCCCTGTTATAACTCCGCCCCCCCCTGTGTGTATGTGTGTGTGTGTGTGTGTGTGTTCCAGAGGGGGGAGACAGCTTTGCATATGGCCGCCAGGGCGGGGCAGATGGAGGCGGTCCGTTGTCTGCTGAGGAACGGAGCGCTGGTGGACGCCAGGGCAAGGGTATGAAAAAACCCTTGAAACTGTTGGGGGAAACCCCTTGAAACAGTTTGGGGAAACCCCTCAAAACCGTTTGGGGGAAACCCCTTGAAACAGTTTGGGGAAACCCCTTAAAACCCCTAAAACCGTTTGGGAAACCCCTTAAGACTGGGCAAGGGTAAGAAAACCCCCTTGAAACTATTTGGGGAAACCCCTTGTAATTGTTTGGGGAAACCCCTTAAAACTGTTGGGGGAAACCCCTTGAAACTGTTAGGGGAAACCCCTTGAAACTGTTAGGGAAATCCCTTTGAAACCGTTTGGGACACCCCTTGAAACTGTTTGGGGAAACCCCTTGAAACTGTTGGGGGAAACCCCTTGAAACTGTATGGGAAACCCCTTAAAACTGTGGGGGAAACCCCTTAAAATTGTTTGAAACTGTTTGGGGAAACCCCTTAAAACAATTTGGGGAAACCCCTTAAAACCCCTTGAAACTGTTAGGGAAACCCCTTAAAACCCCTTGAAACTGTTAGGGAAACCCCTTGAAACTATTTGGGGAAACCCCTTATAACCGTTTGGGTAACCCCTTAAAACTGGTAAGAAAAACCCCTTAAAATCGTTTGGGGAAACCCCTTAAAACTGTTGGGGGAAACCCCTTGAAATTGTTGGGGGAAACCCCTTAAAACTGTTGGGGAAACCCTTTAAAACTGGTAAGAAAAACCCCTTAAACGGTTTGGGGAAACTCCTTAAAACTGTTTGGAGAACCCATTTGGGAAACCCCTTGAAACTTTTTAAAACCCTTTAAAACCCTTCTTTCCAATCCCTTAAAACCCTTAAAACACCCTTAAAACCCTTCCTTTCACTCCCTTAAAACCCTTAAAACCCCCTTAAAACCAATTAAAACCCTTCCTTCCACTCCCTTAAAACCCCTTAAAAACCTTAAACACCCTTAAAACCCTTCCTTCCACTCCCTTATAACCCTTTTACAACCATTAAAAAAACCCTAAACCCTTAAAACTCCCTTAAAACCCTTCCTTACAACTCTTCCTTCCACTCCCTAAAGCCCTTAAAACGCTGTTAAACCCTTGAAACCTCTCCTTTCTCTCCCTTAAAACCCCTTAAAAACATTAAAACCCTTTAAAACCCTTCCTTCCACTCCCTTAAAACCACCTTGAAATCCCTTAAAACCCTTCCTTCCACTCCCTTAAAACCCCTTAAAAACCTTAAACACCCTTAAAACCCTTCCTTCCACTCCCTTATAACCCTTTTAAAACTCCCTTAAAACCCTTCAATTTCTTCCTTCCACTCCCATAAAACCCTTAAAACTTCCTTGAAACCCTTAAAACCCTTTCTTTCACTCCCTTACAACCCTTAAACCCCTTTTACAACCCTTAAAACACTTAAAACCCCTCCTTTCACTCCCTTAAAACACCTTAAAACCCCTTCCTTTCACCCCCTTAAAAATCCCGTAAAGCCCCCTTAAAACCCCTTCCTCATCCCTTCCAGGAGGAGCAGACTCCGCTGCACATCGCGTCCCGCCTGGGCCGGTCGGACATGGCCCGCCTCCTGCTGCAGCATATGGCGCATCCCGACGCTGCCACCGCCAGTGGCCACGCCCCCTTGCACATCTCGGCCCGCGAGGGGCGGGGCCAGACGGCCTCCGTGCTGCTGGAGGCCGGCGCCTCGCCTTGCCTCGCCACCAAGGTACCGTCGTCGCGGTTACAGTATTTAGTTACTTTATTGGTTACTTTATGAGTTACTTCTCTAGTTACTTATTTACTTACTTCTTTAGTTAGTTATATAGTTACTTCTTTAGTTACTTCTTTAGTTACTTCTGTAGTTACTTCTGTAGTTACTAATGTACTTACTTGTTTAGTTAGTTATATAGTTACTTCTTTAGTTACTTCTCTAGTTACTTCTCTCGTTACTTATTTAGTTACTTCTTTAGTTACTTCTTTAGTTACTTCTTGAGTTACTTTATTACTTAGTTACATCGTTATTTAGTTACTTAGTTACTTAGTTACATAATCACTTTGTTACTTTGTTACTTTGTTACATAGTTACATAGTTACATAGTTACATAGTTACATAGTTACATCATTAGTTACTTCTTTAGTTACTTCTTCAGTTACTTTTCTAGTTACTTGTTTTAGTTACTTCTTTAGTTACTTCTTTAGTTTCTTCTCTAGTTAATTCTTTAGTTGCTTCTTTAGTTACTTCTCTAGTTACTTCTTTGGTTACTTCTTTAGTTACTTCTTTAGTTACTTCAATAGTTACTTCTTTATTTACTTCTTTAGTTACTTATTTAGTTACTTCTTTAGTTACTTTGATACTAAGTTACATATATACTTTATTACTCACTTCTTTAGTTACTTCTTGAGTAAGTTACATCGTTTCTTCGTTACTTAGTTACTTAGTTACTTAGTTACATTGTTACTTCATTAGTTACTTCTTTAGTTACTTATTTAGTTACTTTGTTACTTAGTTACATAGTTCTTTAGTTACTTAGTTACATAGTTACTTAGTTACTTAGTTACTTAGTTACTTAGTTACTTAGTTACTTAGTTACTTCTTTAGTTACTTCATAAGTTACTTCTTTAGTATTTTCTACTTAGTTCCTTTGATACTTTGTTACTTACTTCTTTAGTTACTTTGTTACTTCTTTAGTTACTTTGTTACTTAGCTACATTGTTGGTTGCTTCTTTAGTTACTTCTTTAGTTACTTAGTTACATAGTTACTTCTTCTTCTGCAGAAGGGCTTCACTCCTCTCCACGTGGCGGCAAAGTACGGCAGCCTGGAGGTGGCCAAACTACTGATCCAGAAAGGAGCTCCGCTGGAGCACGCAGGGAAGGTACGAAAACCCCTTAAACTGGTTTAAAAAAACCTTAAAACTGGTATGAAAACCCCTTAAAACTGATAAGAGAAACCCCTTAAAACTGGTACGAAAACCCCTTAAAACGTGTTTGAAACCCCCTTAAAACTGGTAAGAAGACCCCTTTAAAAACCCTGAGAAAACCCCCTGAAATATATATATATAAATATATAAATTCATAAATTCATCATTATATATATATAAAATATATATAGAAATTCGTAAAAACTTGTTAGATATTTTTTAACTAGTAAGAAAACACCTTTAAAAAAAAAAATATAGATATATGTAAAATCGTGAAAATGTTTTCCAAATTGTTTAGAAAACCCCCTTAAAACTGGTAAGAAAAACCCTTAAACTAAAAAATATATTTATATATATATATATATATATATATATATATATATATCAGGGTTTCCGCTAGGATTTTTTCTTGCCGGTCAAGTGTCTGGACAGATTTTATTTTACCGGACAAATTCGAAACTTACTGGTCATGTTTCAAAAACAGTCTATATTACAAACGCAACTATAATGTACACCTAGATTGACGAAAGAATGACAAAGACCTCAAATAAATGTGACTATTTAATGAATAACAAAACGAACAAGAACGATTGAGCAAAACCTTGTTAGCCGCAAAAATCTATTTCAAAACCCCTGTAACATCTGTAGTGTCACAAGTGGGATTGTTCGGTGGGACCCAGAACGCAGACCAAGACAGTGGAGCTATAACATAAAGCTTTATTTAAAACACACACAACACAAGACAGTGGAGCTATAACATAGAGCTTTATTTAAAGCACAACACAACACAAACACAACAAGAGAGTGATCAGGGACAGGCCAGGGGTCTGGGAAACGGGAGGTCGATCCACGGAGTACCGGCAGGTAGTAGACCGGCGAGTAGTCCGGGACGGGAGAGGAGTCTGGGTACCGGGAGGTCGAGTAGCGACAGGTACCAGACAGACGGATGATCAGGGACGAGCGAGAAGTCTAGATACCGGGAGGTCGAGTAGCGACAGGTACAGGACAGGTAATTATAATTACCGGGGAGCTCGTATAGACCGGAGTAACGCGAGACAGGCAGGTGACGCGGGATAGGTAAATAATCCGGATCTCCGGGACATCAACGTGGCGATTCCGTCCAGAATGTACGACGTAACATGAACAAAGTATGACGTACGACCTAACCCTGGGGTAACGGGAAGCCAGGGTCTATATACCCCAGGTGAGGGGATTAGCCATCAGCCACGGCAATTGCCGACAGGTGTGTGTGTGCGCCGCCAGCGCACGTTCAGTGACGTCGCTTGACGTCATGAGAGGTGCGGCAGCTGATTGGTCACTTCATTCGGTCACCCTTCCGGGGGGTGGGGGCAGTAATAAAGCTGTCAAAACTCAAATGTCCAGGATCTAAGTTTAGTATGAGCATTATTACTGGACATTTTGACCGGCGGGTTTTTAAATTACCGTTATTTTATCATTTTTACCCGCTAAAAACCGGTAAATACCGCCTAACGGAAACCCTGATATATATATTTATAAACTCGTAAACAAGTGTTTTTAACTGGTAAGAAAACCCCTTGAAACTGGTAAGAAAACCTTTAAACCGGTTTAAGAAAAACACCTTAAAATTGGTAAGAATTGTTTTTATGTTAAAACTGTTTACAAACCCCCTTTAAAAACTATATATATATATATATATATATAAAAACTTAAACTGGTTAGAAAAACCGTTAAAACTGGTTAAAACGCTTAAACTGGTATATTTTAACTGGTACAATTGTTTTGAAAAGCTGGTAAGAAAACCCCTTAAAACTGGTTTAAGAAAAACCCCTTAAACAGGTTTTACAAAAACGCCTTGAACTAGTTAGAAAAACCATTAAAACTGGTTAAACTGATATATTTTAACTGGTACAATTGTTTCGAAAAGCTGGTAAGAAAACCCCTTAAAACTGGTTTAAGAAAAACCCCTTAAACTGGTTTAAGAAAAAACCCTAAAACTGTTTTAAGAAAAAAACATTAAACTGGTTCGAAAATCCATTAAAACTGGTTAGAAAAACGCCTAAACTGGTATATTTGAACTGGTACAATTGTTTTGAAAAGCTGGTAAGAAAACCCCTTAAACTGGTTTAAGAAAAAACCCTTAAACTGGTTAGAAAAACCATTAAAACTGGTAAGAAAAACGCTTTAACTGGTATATTTTAACTGGTACAATTGTTTTGAAAAGCTGGTAAGAAAACCCCTTAAAACTGGTTTAAGTAGAAACCCCTTTAAACTGATACCCCTTAAACCTGTTTTCCCCTCTTTTCTCCAGAGCGGCCTGACTCCGCTTCACGTTGCAATGCACTACGGCCACCAGCAGGTGGCGCTGCTGCTGCTGGACAAAGGGGCGTCACCCCACGCCACGGCTAAGGTGAGGAGAGAAGAGAAATCCCTTTAAAACTGGTTTAAGAAAACCCCCCTTTAAACTGGTTTAAGAAAACCCCCTTAAGACTGGTTTAAGAAACCCCCCTTAAAACTGGTTTAAGAGAAAAAAAACCTTAAAACTGGTTTAAGAAAACCCCCTTAAGACTAGTTCGAAAAAACCCTTAAAACTTGTTTAAGGAAACCCCCTTAAAACTGGTTTAAGAAAAAAACCTTAAAACTGGTGTAAGAAAACCCCCTTAAGACTAGTAAGAAAACCACCTTAAAACTTGTTTAAGAAAACTCCCTTAAAACTGGTTTAAGAAAACCCCCTTAAAACTGGTTTAAGAAAACCCCCTTCCATCTCCATCTCCATCCATCTTCTACCGCTTATCCGTAATCGGGTCGCGGAGGTAGCAGCTTCAGCAGGGGACTCCAAACTTCCCTCTCCCTGGCAACATCGACTAGCTCTGACTGGGGGATCCCAAGGCGTTCCCAGGCCAGTGTGGAGATGTAATCACCCCACCTGTACCTCGGTCTGCCCCGTGGTCTCTTCCCAGTTGGATGTGCCTGGAAAACCTCCCTCGGGAGGCGACCAGGAAGCATCCTTACTAGATGAACCACCTCAACTGGCTCCTTTCTACGCGAAGGAGCAGCGGCTCTACTCCGAGTCTCTCACGAGTGGCTGAGCTTCTCACCCTATCCCTCAGGGAGATACCAGCCACCCTCCTGAGGAAACTCATTTCGGCCGCTTGTATTCGCGATCTCGTCCTTTCGGTCATTACCCATTGCTCATGGCCATAGGTGAGGGTAGGAACGAAGACTGATCGGTAGATCGAGAGCTTTGCCTTCTGGCTCAGCTCTCTTTTGGTTACCTTAAAACTGGTTTAAGAAAACTCCCTTAAAACTGGTTTAAGAAAGCCCCCTTAAAACTGATTTAAGAAAACCCCCTTAAAACTGGTTTAAGAAAAAAAACCTTAAAACGTGTTTAAGAAAACCCCCTTAAGACTGGTTTAGGAAAAAGCCCTTAAAACTAGTTTAAGAAACCCCCTTAAAACTGGTTTAAGAAAACCCCCCCTTAAAACTGGTTTAAGAAAAAACCCTTAAAACTGGTTTCAGGAAACGCCCTTAAAACTGATTTAAGAGAAAACCCTTTAAAACCGGTTTAAGAAAAGAAAACCCCTTAAAACTGGTTTAGGTAAACCTCTTAAAACTTGCAAGAAATCCTTTAAAACGGGTTTTAGAAAAGAAAACCCCTTAAACTGGTTTAAGTAAAGAAAAACCCCTAAAAACCGGTTTAAGAAAAGAAAACCCCTTAAAACTGGGGTTAGGGTTAGCTTTACCTTTAAAACTGGTTTAAGAAAAGAAAACCCCTTAAAACTGGATTAAGAAGAGAAAACCAATTTGAACTGGATTAAGAGAAAACCCCCTAAAACTGGTTTAAGAAGAGAAAAACCCTTAAAACTGGTTTAGGTAAAAAAAACTTAAAACTGGTTTAAGAGAAAACCCCTTAAAACTTGCAAGAAAACCTTAAAACTGGTCTAAGAAAAGAAAACCCCTTAAAAGTAAAAACCTTAAATCTTAAATCCCTTCCCCCCACAGAATGGATACACCGCACTACACATCGCGGCCAGCAGGCGGCGCGGGCAGACGGGCGGCGGGACACGCCCCCTTCCGGACCAAGGGGCGGAGACCCCGGTGACCACGACCCCTGGCCCGGAACCAGGGGGCGGGGCCACGGATCTCCTGGACCTTCTCCTGGGGCGGGGAGCTAACGTCAACGCCGCCACCAAGGTGGGAGAGGGGTACACACACACACACACACACACACACACAAACACATACACACACAAACACACACAAACACACACACACACAGAAACACACACACACGCACACGCACAAACAAACACACAGGCGTTCAGAAGCTGTCCGTAAATTGGTGAAAATGTGTTTGTGTGTGTGTGTGTGTATCTGTGCGTGTGTGTGTGTGTTTCTATGCGTGTGTGTGTGTGTTTCTTTGCGAGTGTGAGTGTGTTTTTGTGTGTGTGTGTGTGTGTATGTGTGTGTGTGTGTTTGTGTGTGTACGTATGTGTGTTTGTGTGTTTGTGTGTGTTCGTTTCTGTCTTTGTGTGTGTGTGTGTGTTTCTGTGTGTGTGTGTGTGTGTGTGTGTGTGTGTTTCTGTGTGTGTGTTTGTGTGTGTTTGTTTCTGTGTGTGTGTGTGTGTGTGTGTGTGTGTGTGTGTGTGTTTCTGTGTGTGTGTGTGTGTGTGTGTGTGTGTGTGCGTGTGTGTGTGTGTGTGTGTGTGTGTGTGTGTGTGTTTCTGTGTGTGTGTGGGTGTGTGGGTGTGTGTGTGTCTCTCAGAGTGGACTCACTCCTCTCCACCTCTCAGCCCAGGAGGACCAGGTGGGCGTGGCCGAGCTGCTGGTCCAAAACCACGCCCACTTGGACCAGCCCACTAAGGTAAGGGAACCCTTAAAATTGCTAAAGGAACCCCTTGAAACTGCTCAGGGAAACCCCTTGAAACTGCTCAGGGAACCCCTTAAAACTGCCAAGGGAACCCCTTGAAACTGCTAAGGGAAACTCCTTAAAACTGCTAAGGGAAAACCCTTCAAAATGCTAAGGGGAACCCCTTAAAACTGCTAAGGGGAACCCCTTGAAACTGCTAAGGGGAACCCCTTAAAACTGCTAAGGGAACCCCTTAAAACTGCTAAGGCAAACCCCTTGAAACTGCTAAGGGAAACCCCTTAAAACAGATAAGGGAAACCCCTTAAAACTTCTCAGGGAAACCCCTTGAAACTGCTCAGGGGAACCCCTTAAAACTGCTCAGGGGAACCCCTTAAAACTGCTCAGGGAAACCCCTTAACACTGCTAAAGGAACCCCTTGAAACTGCTCAGGGAAACCCCTGAAACTGCTAAGGGAAACCTCTTAAAACTACTCAGGGAAACCCCTTAAAACTGCTAAGGGAACCCCTTAAAACTGCTAAGGGAAACTCCTTAACTTAAAGCTCTTTCTCCTCCCTTGTCCGTCCAGCTGGGGTACACCCCTCTCATCCTGGCCTGTCACTATGGCAACGCCAAGATGGCCGGCTTCCTGCTGGAGGGAGGGGCCAGCGTCAACGCAAAAACTAAGGTAAGGGAAACTTAAAGTGGACTTAAAGTCTACTTAAAGTGGACTTAAAGTCTAGTAAAAGTGGTCTAATATGGTCTTAAGTCTACTTAAAGTGACTAAAGTGACTTAAAGTTGTCTAATATGGTCCTAAGTCTACTTAAAGTGACTAAAGTGTACTTAAAATGGTCTAAAGTGACTAAAGTGGACTTTAAGTGTACTTAAAGTCACTAAAGTTGACTTAAAGTTGACCCAATTGTACTAATAGTGGCCAAAACTAGAGTAAGGGAGACTTAAAGTGGTCTTAAGTGGACTTAAAGGGGTCTTAAGTCTACTTTATGTTGCCAAAACTAAGGTAAGGGATTCTCCACTGGACTTAAAGTGGACTCAAAGGTGACTAGAAGTGTACTTGAAGTGGACTTAAGTTGATTTAAAGTGTACTGATAGTGGTCTGAAGTCTACTGAAAGCGGTCTTAAGTCTACTGAAAGTGGTCTGAAGTCTCTCTCTCTCTCTCTCTCTCTCTCTCTCTCTCTCGCTCTCTCTCGCTCTCTCTCTACCTTCATCTTAATCCTAATCCTAATCCTAATCTTGATCCTTAATCTCTTACTCGAAGGCGGGCTACACCCCTCTCCACCAGGCCGCCCAGCAAGGCCACGCCCACCTGGTGGAGCTCCTGCTGGAGCACGGAGCTCCGCCCAACGCCGCAACTCAGGTAAAAGGGGAGGGAGGGACTTCCTCCTTAAGCTCCTCCCCCTTAGACTCCTCCCCCTTAAACCTATGAAATCCCCCTTTTTAAAACTCAAAGTGCTGAGTTGTTCTCTCTTTGTTGTTGTTGTTGTTGTGGCTCCAGAACGGGAACACGGCCCTTTCCGTCGCACGGCGGCTAGGCTACATCTCGGTGGTGGACACCCTGAAGGTCGTCACAGAGGAGGTCGTTGCCATGGCGACCGTGAGTGAACCC